>PVHT021183640.1:1496836-1590503 GCA_004024745.2 Catagonus wagneri | reverse complement strand
AGTGGTTAACGAATCCGACTAGGAACCATGAGGTTGCGGGTTCGATCCCTGCCCTTGCTCAGTGGGTTAACGATCCGGCGTTGCCGTGAGCTGTGGTGTAGGTTGCAGACGCGGCTCGGATCCTGCGTTGCTGTGGCTGCGGCGCAGGCCAGTGGCCACAGCTCCGATTAGACCCCTAGCTTGGGAACCTCCACATGCCAGCGGGTGCGGCCATAAACCCGCGGCCATAAAATGACAAAAGGCAAAAAAAAAAAAAAAAAGATATATTTAATCTCCACTATTCTCAGTTTCATGAGGATGTGCCTTGGTGAGGCTCTTAGCTTTTTTCAACTGTGCTGGTGCACTTGATAATTCCTTTACATCTAGAAACTCATGCCCTTCTATTCCGGGACATTTCTTAAATTTTTTCAGTAATTCTTTTCACCTCCCTTTTTTTCCTCTTCTCATATTTTTCATACTTTTCATTTTTAACATGTCTTTCTTGTTCTCTGTTCTTTTTTAAATGCATCCTATTTTTGTTTCATGAGAGTAGTATCTTCCCTTATCTCTAAGGATATTAATGTACAGTGGGGTATTTGGTGAAATTTTCTTTTCTTTGCATTGTATCTTCTTTCAAGTCGCTTACTTCTGTTTTTGGCTTTCGTTTTTGGTTTGGTTTTGGTTTTGTATCTCTGCCTTTCATATAAGAGGCTTTCCTCAGAAATACTGGTGATCCTTAGCAGGACCCTACAGTGAGTACTACAAGTTGCTTGGCAGCTCTGTGTGCCTGGGTGGAGCTTTTAACCTGTGGGGTTCACTGTTGGGTGGTCCAGCTGAGCCAATTCCGTGGAGAAATTTCAAAGTCAGTGTCTTAAAGTCTGTTCTCTTGGGCTAGTCATATTTCAGAAAATACTTCTAAGCTTCTGCCTAGAGGATAAAGGCCTGCTGCCAGCATTCTGAGAACTGAGGTTGGAGTTGGGGGAGGGATGGAAGTCTCAACATTTGGTGCACCAGTTTTTTTTTTTTTTTTGGTTTTTAGGGCCTCACCCACAGCATATGGAGGTTCCCAGCCTAGGGGTCTAATCAGAGCTACAGCTTTGGCCTGCACTGCAGCCACAGCAACACCAGATCCAAGCCGCATCTGCGACCTACACCACAGCTCATGGCAATGCCAGATCCTTAACCCACTGAGCGAGGCCAGGAATCAAACCTGCAACCTCATGGTTCCTAGTTGAATTTGCTTCCGTTGCGCCACGATGGGAACTCCCTGCACTAGCTTTCTTTCAATCCCCTTATTTTCAACAAGTTACCCTCACCCTCAACTGGGCTTATGTCCCAAGGTCCAGAAATCTTCTGTTTTACCTTGTCCAGGAATAAACTTTCATTGTTACTTCCAGGTGGAGAAGTCACCCCACACATGGTTCCTAAATAGGAAGGGAATCTACTGGTCTAATGTCTTTTTTTTTTAATTGAGTGAAATTCACATAATGTACAAGTAACCATTATAAAGAATAGAATTCGGTGACATTTAGCACATTCACAGTATCTACCTAGTTCTAAAGCATTTCCATCACCCTCAAAGAAAGTTTCAGAGACCTTAAGGAGACACGCCTCACGTCCCTCTCCCAGGCAACACCGATATGTTTTCTGGCTCTATGGATTTACCTATTCTGGATATTTCATATAAATGGAATCATACGACTTATGCCCTTTTGTATCTGAATTCTTTTACTTAGCATAATGTTTTTGAGATTCCTCTACATTGCAGCATGTCAGCACTTCATTCCTTTTTATGGCTGAACAGTATTCCATTGTATGTAGTTATCACAATTTCTTTATCTGTCCATCTATTGATAGATATTTGGGTTGTTTCCACCTTTCGGCTATTGTGAATAGTGCTGCGATGAATGTTTGTGTACAAGTATTTGCTGAGTACCTGTTTTCAATCCTTTGGGTATATACAGGCATACCTTATTTCATTGCACTTCACAGATAATGTGTTTTTTGTTTGTTTGTTTTTTGGCTTTTTTTAAAAATTGAAGGTTTGTGGTAACCCTATGTCAAGCAAGTTTATCTGCGCCATTTTTTCCAATAGCATTTGCACACTTCATGTCCCTATGTCATATTTTAGTAATTCTCGAGCTATTTCAGTTTTTCATTGTTATTGTATTTGTTATGGTGATCTGTGATCAGTAATCTTTGATGTTACTATTGTAATCGTCTTAGGGCACCACGAACCACATAAGACAACAAACTGAAACAATGAATGTTGTCTGTGTTCTGACTTCTTCACCGACTGGTCATTCCCCCACATTTCTCCCTATTTTGGGGCCTCTCTATTCCCTGAGACAACAATATTGAAATTAGACCAATTCATAACACTGCAGTGACCTCTGAGAGTTCGAGTGGAAGGAAGACTCACACGTCTCTCACTTTAAATCAAAAGCTAGAAATGATTAAGCTCAGTGAGGAAGGCATGCGGAAAGCCAAGACAGACCAATAACCGGGCCTCTTGCATCAAACAGCTAGCCAAATTGTGAATGCAAAGGAAAAGTTCTTGAAGGAAATTAAAAGTGCTAGTTCAGTGAACACATAAATGATAAGAAAGCAAAACAGTCTTATTCCTGATATGGAGAAAGATTTAGTGATCTGCATAGACGATCAAACCAGACAGAACATTCCCTTAAGCCAAAGCCTAATTCAGAGCAAGCCCCCCGCCCCGTTTTGTCTTTTTAGAGCCCCACCCACAGCATATGGAGGTTCCCAGGCTAGGGATCAAATTGGAGCTGTAGCCACTGGCCTACGCGACAGCCACAGCAATGCCAGATCTGAGCCACATCTGCAACGTGCACCACAGCTCATGGCAATGCCGGATCCTTAACCCACTGAGCGGGGCCAGGGATAGAACCTGCTTCCTCATGGACACTAGTCAGATTCGTTTCCGCTGAGCCACAACAGGAACTCCAGAGCAAGGCCCCTTTTACTCTCTTTAATTCTGTGAAGGCTGAGAGAGGTGAGGAAGATGCAGAAGAAAAACATGGAGCTATCAGAGGTTGGTTCAGGAGTTTAAAGGAAAAAGGCTCTTTCGATAACATGAAAGTACAAGGTAAAGCCGCAAGTGCTGATGCAGCAAGTTCTCCAGAAGATCAGCTAAGGTAGTGAATAAAGGCAGGTATGCTAAACAGATTTTCAATGAAGATAAAACAGCATTCTATTACAAGAAGATGCCATCTAGGGCTTTCCTACCTAAATAGAAGTCAATGCCTGACTTCAAAGCTTCAAAGGACTTCTCTTGCTGGGGACTAATGCAGTTGGTGACTTTATGTTGAAGCCAGTACTCATTTACTGTTCCAAAAATCCCAGTGTCCCTAAGAATTAGGCTAAATCTACTCTGCCTGTGTTCTATAAATGGAACAACGAAGCCTGGATGACAGCACATCTGTTTACAACATGGTCTACTGAATATTTGAAGCCCACTGTTAAGATCTGCTGCTCAGAAAAAAAGATCCCTTTCAAAATATTACTATTCGCTGACAATGTACCTAGTCACCCAAGAGCTTTTCTTTTTAAATTTTTTATTATGACCAAGAGCTTGATGGAGATGGAGGAGATTAATGTTTTCATACCTGCTAACACAACACCCCTTCTGCAGCCCACGGATCAAGGAGTCATTTTGACTTTCATGTCTTATTTATTTTTTTTTTTTATCTTTTTGTCTTTTTAGGGTTGCACCCATGGCATATGGAGCTTCCCAGGCTAGGGGTCCAACTGGAGCTGTAGCTGCCGGCCTACACCACAGCCACAGCAACACGGGATCCGAACCGCGTCTGTGACCGACACCACAGCTCACGGCAACGCTGGATCCTTAACCCACTGAGCGAGGCCAGGGATCGAACCTGCGTTCTCATGGATGCAAGTTGGGTTCGCTAACTGCTGAGCCACAATGGGAACTCCAACTTTCAAGTCTTATTATTTAAGAAATACATTTTGAAAAGCTATAGCTGCTACAGATAGTGATTCCTCTGATGGATCTGGGAAAAATCAATTGAAAACCTTCTGGAAAGGAGTCACCATTCTAGATGCCTTGAGGAACTTTCATAATTCATGGGAAGAGGTCAAAATATCAACATTAACAGGAGTTTGGAAGAAGCTGATTCTAACCCTCATGGATGACTCTGAGGGGTTCAGGACTTCAGTGGAAGGAGTAACTGCAGATGTGGTACAAACAGCAAAAGAACTTCCGCTAGAAGTGGAGCCTGATGATGTGGCTGAATTGCTGCAATTTCAGAATAAAAGTTTCATAGATGAGGAGATGCTTTTTATGGATGAGCAAAGAAAGTGGTTTCTTGAGATGGAATCTACTCCTGGTGAAGATCCTATGAAGACTGTTGACACAACGTAAGAGGATTGAGAACAGTACATAAACGTCATTGGAGAAGAAGTGGCAGGCTTTGAGAGGATTAACTTCAGTTCTACTGTGGGTAAAAAAACCTATCAAACAGCACTGCATGCTACCAAGAAATCACTGGTGAAAGGAAGAGTTAATTAATGTGGCAGACTTCATTTTGTCTTATTTTAAGAAATTACAACAGCCACCCCAACCTTCAGCAACCACCCTGATTAGTCAGCAGCCATCAACAAAGGCAAGACCCTCCATCAGCAAAAAGATTATGACTTGCTGAAGGCTCGAATGATGGTCAGCATTTTTTTTAGCAATAAAGTATTTTTAAATTAGTGTACATACCTTGCTTTTAAGACATAATCTATTGCACACTTAATAGAGTACAGAATAGTATAAACATAATTTTTACATGCAGTGGGAAAGAAAAAATTTGTGTGACTCACTTTACTGTGATATTTGCTTTGTTTTGGTGGTCCGGAAAAAAAACCACAATATCTTCAAGGTATGCCTGTACCTAGGAGTGGAAATGCTGAGTCATATGGTAATTCTATATTTGCCTTGAGGAAGTGTCAAACTGTTTTCCACAGCGGCTGTAGCATTTTACATTTCCATCAGCAATGTACAAGGGTTCTAATTTCTCCATATTTTCACTGACAATTGTCACTTTTATTTTTCCTTTTTTTTTTTTGCAAAATTATAGCCATTCTAGTGGGTGTGAGTGAAATGGTTATAATTTACATTTTGTAATGATATTGAGTATCTTTGCATGTGCTTATTAGCCATTTGTATATATTCTTTGGAGAAATGTCTATTCAAGTCCTTTGCCTATATTTTTAATTGGGTGGTTTTTCTTTTTGCTGTCGAGCCTAATGCCTTTGTAAACTGACTTTCAATTAAGTTTAACATCTTGTTTTTAGTTCTTACATTAACCCTACTTCCAGAGGTACTTGCTGCCACCAATTCCTGAAGGGTCCAGCTGAGGTTTTGCCACAGCTTACTGGTATTCTGTTTGATGTTCTTGTCTACTAAGTCTATCATGTGTCATTTCTGGGTCTGATTCTTTTCTTTTCTTTCTTCTTTTTTCAGCCACACCCATACACCCAGGCCAAGGATCGAATCTGAGCCACAGCTGGGACCTACACCACAGTTGCAGCAACACCTTAACCCACTGAAAGGGGTGGGGGATCCAAACCCATGCCTCAGCAGCAACTTGAGCTGCTGTGGAGACAATGCCAGGTCCTTAACCTGCTTTGCCACAGTGGGAACTCCTGGTTTCTATTGTTTGATTTTTCTCACCTCGCTATGGGTTGTTTTCCTGCTTCTTTGAATCTCTGATTCTTTTTTTACTGGATACCAGACATTGTGAATTTTACATTTGGATGCTGAATTTTTTTGTGTTTCTTTAAATATATTTGGCCTCCCTGTTGGGATGCAGCTAAGCTATTTGGAAATAATTTGGTTTTGTTTGTTTTGTTTTGTTTTTGCCTTTTTGTCATTTTTTAGGCCTGCACCCACGGCATGTGGAGGTTCCCAGGCTAGGGGTCTAATCGGAGCTGTAGATGCCGGCCTACACAGCAGCCACAGCTACATGGGATCCGAACCGCGTCTGCGACCTCTACCACAGCTCACGGCCATGCCAGATCCTTAACCCACTGAGCAAGGCCAGGGATCGAACCCGCAACCTCATGGTTCCTAGTCGGATTTGTTAACACGAATGAGATGGGAACTGCACCACAATGGGAACTCCTGGAAATAATTTGTGATTTTTTTTTTTCCCAAGGTTTGCTTTTAAGTTTTGTCAGTGGAGACTAAAGCAGCCTTTAGTCCAGGGCTAATTTGGCTATAATACTATTTAGCAAATACCCTTCAGAGTACTCTCAATGCCTTGTATATTTACAAAGTTTCTCCATCCCGTTTATTAGGAATGTGAACTTTTCTAGATTTGTGAGGCCTCCAGAAATTGTTTTACCTGTTCCTTTCTGGTCGTTCAATATCTAGCCTTAAGTAGGTTCTTTATCCACATGTGATGATAAGTGGACTCAAGAGGAACATGCTGAAGATTCAGGAGCTCTTTCTCTGCCTCTGTGCAGCTCTCCTTCCAACACTTTGCTCTGTAAACTCAAACTCTCTTGGCCTAAGCTCTGTTTCCTCAACTCAGGGAACCCAGTGGGCTGTGTGTGGGTTCCCCCTCCTTGTACTGCAGACTGGGAACTCTACCTAGGCCACAAGCTGGGGCAATGATAAGACTGACCTCATTCTTTTCTCTTTTCTCAGGGATCACTATCCTGAGCTGCCTATTGTCCAGTGTCTGAAAACAATTGTTTCATATACTTCATCTATTTCTAAGTCATTTAAAGCAGGCCAGCGAGTGTAGTCCCTGTTATTCCATCATGGACAGAGATGAGGTCTCCTTGCTTGTCTCGTTACACCAGACAACTTTTTTTTTTTTTTTTTTTTGCTGCACACATGGCATGTGGAAGTACCCAGGCCAGGGATCACACCCACACTGCACTTGGGACAAGTTCAGCTTCAGCAATGCCAGATCCTTAACCCGCTGCACTGCAGGGAACTTCCTACACTGACAAATTTAAAGGCCACAGGCCATTGTGTGATTCGCCTGCCGTTGGATCATGGGTCTTCCCACACTCCAATCAGTTGTGGTCAGTGACCCTTAGTACAAAACGCTACAGTGGGCTGCCCATGCAGCGGGGGCCATGGAAAGTCAGGCTGACATCCTTAGAAGAATCTGTGGGCCCCTGATCAACTTGCACAGAGCAAGCTCGCTTAGGACTCCTTGTGACTCATTTACTCTTTGGCCTGAAAATACGAGGAGAAGACAAAAAAGGAAGTTCTGAAATTAGTCCAGGCTCCAGAGCACAACGCCCTTATGGCCTTGCCAGCCCAGCGCTACTGGAGATGTCTAATCCCCTAAACTCTGGCGTGCCCAACAGAGTCACAGTGGGGGTCTTGGGGGCTTGAAGCAAGATCACATTTCAGCAGGTATCTACTCTCCTTCTAGGAAACATCTTTTATCTTGCTGCTAAAGTCTGGTGTAAACATCTGGGATAAAAATTACCATGAAACCTGAACTGAGCATTATCTAATCCATCCTGCCTCAAAACAGGGCAACCTAGAGCTTTCCATTACTAAGTAGACTCCAGATTCTGAAGGCCTAACTGGAGCATGTTGTCTATGTCTTCTACACCCCTCCCCTCCCCTGTCACGTACGCTTTCACTCGCCTCTTCTGAGAAAGAGTCCCCTATGATTAGCTAAATAAGACTGAAAAGACTCTAGCCAGATTTACAGGTGGTTCCATGCATGGCATGCTGTCCTACCCAGAAGCGAACTGGTTCAACATTATTATATTAAAAGCCTATGGGAAGTTCTGTTTTTAAAATGGGAGCATATTTGACCCCTAGCCTGGGAACCTCCATATGCCACGGATGCGGCCCTAAAAACACTAAAAACGTAAAAAATAAAAATATATAAATAAAAATGGTAGCATAAAGGGCCGCATTTCCTCTCTGCCTTCTTGCAACCATCCAAGAGCAATGGAGAGAATAAAAAACAAAAATACAAAGTCCACTTTCAGCAAAACAATGAACGTGCTCAATCTGCAAACCACAGTTCGAATGGAATGGCTGCCAGCAGTAAAGGAGTTCTCGTGGAGGTGCATGCAGAAGGATAGGTAGCGAGGTCACTACTACTGCAGATCTCAAAAACTGCCAGGATTAGAACAAATAATCCTAAAATTTATATGGAGCTATAAAAGATCCAGAATTGCCAAAGCAATCTGAGGAAAAAGATCAAAGCCGGAGGCATAGCCCTCCCAGACCTCAGACAATACCACAAAGCTACAGTAACCAAAACAGTGTGGTGTTGGCACCAAAATGGACATACAGATCAATGGTACAGAATAGACAGCCCAGAAATAAACTCACACACCTCAGGTCAATTAATCTTTGGCAAAGGAGACAACAGTATACAAAGTAAAAAAGACAGCCTCTTCAGCAAGGGGTTTTGGGAAAGTTGGATAACTGCATGGAAATCAATGAAGTTAGAAAACACCCTCTCACCATATACAAAAATAAACTCAAAAATTGCCAGGATGATACAATTCTCAAGGGCAAAAGGCATATCATGATGTGCAAAAGCCCTTCAGGGTCTGTCTCAGGTGTTCGACACGGGGAACTGAGTAAGCAGAGGGTCAGACAGGTGCTTCCTAAACCGTTTAACTCAGAGAAAGATAAGAAGTGGAGTGAAGGACAATCAGTCTGGCAAGACACGGCACGACACGGTCTTTCTCCCTCTGGGGTAGCAAGGTGAAAACAGACTTTACATTATGAAAAAACTCTAAAAGTAAGGAGCTGGATGAGCTCAACAGCATAATTAATAAAGTAGGTCTGATATCATCAAACACATCACGGTTTCAGGTATCCAGAGAAAATTCACAGAAGCTGGCTCTACATTAAGCTACAAAGAAAGTCTTGTTAAGTTCAATGAAAAAGAACTAAAACATACGTCATTCTCAAATCACTATGTATTTATCACTAAATATTAATATTAAAACTAAGAGAGGAATTCCCGTCATAGCTCAGCCGTTAATGAATATGACTAATATCCATGAGGACGCAGGTTTGATCCCTGGCCTCGCTCAATGGGTTAACAATCTGGCGTTGCCGTGAGCTGTGGTGTAGGTCGCAGACACGGCTTGGATCTCACATTGCTGTGGTTGTGGCATAGGCCAGCTCCAATTTGATCCCTAGCCTGGGAACCTCCACATTCCATGGGTAAGACCCTAAAAAGACAAAAAAAAGTTAAGAGAAAGAAGTCCCTATCACCTGAATATTTTTTATTGTTCTCCCTCTCTCTCTCTCTTTGCAAGCTGAAGGCAAAGGGACAATGAACTGGGCAGTGAAGAGCAGAAGTTATTCATACCAGCTACAGCTTTATTTTTTTAATTTTATTTTTTGTCTTTTTGCCTCTTCTAGGGCCACACTCATGGCATATGGAGGTTCCCAGGCTAGGGGTCTAATCGGAGCTGTAGCTGCTGGCCTATGCCACAGCCATAGCCACGCCAGATCTGAGCCGCATCCGCAACCTACACCACAGCTCACGGCAATGCCAGATCATTAACCCACTGAGCAAGGCCAGGGATTGAACCCGCAACCTCATGGTTCCTAGCTGGATTGGTTAACCGCTGCGCCACGACGAGAACTTCCCGCTACAGCTTTATTACAGAAGAAGTCTGTAGCTTCTACATACAGTTCTTTAAAAGAAACTCTTAAGTCAATAAAGAAGTACAAATCAAAATGCAGAATATTTAGAAAATAATAGCAAAGACCACAACATTTGAGAATCTATGAGATAACAGCTAAAACAGTACTTACATGAAGTGTTTTGGTTTTAATTAACCAAAAATTAAAATAAATAAGCACCCAACTCGAGAACTTAAGATCTTTAATTTAAGAATGTTAACTGGTGTATGCATCACGGTAGAGCCATGCCTCTCCACTGACTGCTGGACTGTGCGTGCCCCCTCCTCAGTCTGCAGCCAGCAGGAAGCACGCCCCATCCCACGTTCCGCCTGTGGTCCACCGACCAGCCCCCAGCCCTTCTCATGGTACATCAAAGAACACAGGTAATACTCTGTGAAGAGCCCTTTAAAGGCTTTATGCCTTGTCTTAGTCTGTGCCAATTACAACTCCAATTAGCAAAGGAGAAGGAGCAGATGGTCACAGCCAGAGAAACTACACTTTCTTGCAGTTTCTTCTGACATTTCTCTCCATAGAGAAGGAAAAACGATATCCACTACTATTTAACTGATTCTAGATGTTCAAACAACTAAGTCACACAAGAGGAAGTAACTAGAGATTTTTTTAAAAAATCAAAAGAAGTTAAAACTATCATTATTTAAATATGTGATTTCTACCAGAAAAAAATGAAGAAATTAACTGGAAAAAAAAAAGTAATATCAACAGTAAGTGAAATCCGGGAGGCTGGATACAGTCCTGAGGCCCAAATCAAGCACCAGGCTTCTTAGGAAATGGTCAGGAATCTAGTGACAGGTCAACTCCATCTGGTCCCTTCTATCCCTGAGGGTGTGGTCATTTAAATATTCTGGAAGAAACACTTATTCTGTATTTGTTTTCTTTCCCAGCAGGTCATGCCTCTGACTACTTCATCGTCCCAGGAATTAACTGACTCTGCGTAACACAGGGTGGTCCAGACAAAATTGTTTCCAACCAAGACACTCATTCCCCAGTAAAAGAAATACGACAGTTGGCCAGCCACAGGCCATGATCATATTTCCCGTCCACCAGAAACAGCTGGTCTTATAGAACAATCAAACAGTGTTCTGAAAACAGATCTAGCGGTGTCCAGGAGACCGCACCTGTGAGGCTGGGACACTTTCTGGTAGAAAGTGATATGTGATCTCATTCAATGACTGAAATGCCGTGTCAGTTCTCCCTCAGCCAATATCAGAGGTTCAGAAACCAAGGGCTGGGGTGAGGGTGGAAGGTGGCAGCTCTCACTATTACTTCTCTCTCTAAAAATATTTGCTTTCTACCCCCTCCAAGTCACTCATGTTCTGTGGACTTAGCTGTCCCAGTGCAAGGTATGTTCACCAGAGAACCCAAGAGGGTTCCACCTGGCCCTCTGGAATGCCTCCTCCCACTAGGGCAATGGCAGAAAAGGGTGTTCCTGTGCTAGCTGTGCTCTGATTATAAAGGAGAAATGGGGTTGTTACTCCCCGATAGGGCCTGGGAGGGGCCGAGGTGGCTGCTGCCTTGCACCACCACACCCAGTGGCACAAATTAACCGAAAAAGATCACAATCCAAATTAACGTTCTAATTTTCCTCCCGACTACTGTATTCACCAGGGTTTCTGGTAGCTAAGTCTACCAACTTGTTCAAGGTTTCAGGAGAGTAATAAATAAGCCTTGACTAACAAGAAATATAAGAGGAATACGCCGCCCTTGGAAACTGTGAACTCCAGAAGGAATGTTTAAAGGGGTCTGAGATGTCACAGCTGCATCTCTGGATATGACTTGATGTTGCCTTTTAAAGGGATGTTGAAATGCATTTGCAGCTGTGATAACTGCAGAGATGAAACAAAGTACACACCGGGGTGCCCAGAGGTTCTGGGCCCTCTTCTCTGTCTACATTCTACATCTAAGCAACTTCACGCAGTCTCATGGTTTAAGTAGCTCCTGTACACTGATGACCCCTATACTTACATTTCCAGCTCTGGCCTTGGCTGTAAATCCAAACTATTTACTTGATCAACATACTTGGAAGCCTCATAAGAACCTCAGGTCAACACATCTCAAGCAAAACTACTGATGCCTGGCTATCAGCATCGCCTGATGCTGCTACCGACCTGCTCCTACTATTGTTTTCCTTTTTCACCCCAATAAAATGGTACCACAAGCCACTCAGTTGTTCAAAAAAAAAAATAATAATAATCTAGAGCTGCCCTGTCCAAAATGGTAGCCATTAACCATAAGTGACTATATAAATTTAAATTTTAATGAAAATAAAAATTTCAGGCTCTCAGCCTTACTAGCCACACTTCAAGTGCCAATGGCCACATGTAGCTAGATGGACAGTCATAATGGACAGTCAGATACAGAATATTTCCATCATCACAGAGGGTTCGATCGGACAGTGCTTTTCTAGAGAGGCTGCCATTGAGTTCTCTTTCCCTCCCATATGTAATCTATTAACAAATCCTAAGGGGTTTATCTCCAAAACATTCCCTGAATCAATCCGTTATTCTCCAATCTACTCTTAGAACCCTGGTCTATGCCACATCACTTTGTTTTTTTTTTTCTTTTTAGGGCCACACCTGTGGCATATGGAAGTTCCCAGGCTAGGGGTCGAATCAGAGCTGCAGCTGCTGGCCTACACCACAGCCACAGCAACGCCAGATCCT
The DNA here is from genome assembly GCA_004024745.2 of Catagonus wagneri. NCBI lineage: Eukaryota > Metazoa > Chordata > Mammalia > Artiodactyla > Tayassuidae > Catagonus > Catagonus wagneri. Next base: position 1,578,182 of record PVHT021183640.1, on the reverse strand, counting down.
TTACCCACGGAGCAAGGTCAGGGATCGAACCCACAACCTCATGGATACTAGTAGCGTTCTAAACCACAATGGGAACTCCCACCACTTTTTACCTGGACTGCTGAACTCACTTCCTTTTTTTTTTTTTTTGTCTTTTCAGGACCGCACCCGCAGCAGGTGGAGGTTACCAGGCTAGGGGTCTAATCAGAGCTGTGGCCGCCGGCCAACGCCACAGTTACAGCAACGCGGGATCTGAGCTGCGTCTGTGACCTACACCACAGCTCACGGAAACGCCAGATCCTTAACCCACTGAGCAAGGCCAGGGATCGAACCCCACAACCTCATGGTTCCTAGTAGGATTTATTAACCATTGAGCCACGATGGGAACTCCTGAACTCACTTCTTAGTTGCCCTAGTTCCAACTGTCTCCACTATAACTATTTCCCCTCTATAAACAGAATGATTTTCTTCAAAACTGAAAATCAGGTCCTATCTTGCCCCCTGATGCAGTCCTTCCAGTGGATTCTGTGGCAGAGACTGTGCTTTTATCCTAATAGCCTTTCTCCCCTTTTACTTCGGTAACAGAACCCCTGAAGCTTAGATGAGCACATAGAAGCCCAAAATAAAGGATACATTTTCCAGAGTCCCTCCTTGTACTTAGGTGTGGACAAGTGACTGAGTTCTGATCAGGGAGAGCCAGTGAGGTTGTATGTATGTCCTTAAAAGGAGCAGGCTCTTTCCTGCTGCTTTAAGAGGCATGATGGCTGAAGCTGGAATAGAGGTGAGCTTGGGAGTGGAGGTAATGCACTGTGGAGAAAAGCGATAGGAGTGTGGGTCCCCGACACAGTGGAGCAACCCACCAGCCCTGGAACACTTACCTGGACTTTTCCATGAGAGAGAAAAAACTTCATCTTGTTTAAGGCTCAATTATTTGAGGTATTCTGTCATGGAGGGACTTAATTCTTTTTTTTTTTAAGGCCACACCTGTGGCATATGGAAGTTCCCCAGGATAAGGGTGGAACTGGAGCTGCAGTTGCCAGCCAAAGCCAGAGCCACAGCCATGCCAGATCCAAGCCACATCCAACCCACACCACAGCTCACAGCAACGCCAGATCCTTAGCCCACTGAGCCAGGCCAGGGATGGAACCTGCATTCTCGCAGACACTATGTCGGGTTCTTAACCTGCTGAGTCACGAGAACTCCGAGGGACCTAATTCTAACTAATACAACTTCCCATCACACTTAGAAGAAAATCCAAATCCTTACCAAAGTCTGGAAGGTTCTACATGATCAGTTTCCACTTCAGTATAATCCACCACCCCACCCCCACTCTCCCCTCACTCACCACACTCCAGTCACTCTGCTTGCTTTTCTCTGCGTCCACACACCAAGCTTCTTCACGCTTTAAGGCCTTCACACGTGCTTTTCCTCCTGCCTGGGTTGCTCCTTCTCGATCTCCTCACAGCTGACTCCTTTTTAGTTATTCAGGTCTTACCTTAAAATATCACCGCTTCTGAGATGGTTCCCTGACTGGTTTGAAATACCCAAGTCATTGCTTTTACAATACCTTATTTTGATTCTCTGCCTAGAACTAGTCACTAACTGATGATTCTCTGATTTATTATCTGTCTCCCCCACTAGAATGTAAGCTCGAGGATAGTTTTCACTGGTTGGTTCACTGCTATACTCCCCGTGTCTACAACAGTGCCTGAAACCAAGTGTTTGTCAAATGAATGGTCAAATATTGTTCCACAGTGGTGCTTAAAAGCAGAGTTCCTTTCTTTCTTTTCTTTTTTTTTTTCTGGTCTTTTTGTCTTTTAGGGCTGCACCTGTGGCATATGTAAGTTCCCAGGCTAAGGGTTCAATTTATCTTTTCGGGCCACACCTGTGGCATATGTAAGTTTCCAGGCTAGGGATCCAATTGGAACTACAGCCGCCGGCGTACGCCAGAGCCACAGCAAAGGCGGGATCCCAACCGCATCTGCGATCTATAACGCAGCTCACGGCAATGCCGGATCCTTAAGCCACTGAGCGAGGCCAGGGATCGAACCAGCATCCTCATGGAGGCTAGCAGGGTTCGCTAACCACTGAACCACGATGGGAACTCCAAAAGCAGAGTTTCTAAAGCCATTTGACCCAAATGAGAATCCTGGCTGGGCCACGAAAGCTGCACGACCTACAGCAAGCTGTATACCTAAAGCTCTCGGTAAAATGAGATTTCCTACGGCACAGGGTAGGAGTAAATACAGTAGCGTTTAAAAAGCACTCCCTCCCCTTCTCCCTTCCTTCCTCTGAGACCCCCTTCTTTCCTCCCCCGCCTGGCCCCTCATATGACCACTTCCCTTCGACTTTTGAGTTCCTCTCAGCACAGTCTAGCTGAGACTAGGCCTTTGAAATTTAGCGGGAAATAGCACCTGGCAGGAGGACCAGAGCTGCGCACGCGCGGGACACCCACTCTTTCTCGCGCGCTCTCTTCGCAGCCTCCACAGCCAATAGAGTCAGCGTCGGAGGCCGAGTTCCGAGGACTCACCAATCGAGTGTGGGAGGCGGGCCGCCGTGGAGACAGTGGCGAGAGGAGGAGGGGACAAGGAGACAGCACACAAGGTTCTCGCGGCCGGGGTCTCTGCAGGCCAATCCGAGGGGCCTGAGGTCTGAAGGTAGTGGGGCGTGGCGTTGGAAGCTCCCCCAACCCGAGGCTGTCCAACGTCGCGCCAATCAGAGTGAGGAGGCGGAGGAGACCAGCCAATCAGCGTGCAGGACAGGCGAAGCAGGGGGTTGAGGAGTCTCGCGCGGATGCCGCTGGCTCCCTAGCTTCTGTCAGGGGAGCCGGGCGTGCAGAGGCGGCAGAGGAGGCGGGAAGGCGGCAGTGGTTGAAGGGGCGATTGCTGACTTGCCGGGAGGAGGTTCGCGGGATTGAGCAGCCATGGTGATGGCGGCGAAGAAGGGCCCAGGGCCAGGTGGCGGGGGAAAGGCGGAGGCAGAGGCGGCCTCCGAGGTGTGGTGTCGCCGGGTGCGTGAGCTGGGAGGCTGCAGCCAGGCCGGGAACCGCCACTGCTTCGAGTGCGCCCAGCGCGGGGTCACCTACGTGGATATCACTGTGGGCAGCTTCGTCTGCACCACCTGCTCCGGCCTCCTGTGAGTGAACCGACACGGGGGGGAGGACAGGGAAGAAGCAGCGGAGAGTCGGCGTTGGGGACAGTGGGACCCCGGGCGAAGGGACAGAGCTGAGGTTGGGGGCGGCGGGCCTGGGACGCGCGGTATGTGCAGAGAGGGTCGTCTGCTGCAGAGGTGTCATGGGAAAGGGAAAGGATCAGAGGAGACAAGACACGATTGGAGTCGCGTTGCGGGGGAAAGGAAGGACATGAGAGAACTGGAGAAACTCCCTAAAGGAGGCGAGGAGATCTGAAAGTGGGGACAATTGAAGGATTCTGGGGGTGGGGGGGTTAGAGATTTTAAAAGCTAGAAGATGACAAAAACACCTTGAAAGGGAACCTCGTGTAGGTGGAGGGCAAACAGGAAAGCAGTAGGGCAAGCTAGGCTCAGAACGAAGGGGTAACTTTCTTCCGTCTGGCTTGTGCCCATCCTGCAGTGTGGGATGGAGAAACCAATTTAAAATAGGTAAGTTAACCCACGTCGACAGGACAGAGATAACGAGAGGTAAAGAGCCCTGTTCCAGTGTTCAGGAGCAGATCCTGATCTTGCAGGGCTTTGGAATGCTACCCAGAGGGAAATTTCTTGCAAATCTAAGAGATGCTGGTGGACTGCTCTGTTAGAGAACTTAACTTTTCCAAAGGTTTGGGGTTCTGGCTGAGCCATCCTTAAGTGTAATAATTTACACTTTTAAGCTTCTTGTTGCCATGCCTTGTTCCTGGTAGTAGCATCTGGCAACTCTTCCTAGATTGGGGTGGGGGTGGGGTCTTTGTTGTATAATCTGCAATGCTACCCTTGACATTGGCACTCTATTTGGTCATGCCTGAGCTAATTTGGAGCCACGGTTCCAGCCTAGATTTCTGGTTACATAGTAAGGTTCTTTTTCCCCCTTAGGGAATTGTCTGGTTAGATGCATGACTAACATTTGATACCAAGCCTGTATGTCTATTTTTTATAAGTTTATCAAGGGATTTATTTTGACTTTGTAGTAGTAATACATTGGTTGGTTGATTTCATTTTTAACTAGGAGTGCTTTCCTTGTTTCTTCTTACACCTTTAGGAGCTAAGGAGGGAGCAGCATTGTTCTTCTGTGACAGATGGGAGAACAGAAGCCAAGAGAGGTTTAGTAACTTATTCAGTGCCAAATGGGGGTTTCTGTTTTCAGCATTTGTTGTTTGATATTAGCTATGATCATGGCAGACCAGAAATGAGAATCCAGGTCTCCTCATACAGTTTAGGAGTTCTCTATTCGGTTTTTACCTCCTTTGCCAATCTTCCATGTTTTGATCAGCCTCCCTTGTGTGCTGTGAGGACAGATCTGACTTTGGTCTAAGTGCAAAGCATTGTGGCTCCTGGGACAGTGGTTTAGAACCAAACAGGAATGTGTCAAAAGTTGAGGGAGGCTCAAATGAAGTAAAAAGATAGAGACCTGCGGCTGGGACAAATACTTTGAGGAGAAGGGGAGCAAAGTTTAGGAATATGAATAGCGGAGAGTAGAAAGAGAACAGATTCCTGATGATCCTGTTATGAAAAGGCAAATCTGATTATAGAGTCTGGAGAGAAGTAGAAGGAAGCAGGGTGATAAATTGATGGCATACCAGAGTCTAGGCCCCAGGAAGAAAATGTTAGGAAACAGTGTTAATTCATTCCCATGGTTACTGTGATGGCATGAAAGATAAAACACTGAATAAATGGCATTAGTTTATAGATCTTGGTTTAAAGTATCCCACAGATAACATTTCCCTTCTATAATGAATGTCCCTCAATCAGGACAGAAGGAGGGCCAAGGGATTTGGCTCACATTAAAAACCTGGTTTCTTTTGCTGGAAAAGTTAACTCCTTCAGTATCGGTGCACAGTTTGCAGAGCTTTACCACTTTCCCCTGTTGTCTTTGTTGCTGATCTCGCCAGTGAAAAGTCAGAACACCTGTGATCTGGACAGACTGGGTGGAGGCGACTGTGGCCTAAGGCTTGATCAATACAGAAGGATTTCAAGAGGCTTGTCTCCGTGGCGTATGAACTTGCACCTAGGGGCTTAGCTCCTTAGGAACTTAAGTTACAATAGGACCAGGTGGTGGGGAGTCCACCCCCCCTTTTTTTTTTTAGTTTCAAAAAATTCTAGAAAGAATATTTTTGCTTAGTATTTTTGCTAAAGCATTATGAGAATCACTCGGAATGATTCTTGGGACAGTAGACTTGAGGGAACACATTTTGATAATTGGGAAATGAAAAGCTAGGTCGACCCTTTTTAGCAGGAAGGGAGGGTAGAGTGTGCAGGGTCAAGAAGCTGGACCAATACATGAAGCAGCACTGTAGGCATACAGAGATTGTAAGGAGAGAAATGTCAGAAGAAACTCTGTAAGAAAGCTGTAATTTCCCTGGCTGGGAAGGGCTGCCCTGGTTCTGGTGGTTTGGTACTTCTCTTTTGCTAATTGGAGTTGTAATTAGTATAGACTAGGGCAAGGCATATAAAGCTTTAAAGGGGGGGGCTTCACAAAGTATTACCTGTGTCTTTTGATGGACTTTTGGAAGGGCTGGCGGGTGGGTCATAGGCAGATTGTGGGATGGGGCGTGCTTCCTGCTGGCTGCAGACTGAGGAAGGGGCACACAGTCCAGCAGGCACTGGAGAGGCATGGCTCCCCCGTGATGCATACACCAATTAACATCTTAAATCCACATGGTTGACCATAGGATTCTTTGGTGCAAGGAAGTGAAAATCATAGCAGGCCAATAGCACACACATTCTAGTCAGTCAACAAACATTTATTGAGTGTCTCTCAAGCCCCAGCCACTATTATAGGCACTAGAGATGTGTAATGAACAGAACTGAGCAAGTTTCATTTTCATGTAGCTTGCATCGTAGTGGAGGCCTTGGACTCTAAATCATAAATACATAACATAGGGTAGTGATAAGTGCTATGAAGTAAACTAAAGCTCAGCATGGGTTAGAGAGTGAGGGAGGCTCATACTGAGGATGACAATGAAAAGGATGAAAAGATAAGAAGGATGTTACCGGGGTTGGGGGCGGGGGTGTGCAGCGGAGTTGAAGCATCATACTTAGCCCCATAGGCAGAGAAAGGAGACAGCAGGATTGGAAGCCAGTTTTCTACTGAGTGTGTTACAACCATGTCTCCCACGTAGGGGGATGGTGTGTGCGGGGAGCCGTGAGCAGAATTACCAGGGTTCCCATCTGGGCTGGACTGACTGACAGAACAAAATTGACTGTTTACAGCTGAAGTTGAATTTCCCAAGTTCTGCAGAAAAAATGAGATGTTAATATTGGTGGGTGGGTATGGTTATGCTTCATCTCTGCGTGTGTGAGTTCATTCTTGCTCTCTTTTTAAATGAGAAGTATTTTCTCAGCTGTAGCAAAAGCCCACAGTGTTGGTGTGAAGGCCTGAGAGAGAAGCTGCTAGTTTCTGCTGTTTCTAAATATACATACATGCTGCCACAATTGTAGGTCCCAAACTTGACCTAGTTTTATTCATTTGGTTTTCTTCCAATACCTAGTTTCCTTAACCTGGAAATAGATCCATTTATTTTCCCCAGTCTATACGTGTGCTTGTTGGTTTACTTATATTTCTAACTCTTCCCATAGAAGAGGAACCTGCCATTTGAAGCTGAAGAGGGGTAAAAATTGCTGCTTTTGAAAAGGATTTATTTCCAAAGCAGTGCCTCAGTGTTCCTTCTTGTTCTGGTTGGCTTGGATGCCTCAATGAATAAACTACTTTTCTTTTAAAAGAAAATAGATGGCGAGGCCTGAGATCTCACTGGCGTCAGGATGGGGCACTATCTTTGACACCCAGTTTTTCACCCAAGTACATGACATGCTTCCCTGACCAGGTCTGTGTTTTTGGAGGGGGTTGTCTTTTTAGGGCCACACCTGTGGCATATAGAGGTTCCCATGCTAGGGGTCGAATGGGAGCTATAGCCGCTGGTCTACACCACAGCCACAGCAATGCCAGATCATTAACCCGCTGAGCGAGGCCAGGCATCGAACCTGCGTCCTCATGGTTACTAGTCAAATTTGTTTCCACTGAGCCACGACAGGAACTCCCCCTGACCTGTCTGTTTTTGTCTATCCTCAAATCCATCCTCCTTCAGGTCTCAGTCCTTGTCTCTCCTGCTTCTGCACAACTTTACTGACAGTGGGATTAGGTCAGGATTGAGGTGGACAGAGCTCTGGACTGGGTGTCAGCTCCTTATTTGTGACACATTGCTGCCCTCCCGGTGCCTTAGTTTCCCTGTAGCTGTTCCTAGCCGAAGCACTTTTATCTCCAGGGAGGAAAAGTGTAGTATGTTGTTCAGTAATTCAGTACTTTTCCACCTGTCTGGAATGGAGAGGTAGACGCAGGCCTTGCTCTTATTTCAGTCCTCCCTTCCATCCCCTCACACCTCACCTTTCATAGTCACATCTGCTGGGCAGAAGTGGACAGGGTCTCTAAAATAACAGATTTGGGCCCCTGGACAACTTGAAGAGCCCCCTAAGAAAATCGTCAATTCCCAAAAGGATGAGATTATGAAATTACCAAAGAGGGGGCAGGAATGAGAAAGGATTGAGATTGCACCTGAAGAGGAAGGTAGCTGGCAACAGGGTTCTAGCAAGGCTCTCTGTGAGGGCAGCTGGCTTTTTTTTGGGGGGGGGGGTGTTTGGAGGTTTTCTGGGTTGTACCTACAGCATATGGAAGTTCCTGGGCCAGGGGTCAAATCTGAACCACAGCTATGGCAACGCCGGATCCTTAACCCACTGCACCGGGGCTGGGGATGAAACCCAAGCCACTGCAGAGACAACGCCAGATCCTTAGCCCGCTGCGCCACAGCAGGAAGGCCAAGGGTCAGCTGTCTACTCCTGCCACTGAGAAAGAACTTCAGGAAATGGATTGAAGCAGAGAGATAAGGAGGAAATCCCCCCAAATTAGTGAAATTGACCTTTGAGCAAGGTCACAGAGGAGCCGTCCTAATAGTGAGTTTTCTTGACAACGTTTGAGTCCAAGGTAAGAGCTAACCCGGTTTAGCCTAACCCTGCTCAGAGGCAGAGGAATGGAATCCCAGAGGCAAAGAAACACAATCTAGGGTGTATGAATTTGAACACAAATATTCGGAGGTAAGGAATTCCCAAGTCCAAACCTGGCATGAGTGAAAGAACTTGGGTGCTGGGTGGAACGGTTTTTTTCCACTGTCGACCTGGCAGAACCTTCTTATCTGAGCAGCTGAGCAGGTTTGAGGCTTTAATGAAGCAAGATAGAAGCAAAATAGAAGCAAAATATGGGCCAGTTTGAGGATGATGACCACAGAGAAACAGAAGGTGTGGTATTTGCAGAAAGAGCAGTATGCTTACGAGAATCAAAGGGAAAGAAGCAGAGAGAGAGCGGACTGGGCAGACTTTTGGATCTCTGCAAGTTGCTTCTCTTGCCAAGTCATTCAGAGCACTTCAAAGAATGATTCAGAGCACTTCACATGCCATTTAGGCGCCCGCTAAAAAAGAAACTCAAGTAGAAAAAGACGGTGACTGGGCCGAAGGCTGGAGCACTAGCAATGTACTTGCTTTCAGTTAGGACAACTTGCCCTATTCTGGGCAAACACATTTATCTCTATTTCCCCAGCTCCTCCCGGTTCAAAATAACGGAAGAGATTTGCTGTGATAACCAAAGGGCAGTGCCTCCTTCTAGCTTTCACTTCTTTGGGGGAGAACCTAAAAGTTACCTTGGGGTGACTGGGTGCAAGCTGGAGAGTTGGGTCCGTTTAATTCCAGCCCAGTGATTCCCATCTGGCCCAGTGAATAACCCCGGGATGTACCAGTAACAGACAACACTCCTAGACCATCTGATTTCAGCTACTGGGACGAGAGGGGCTCTCGTTTCTAAATTCCTTCTCTCAGCCAGCAATGGCCTCTATGATTCAGAGACAAACCCTCTGACTCATAGGCCATGTAACTAGGCCCTCTTCCCGGGCTGCGGAGTGTGGCCTTGTAGACTGTACCTGCCCCCAAACCGTGGCTCTGGTTATACATAATCCAGTCGACAGACATCAAGGTCAGAGCAGTGCTTTTTGTACGGGGCTGTGGAAACATCCTGTTCCATTAGATTCATTTGGCCCAAAGCACCTAAATCACTTATTTTCTCTGCCTTCCCTTTATCCTCTCCCCCACACGCCCCCCCAAATCCCCTCCAGTCCAAGCTCAGCCATAGGAAGTTCTGTTGTTCAAAGCATGCCCCCTAGACTGATGAGTGGGTCAAGTTCCCCGCCCCAAGGAAGCACACCTCCCTGTTTACACTCTGCTAACAGTTCCTGGTTGTCCTTTCAGGAAATGTCAATGACCTTTTTGTGATAGGCTTAGAATCTGTTTTTCTAGTGTAAACACAATACATTTTACTTCTCCCATGACCATTTCTCTTGCCTCACTGCTGCATCCTGGTGCCACATCCTCTCTGATCTGACCGTGTGTACCTCAGTGGCGCCCTGCTGCGTTGAGGAATTCCCGGCTCCCTGGGCCCTTCCTGGAAGCAGGTGCCTGGGGATTGGGGACTAGGTCCTATGATTTTTCGCACCCCCTACAGCGCCAACCACAATGCATTTTGGCAAAGTAAATATTTGTTAGTGGGAGGTGAAGAGGCGGCCCGGGATCCTGGACCAGAGAGGTCTGCTCTGGCCAGACCTCAGAAAGGCCTGGCGTTCACGGGGGAAGGGCATAGTGGTTAAGGTGAGAAAGGGCACGGTTATGAAAGCAGGCTGTCTTGACTTTGAAACAGAACAAAACAAAACCAAGCCGTTATTAAGAGAGGCTTTGGGAAAGAAAACTGGAATCTCTCTGACATGCCCTCAGGAGGGCGTCTTCAGGTCAAATCAAGTTTAAGAGCTGTTGTCTGACACCTGGTTACGAAGCCTTGCTTTTGGTTTTCCCTGCTCTCATCTTTCCTCCTGGGCACCCATCCTCTTTGATCTTGCTTATCTTTTAAAGGAGTATTTTGAGACCCATCAAAGTCCGAAAAAAAACCCAGTTGCAGCCTCTAGTGTTCCTCCTGTCCTTGGTTAGAATCTCAAAATGGGCTGTTTAGAGCAGCTGCCCTTCCCCGTGTCCTGCGTACTCTGCCCCCTCTCCCCAGCCCGCTGCCTTCACTTACGCTGACCCACTCACTGCCCTGCTGCCAGGCCGGCCGGGCACCTGCTGCAGCGCATGCACTGCGAGCTTGAATGTGCGCTTTCTCCCTTTCCCCGAGATTTCCATTTGGCAAATTTTGCTTGCTTTCCTGAGGGCATCGACCAGGACCCTATTCTGGAGTTACCTTTATTTTCAGGTCTTGCTTTTCCCACTTTTTCCAGGGGAGTGAAAGCCTGAAGAGGGCTCCTCCGCTGAGAGACAGCCTTTCCTGCATGTGGCCTTTCCCTCCTGGCCCCTGGTTTGTTTTGGTTCAGCCAGTTTTGTTTTAATCTAACGGAGGCCGTAGGTCTAGGCTAGAATAAAATTGAAGGTAAGGAAAGGGGAACCTCTGAAACCCTGCCCGGCTTAGCCCCTGGTTCCTGTTAGAACACTCTGGAGGGCAGCCGAGTGGGGGCGAGGTAGCCTTTTCTGCTGCAGTCCCCACAGGGCGTCTGTGGGCAGAGCTGGACCCCCAGGGACTTAAGAGAACACACAGGGCCACAAACGCAGCACTACAGGGTGTATGTTCCTGACTCATGCCAGTCTCACATCCCATGCTTGGACCTGACTTCCTCCCGCTTCACTGAAAGATCTAGAAGTAAGAAAGTCTGGAATACTTCTTTCTCCCTAGATCACATCCTAAAAGACAAGGACCCACTCCATCCTTGCACCACGCCAGCCTCCCTGTAAACAAGAGGAGCAGCTGGCCTGGGCACTCTTTTGTCTCCAAATCTTTGTTGGTGTTACAGTCGCGAGCCTTCATTCCTGCCTTCCCTCATGCTTGAGGGGTTTGTGTCTTTATGGGCTCTGGGGTCTTAGGGATGTGCTGTTGATCTAAAAATGATAAAGCCAGAAATGGGAAGTGGTCACAGGCCTGAGTGCCCACAAGTGCCCCTTCAGCCTGAACACTGAACTGCTAGGGTCTGAGCCAAGGAAGAGGAGGCCACTGGGTGGGGGCCCCACCTTCCTCTCCAGAATGACTGGGGTCCCAGGATGTTCCCTATCTCTCGTGAGAAGCCTCCAGAACATTCTTGTTTCCCTTCTTTCCTTGAACAGGAAGTAGCTTCAGTCAGAGGCCAATGTATGTGTTGTTTAAGCCTTTCTCCCTCCCTCTCTTCCCATGAACAGGCCTGCAGTGCTAACGGCATTCTTTTTTTCCCTTTTTTTTTCCTCCTAATGGCTGCACCTGTGGCATATGGAAATTCCCAGGCTAGGGGCTGAATCAGAGCCAGTTGGATCCTAAACTCACTGAGCAAGGCCAGGGATCGAACCTGCATCCTTATGGACACTGTCAGGTTTTTAACCCGCTGAGCCACAACGGGGACTCCGGCATTCTACTTTTTTTTTCCATTTCACTCCCACAGGAGAGGGCTGAACCCCCCTCATCGAGTCAAGTCCATCTCCATGACAACGTTCACGGAGCCTGAAGTAGTGTTCCTGCAGTCCCGTGGAAACGAGGTGAGCCCCACTGCGGGCTCTGGTCGCCCTGTCGGTGGCGCTTTGCTTCATGATTATAGGAAAACCCTGCTGTTTTCTTTCTTGTTCCAGTTCCTCTTATTTTTTAGTATGTAAGATATCTGATCTCACGTCCACGTGCATGGGCATGAATCTTAGTTACACAGCCTGTGGCTCGTCCGGGCCCCCTGCTGGAGGAGTCAGGGGAAGGAGCAGAAGGCCTGCTGGGGTGGCCCCCGGGCCCTGGAGGGGCGATGTCCCACACTGACGGGTGTTCAGGTGGACTGAGCCCCTCGGAAGAAGAGCCCCCGGAGCCAGCTCTGCTGACCTGAGCCTCAGCAACTGGCTTTAAGCCCATGTCGTTACTTGGAAGTGAGTTAATCCCCTTCTCCAGCTAAATCTGTAGGTGCGACTGTGCCAGCCTGGGCGTCAGCAGCACCCTAGCTCACGGGTGAGGGGCTTACTTGCAGGGAGCCAATAAGGGCCTCTAGAGAATGCGCGAGGAGCCACAGCTCTGAAAACCGTTCCTGACCCACCCCCATCCGAATTTAGTTCCCCGTACCTCTCATGGCCCTTTATGTTCTTTTGCAAGATTTGTCATATGTCATTGTAAATGCATGTGTATTTATCTAAGGCATGACCTTGTCTTTAGATGGTGGGCTCTGTGAGGACAGGGGTAATGCCTGTCTTGGAGGGGTACCCAGATCCTCACAGTCTCTCCATGCTCAAGAAATCTCTGCTGATGAGGAAGCTGGAAATGGCATTATTCCCATTCCAGGTTTCCTGCCCCAACTCCTCTGTCACCTGACTTCATTCCTTTAGGTCTGCAGGAAGATCTGGCTGGGGCTGTTTGATGCTCGGACGTCTTTAATACCGGATTCCAGGGATCCCCAGAAAGTGAAGGAGTTTCTCCAGGAAAAATATGAGAAGAAGAGATGGTAAGGGGGTGGGAGGGGCTGCTCTGGAGACAGGTGTCCAGGGCGTGCGGCATCCTACAGGCCGGGCTCCAGACCTGAATCGGGGCTGCTCTCAAAGGCTAGATGAGGGTTGAGTCTCCTCCCCTCAGATTCAGTTAGGGCTAAATTCTGACTTCAAAGCAATAAAGGCACAAAAAAGGACAATGTGCTCTTGGTCACTAACCTTGAAGGTTTGAGGACCCTCTTTTGGGGAGACAGTAGACTGGAGGGGAGAGCGAGGCACCCCATTAGGGAACGTGGTCATTTGGTAACTCAGCTGATCTCATTTATAGGGAGAGGTGGCAGGAAGCACATGGCCTAAGCTTTATGCTTTTAACGCATGATGTATATGCACCTCGTTTTCCTGCTGCAAAAACGGTATATCTGTTCCCCCTTTTCTCTCCCCAGGTGTCACCTCCTAGTGTTGGATCTCTGGGGTGTGTGCATGCCGCGGGGGAGCTGTGGGGTGGAGAAGAGAATGCAGGGAGCAAGGAGACTGGGGTAGATAAAAAAGCATTTTGGAGTCCCTCCTGGGGGTGTCTTCTGGATACAGAAGATACATCCCAAGCAGAGACCACATCCACTGGAGTGCAAGGGAATTTTATGAGAGGTAGCGGGAGCCGGCGGGGTAGACTGCGAGCACTTAGATGAGGCAGCAGAGACTTTTTTATGGGGCTGAGAAGCAGGAGCTAAGTTCAGAAAATGGGAAAATGAGACAAGACTTTGACTGCTGTTATCTGTGTTTTCTCAAGTACCTAAGCTGAGCAAGGTCCAAGGTCATAGCCCTCCCCTCTCAGCCCAGCTCTTCTTTCTCAAAGGTACGTCCCCCCAGACCAAGTCAAGGGGCCCGAGTATACCAAAGGCAGCGCCTCCACCCCGGTCCAAGGCTCCATCCCGGACGGGAAGCCCCTGCGGACACTTCTGGGAGACCCCGTGCCATCTCTCTCGGCTGCTGTCTCCACCTCCAGCCAGGTAACTCTCAGGTCTGCCCCCCAACATTACTTGAGGGTTTGGGTGGCAGGAGTGTTGGTTTCCTGAATCTAGTCTCTGGGACTTAGCAGTCGGCGGTACAGAAGGTGTGAGCTGGTTCTCGGCCCTGCTCTTACCTCCGTCTTGCGTCTCTCACTGTGGACTTGTATAGTTTGGGAAGAAAGAACCCAAAAGGAAGTGGCATTGAGGGATGTCAGAGTATCAGCTTCAAACCTGACCATCCCTCCAAGGAAAAACAGGGGCCAGGATGCTGCTTCAAGCGCCTGGGAAGAATGAGGCAGTAACAGCTCTGGGCGGGCTGCCGGGCAACACCCCGGTACATCTCAGGCTTACCTGGACTAACAGGTGCCAAAATGTGTAGTTCTGGGAGCTGGTGCGCCGAGAAGACGAGGGATTAGGTATGAGCAGGGCTAAGCCAGCTTCTGCCCGGGAACCCTGTCCCTCCCTCCTCCTTCCACCTGCCTGTCTGGGGGCAGCCCCGGGAGCCGTGCAGGGGCCTGGGTCATGTCTGGGACTCCAAGCGCTGTATGTACTGCCTTCTCCCTCCTCCAAGTCTGTCCGTCAGTCTCAGCCTCGGACATCCCAGCCCCGGAGCTCTCAGCCAGCTCCCCACTCCTCGGTCAAGAAAGCCAGTACGGACCTGCTGGCTGACATCGGCGGAGACCCTTTCGCTGCTCCCCAGGTGGCACCCGCTTTTGCTGCATTCCCCGCCTTTGGGGGTAAGTGGCCTCGGGATAGAGCCTCCTACAGCACAGGTCCCCCAACACAAGGGATTCCGTTGGTTCTAGCTCTCTGCGGGAATGGACGTGCTGGTAGCTCTGAAGCATCATGGCTGGGAGGGTGGGGGCAGGTGCTATGTTTGGGAGTCTGAGCGTAAAGCCTTTCAGTTGGGAGCTCCTCGCACTCCCTTTTAGAGCACAGGAAAGAGCCTTTCTTACTACTTTCTCTATGAAAGTGGGGCAAGGGGGAGTTCCCTGGTGCCGTAGTAGTTAGGACTTGGCATTTTCACTGCTGTGGCCCGGGTTCAATCCCTGGTCTGGGAACTGAGATCTCACTTGGAGGCACTGCATGCTGCAGCCAAAAAGAAATTAAAAATAAATCAAATGAGGCTAGGGAATTGTCATGTGTTCCATTCCCCTGCCCTCTTCCCGAAGATCAGCAGTGCCAACAGAGCGTTGCCCAAAGGAGTTGTCTAGTTTCCCTTTTGCCTCTTTAAGCCCTTTCCCCTCAACACAAAATTTTTCACATGATTCCGCCCAACCTGGGCCCTGACAGAAATGTTAGTGCCTCGTGGAGTAAGGATAAAAAATGGAGCATGAGCCTGGAGGCTGCTGAGATCCCCTTTCCATCTGCACGTGTCTGACCCTCTGTGCCAGGCTCCTGCCGGCCCCCTCTGAAGAGGACCCTGTGGGAAGCCAGTGTCCCACTGGGTGGCCTTTGGCCTCAAGAGTTAGCCTGTGCGACACAGATTACACGTGCATTCTATATAAACACAGCCTTTGCGTTCTCTCCACCCACAGGCCAGACGCCGTCCCACGGGGGCTTTGCTAACTTCGACGCCTTTGGCAGCAGCCCCAGCTCCTCTGCATTTGGAAGCATTCCTCCCGCTGGCCAAGCCCCGTTCCAGGCCCAGCCGGGGCCCCCAGGTAAATCCGCCCGGCCCGCTTCCTTTCTCCCTTGCAGCCGCCCCGGCTGTCCACACCCATACATCACCCTCCATTCACGTGCGCGCCGCCCAAGGAACTGGACACGGGGAAGCTCCAGGGAAGGGGGAGCAGAGTCCGGCGAGGCTCCTGTAAGGAAGAAGGGGCTCTGTTGTTTTTTTCTCATAAGGAGAATGGCTACAGCTGCAGCAGGAGTCGTGCAGGTTGCTCACCAGGAGGTTGCTGATAGGGAAGTGGGGAAGACCCGAGTCCTAGGAACCTTGGGAAAGGACCTGGCCTCTCCCCTAGAGCCCCCAGGGCCAGGCCGGCTCAGCGGCCCACGCGGTCTCCAGAGGTCCTCGCGCATCCCTCGGAGAGCAGCGGCCTGCAGACCCTGCGCCGTGCTGGTCACGTGCCATGGAAAGAGTCCAAGGGCCCCCACAGCAGTGGGGTCCTCCCCACGCTCCCAGACGGCGTCTTCAGAGCTGGCAGGCTGCCCTCTTCCTTTGGAAACCCTGCTCCCTGGAGGGGAGCACAGCGCGGGGAGGACAGACGTCTGGGGACAGCCTGTGACTGACTCTCTCTCCCTCTCTCCCCTCCCCACCCTCCCTGCCAGCCAGTCGGATCCTAGCGGGAACTTACAGCTTTGGTAAGTTATTCTTCCACCCTGCAGCCAACCCAAGGCAGGAGCCTCCATCTCAGGTCATCTGACCCCAGGGTTTTGAGGTCTGGAAGGAACCCCTCAAATGTAGCCCTTTTACAGAGGAAGCAGCGCAGTTTCCCCAGGCACACAGCCCCGAGAGTGGCAGGGCCCAGCCCACGGCGCAGGCTTCCTGATCTCTGCTCTGCCCACAGCCCTCCCACCCGGAAGTGGTTGCTTTTGCTTTTATCTAAATATATATATACATTTTTAGGGCCACACCCGTGGCAGATGGAGGTTCCCAGGCCAGGGGTCGAACTGGAGCTGTAGCTGCCAGCCTACACCACAGCCACAGCAACGCGGGATCCAAGCTGTGTCTGTGACCTACACCACAGCTCAAGGCAATGCCAGGTCCTTAACCCTCTGAGCAAAGCCAGGGATCAAACTTGCGTCGTCATGGATACTAATCAACTTTGTTACTGCTGAGCCATAATGGGAACTCCTATTTAAATATATATATCTATATATTTTTTTGTCTTTTTGTCATTTTAGGGCCACACCCACGGCATATGGAGGTTCCCAGGCTAGGGGCATAACGGGAGCTATAACCGCCAGTCTACACCAGAGCCACAGCAACGTGGGATCTGAGCCGCGTCTGTGACCTACACCACAGCTCACATCAACGCCGGATCCTTAACCCACTGAGCAAGTCCAGGGATCGAACCTGCAACCTCATGGTTCCTAGTCGGATTCATTTCTGCTGAACCACGACAGGAACTCCCTATTTTAATATTTTTGAATAGAACGAGACATTTTACATTGATAGAAGCTAAAATTTACAACAAAGCTCTCACACTGTGAATTTAAAGTAACTGACAGGGTAGCCTTGAAATTCATAAAGCAAAAACTATTAGACACATGAAAATTTAATAAACCCATGGAAAGAATAATAGGTTCTCTGGGTCGTGAGATTACTAGACGGAGGAGACAGACAAGGAAGGAAGGAGGCAGACCGTCTGAGTAACACTTGAACGCGTCTGACCTAAGAAATACAAGTGGAACTTTGTAACCAGAAAGCCAAAATATATATTGTTTTCAAACATACAACCCATGTATAATTTGACCATATGCTGGGAAACAAAATCTCCATAAATTCGAACAGAAATCGCATAGGTCACATTCTATATGGTAAAAGATGTCCTAAAAAATTTTCCTAAAACAGGAGTTCCCATTGTGGCTTGGCAGTAACAAACCCAACTAGTATCCATAAAGACACAGGTTCGATCCCTGGCCCTGCTCAGTGGGTTAAGGATCTGACATTACCATGAGCTTTGGTGTAGGTCACAGACACAGCTCAGATCTGGTGTTGCTGTGGCTGTGGCGTAGGCCGGCAGCTGCAGCTCCAATTTGACCCCAAGCCTGGGAACTTCCATAAGCTACAGGTACAGCCCTAAAAAAAAAAAAGAAAAGAAAAAAATTTCCTAAAACAGGAGTTCCTGTTGTAGTACAGCAGAAATGAATCCTACCAGTAACCACGAGTTGGGGGTTCGATCCTTGACCTCCCTTGGTGGGCTAAGGATCCAGCGTTGCCATGAGCTATGGTGTAGGTCACAGACACAGCTTGGATCCTTCATTGTTGTGGCTGTGGTGCAGGCTGGCAGCTGTAGCTCCGATTCAACCCCTAGCCTGGGAACCTCCACATGCTGCAGGTGCGACCCTAAAAAGCAAAAAAAAAGAAAAAGAAAAAAAATTTCGAAACAATATTTCACTTTCTTAAAGGCCTGAAGCACATAAGGAGAAGAGACATGCTTACAATGCGGAAAACAAACAAAAAGTTAGTAACCTTAAGATATATGTGTGTGTGTATATATATATATATATATATATATATATATATATATGCCTTTTTAAACTCCTATTAATAAGAGAGAACAGAATAATGGACAAGGGATATAAGTAACTCATACCCAGAAGGAAAAAAAACCATGAAAATGACCTCAACCTAACTAATCAGGGAAAATGAAAATTAGGACAAGATAATAACTTGGCACATAATATTCACAAAAGTTTTAAAGATTTATAATGGCCAGTACTGTGTGGGGAAACAGGCCCTTCTGTGTGCTGTTGGTAAGAATGTAAATTGGTACTGGAAAATTGTTCAGTTTAGCAAGAGACAAGTAGTCCCAGGAATGGGACCTTGAAAGGGAACAAGGTGGTTATAAACCGCTGCACTTAGAAATGCATTCCCAGCACAACTGATTAGAGAGAGAGCTTAAAGGAGAGAAGGGAGGCCTCGGCCCTGGAGCTGGCCCGGGCTGAGCCTTTTGTCCAGTGTCAGCTCCTCCCAAAACGCAATCGGCCCACACCAGCCGCAGAGCCCCCGGCACTGGTGGCGTGAGAGGGCGTCCCCACATCGTCTCCCTGAGGAAAGGAAGCTCTCCATTTTGTAGTTGAGGAAACGGGCTCAACTTGGCCAGTGACTTGGCCAAAACCAGTGTGTCAGATCAGTGGCAGATCCCATTCACTTCCCAGCACACCGTGATCATGGAGGTGTCCCTGTGCGAGTGACATGAAGAACCACCGGGTACAAAGTAGGAGGATCTGGGTGAGAGGTGGGTGTCTCTCCTGACAAGCCCGGTTGTATTTTTATATCTGAGGGGGTGTGTGGAGAAGGGGAGGCTGAAGCTTCTCGAAGTGCAGTTTCCCTGAAACTCTTAGAAGCTAAGTCTACAAATCCAGCTGTGGGGAGTGAGGCTCTGGAGGCCAACAGGCGCGCCGGTCCACCTGGGGTGCTCCTGGCGGTGGGCACCCGCCCCTGGAGCGAGGCCCGCCTGCGCCCTCTAGCGTCCATCGGGCGGCACAGCTCTGCGGGCCGGGAGGGCCCCGGAGCCGGTCTGCGCTGAAGGGAGCGCCCTGACCCGAGGGCCCAGAGCAGGACTGAGAGTCGGACCTAAATGAGGACAGGGAGCTGTGTCTGCTTGGAAATTCCACGTACCTCGAGTCAGGCAGGCAGAGGCAGGGCCTGAGTCTGAGAAGCAGAAGATCCAGCACAAGGTCACAGGTTTTCCAGGCTTCCGCGTGGCCTGTGGACTGAAGTCCCGCACTGTTCCTCTGGAAAGCCAGGGCAGGGAGGCAGAGTGGCCAAGGAGCGCTCCGTCTCCGGAGCGCCCACCCTCAAGAAGCAGCCCAGCTCTGGGGCCTCCTGGCAGGCAGGCCCTGGCGTCTGCCTTCCCCACCGGAGTCTCGGCTTTTCCAAGTCAGAGCCGGGTCCCATCAGTTTCACTCGGTGCCCAGCACAGGAAGATCCCTTAACACAGGGTTTGGAGATACACAGCAGCCTGACCCTTACCGTTCTGAGGTGTTCAAAGAAGCCCAAAACTTTTGCTGACAAGAACCGGGGGCTGAGGTTTGAAGGGGCCAGGAAGCAGCTGGGCTTTGAGAGCTGGTCTGGCTCCGCTCTTGCCTCTTGTCTTTCTCTTTTCCTTTTCCTTCCTCCCCTTATGTCTGAGGAAGAAAAGCACCTTGTGAAGGTTACTCCCCCATCCTTTCCCACTTTCTGCAGGGTTTTGCTGCATCAGCTTTCCTATCTGAATTTCACCTCCACTTTCTCCACCCCTGCTGGCGTGTCCCCCTTTCCCACAAATACGATTCAAGGTGCTGGTCCCGCAGCCTTACCCATGCTGGTCTCAGTCGTCATCTCACCTCCTCTCCACGGCCTTGCCTCTGCGAAAAGGAGCTGGTGGCCTTCACTTTTTTTGGGGGGGGGCGGGGGGGCATGCCTGCAGCGGGCAAAAGTTCCGAGACAAGACATCAAACCCGCACCACAGCAGCAATCCAAGCTGCCGCAGTGACAATGCTGGATCCTTAACCCTCTGCATCACAAGGGAACTCCTTCATTTACTCACTTCTTATTGTCCTGTTTTCTCTTTTAACTATACATTTTATGGTATAATAATATACATATGGTTCTGCACCCTGGTGTTTCTTTAACTTAATGGTACTGTTACATTTTCATCAGTACATTAAGCGCTCCTTCATTCTTTTTTATAGCTGCACCACAGTCCAACTTATGTCTGTCCCATAATTTATTTCCTCAGTCCCCTGTTGCTAAATATTTAGGATGTTCCAAACATTTGCTATTAAACAGCGCTGCAGGGGTTCCCTGGTGGCACAGTGGGTTAAGGATCTGGCACTGGCACTGCTATGGCTCAGGTCACTGCTGTGACATGGGTTCAATCCCTGGCCTGGGAACTTTCACATGCCACGGGCACAGCCAAAAAAAAAAAGAAAGAAAACAAAAACAGCTCCACAGTTAATAACTCTTTACACATTGGCAAGTTAGATCTGTAAGGAAATTCGCAGCAGTAGAACTGGTCTGATAGATACAGAAAATATCTCCCTACAAATACGTCAAGTGCTAGGAATAAAAAGAACAAGGAGCTAGGAGAGGAAAACCAGATTCACGTCTGGGTCAGGAAGGCCCATGGAAGACGGTTCTGTCAAGGCCGCAGGGTAAGTAGGAGTTAGCAGGCCAACACCAAGGGTAGGGCCACTTGTTCAGGACAAACAGTGTGGAAAGGCCAGAGCCGGGGCTGGGCTGGGGGTCCTGTTCCCTGGAGTTTACCATCCGAGCCGGCCCAGCCATCGAGTGTTTCCTGTGAGACCCTGTCTTGCTCATCTGACCCTGGAAGTAGTATCTGACAGTCTGAGAGCACCTCTCGTTTGTGTCATGCCTTACAGATTTTCAAAACACTTTTATCTCAAAGGATCACCACCCTGCGAGAGGGCAAGGACAAAAATGGTCTCCCGAGAGTGAGGTGGTTTGCTCAGGCCACCACAGTAGCCAGTGGCAGAGCCACGGCTACAATCCTCCGCAAGGTTTTTTTTTTTTTTTTTTTTTTTGCCTTATCTAGGGCCGCACCCGCGGCATATGGAGGTTCCCAGGCTAGGGGTCTAACAGGAGCTGTAGCTGCCGGCCTTCACCACAGCCACAGCAACACGGGATCCGAGCCGCGTCTGCAACCTGCACCACAGCTCATGGCAATGCCAGATCCTTAACACTGAGCAAGGCCAGGGATCGAACCCGCGACCTCATGGTTCTTAGTCAGATTCGTAACCACTGAGCCACGAAGGGAACTCCTCCGCAAGGTTCTTCTCCCCTGCGTGTTCAGCGGTTCACTCAGCAGACTACTCACGAGGTGGGCACCGTGCAACATATGTTCCCTTCGATAATAAGAGTCTTCCAGCACTCATAACAATCAAGCTTTTTCAGAGTTCCCATGGTGGCTCAGTGGTTAACGAACCCGACTAGCATCCATGAGGACGCAGGTTCAATCCCTGGCCTCGCTCGGTGGGTTAAGAATCCAGCCTTGCCATGAGCTGTGGTGTAGGTCGCAGACGCGGCTTGGATCTGGTGTGGCTGTGGCCATGGTGTAGGCCAGTGGCTACAGCTCTGACTCAGTTCCTAGCCTGGGAACCTCCATATGCCCAGGGTGCAGCCCAGAAAAGACCAAAAAAAATCAAGTTTTTCCCCTTTGTAGCCTCATTTTACCCTCACTATGGCCCAGGACAGGTGACAGGACTGCCCACCATGGGTGAGACTTAGACCCTCAGATAAGGCGGCTTTCTTAACACGATGGGCCGGGCTCTTCCTGCCACGCCACATTGCTCAGGAGTTCCAGAACTTGCCCCGAGGGCAGTTTTGTAAGCTTCCCCCAGGATGCTTGCCCTCCCTGCTTTTTTTTTTTTGGGGGGGGGGGTCCTTTTTTGTCTTTTGAGGGCCACACCCGTGGCATATGGAGGTTCCCAGGCTAAGGGTCCAGTCGGAACTGTAGCTGCCAACCTACGCCAGAGCCACGCGGGATCCGAGCCGCGTCTGCGACCTACACCACGGCTCACAGCAATGCCAGATCCTTAACCCACTGAGCGAGGCCAGGGATGGAACCCGTGTCCTCATGGATGCTAGCAGGGTTTGCTAACCGCTGGGCCACGACGGGAAATCCCCTCCCGGCTCTTCCTGTCCTGCTGTGAAGACCACGGAGTACAGGGTCCCAGCCTTGATCTGAGGTCGTGACATCAGGGGTCTCCTGAGGGGCGGAGGCGGCTCTGACGGGAGTGGGCACTGGCGTGCTGGCGGAGATTTATGCTCCTCCCCTCCACTGCCCTCTCCTCATCTGGTAGTCTCCCGAGCGTCCCCGAGCCTTTCTGCCCTCACCTGTCCTCCCCCGCCTTCGCCTGCCCCTTCATACGATTTATCCACAAATGGTTTAGGCAAAGGACAAACTTTCCATCTCTTAAGGAAAAAACGGGAAGTGGAAGCCAGACTAGAGCAGGAGGCAATGGCCTGCATGAGGAGGAACTGCTTTTCTCTCAGGGGTGGCGGTGTGGAGCGCGAGGGAGCCCGAGGTGCCTGTTGCCTAGAATTCCCAGCGGGAGACAAGCGCTCCCGCACTGGGCGATCAGGAGAAGGGGCTGGCCCGGAGGACCCCCGCGGGTGCCGCCACCCCACTGCACCCCCGCCTCTGCTGCCCCCTCCGCCCGGTCTCACGCCGCACCCCGTGTTTTGCTTCCCGTGCCCGCCCAGGGAGCAGCCAGGCGACTCCATTCGGTGCCTCTCCTCTTGCACCTGCCGGTCAGCCCAACAACCTGGCAGATACGGGCAGCCTGCTGGGACCGGCGGCGCCAGCTGGAGGCACCCCTAACAGGTAGGTCCAGACGTCGGGAGCTTGGCTACGGGCAGGAGAGCCAGCCAAGCCAGCCTGGCCTCACCTTCCCAACCCGCTCAGCCCCTCGGTCGGGCAGCACGGCCTTCGCCGCCTCCCCGCCCCTTGCCCCGCTTACCCCTTGGTGCTGACTTCTCTCCCCGTACAACAGCATCTTCGGGATGGCCAGCCAGGTCCCCACGCTCCAGTCGGCCCCCACTGGCGGAGGCAGCAGCACAGGGCTTGCCTTTGGAGGTGAGTCTCATGTAGAGACCGGGAAGGAAATCGGAGACTCTGGACAGGGAGGAGGGGGAGAGGCAGAGCAGGGCTGAGACGGGTGCTGTTATCACAATATTAACCAAGTGGGGAAAAGTAACCATCTTTCCTGCCGCCTCTACCCCATGCCACCCTGCGCAGCCTTCAACCCCTTCACCGCACCTGCTGCTCACCCCCAGCTGCCTCCCACCAACCCGTTCCAGCCCAATGGTCTGGCCACAGGTAAGCCTCCCAGACGTCCCCCGGCCCTGACTCCAGAGTCACCAGCCCGGGCCAGACCGGTTTAATTTCCAGGCCACCTAGTGGGCAAAGAGTAGAGGCACTGCAGTCAGCAAACCGGAATTTCAGAGTTAGAACAGAGCGCCACTTACCCGAGCCGCCAGGTCCAAATGTTTAACACGGACTGGCCTTGGTCACGACTCTTACCTCCCGACCTTGGCTTCCCTCTGGGAGCCCAGCCTCCTCCTCTCCGGGGCCGCCTGAGAGCCCGGCCCCGTTCCCTGCTCTCCTCAGCCTCAAGCTCATACCCACTCCTTGTTTTTGGTTCAGAAAGCCTCGAGGCCAGGAAGAGAACATCATATTCTCTGCCCGGCTGACCCCAGAGGCAGGCCCATGCTGAGGGCCTTGCAGCTGTTGTCTGATTTTAGCAGCGGTCCTAGAAGAGAGGCCTGGTCCCAGTTTTGGAGATGTGAGAACAGCGTTAGTTTGTCGGGTTCAACGGGCAGCTGCCCCCAGCTCCGTGTACCCACGCTCATAACCGCTGCTCTCCAGGCCACAGGCCAGAGAGGGCAGGTTTGGCGGGAAGCTTGGGGCTCGGTCAGTCAGGGAACCTCCGCTGGGGGCCTCTGGGTAGGAAAAGACGACACATTTCCCCGCCCTGGAGGGACTTAGGAAGAACTGTTGTCCAGCGTACCTTCCAGAAGCTCACCTGAGCCGCACACGCCCCTCCCTCCACAGGACCCGGCTTCCGGATGAGCAGTGCGGGGCCGGGCTTCCCCCAGACGGGGCGCCCGGCCGGGGCCTTTGCCAGCCCCTTCCCACCAGCGCTCTTCCCCGCCCAGCCCGCCGCGCCGCAGCAGCAGAACGGTAAGGGGCTCGGGCGCCCTCCCTTCTCCCCACGCCCACCCCCGGGCTCCGGGTGAGAGAACCCCATCAGAGCCAGCCCCCCTCTGGACCAGTGAGGGGGCACCTGCCTGTGCCCTCCAACTGTACTGCCGACCTTGGGAAGGCCGCCTCGGGCCGCGGCCGTGCCTGCCCCGCAGGGAGGCGGGCACCAGGGGCGGCGGCTGAGTTTTTCCTCTTGCCTCCCAGGCTCGTCCTTCGGAGACCTGGGACTGGCCAAGCTGGGGAAGAGGCCACCGAGCCAGCCGGCCGGGGTCTCCACCAACCCCTTCATGGTGAGCGCCCAGTGCAGCACCAGCCCGGGAGGGGGGTGGGGCCCTTCATGCTGGGGGCTGGGGACAGAATCGCCCCAGGAGCAGAGGGCCACGTGGGACAGCTCATTCCCTACCCAAACTCCAAGCGGGGGCGCAAGGGCTCCCAAGGGGGCCTCAGCTGTCTCAGCCCTGCTCCGGGCCTGCCCGGCTCCCTCAGCACAGTCACTTTGAGGGAGAAAGGAATCCCCAGCTGCATTTCTCTGTGGCCTCGGGCCTCTCCTCCCTAATCTAACAATTTGTGGTGGTTGTTTCTTTCCAGACTGGATCCTCATCGAGCCCATTTGCCTCCAAACCTCCGACCACCAACCCCTTCTTGTAGCGCTGTATCCAGGGGGCCCGCTCCCTGGGCCCTCTTCTCCCTGGAGCTCTGATGACCGCTAGCCTGTGGCATTTCTGCGGGTTGAGACCAGATGGGTCTTGTTTTGCAGGGTGGGGGTCTGGGGATGGTGGAGGTGCTGATGCTTTGCTTGGGGCTTGCAAATCAAAGGGCGGCTCCCTGGGGTCAGGTGCCCCAAGGCTTCCTCCCTCCCTCCCTCCAGCCCCGACCCAGGCAGGGGGCCCAGGAGGCGAGATGGCAGGGCCCAGCCTAGAGGAGCAACGGTGTTTCATTTTGCAAATTATTAATTATGTCAGTAATCCTCCTCCTCTCCTGCCCGCGGCGCCCACAGCGCTCCCTTCCCGCCCAGCCCTGTGGGCCGAGGAAGCCGCGGGCATAGGCTGCCCCGGTCCCCGTGGGAACAGCCCTCCCCCATGCCCAGATTTCCAGTGCTGTTCCCCTCGTGGACAGAAGCACAGTGGGGAAAGCAGGGCAAAGGGAGAGATGAAGCGTGCGTGGTGTTGACGTGGTGGCCAGACCGATGAGGAGCCGCGGGGGGGGGATGGGGGGCAGAGCGCCCCCTTTCTCCATGTGATTGCTTCCCCAACTCCTCGCACGTCCTGGGCACTCAGGATGAATAGTTTTACCTGCGTACTTACACATGCCCCACTCCCGGCAAGCACTTTAGTTAGCTGTGGTGTCATGTTTGGATACCAGTGTTTTATATTTATACATAGAGAATTTTCTATATAGCCTATTATACGTATAAATATATATATGCGCACGCACGCACACACAGATCCACACGCCACCGTCCTCCCTCTCAGACGGCCCCTCGCGTGGGGAGTGGAACGAATCCCTATCTGTGCCTCAACCGGGGGCGGGGGGGGTCCTCGCGCACTGACCACCCCCAGAGCCTGGGCTTTTCCAGGGAAAGGCTTTGTGCGACCTGCTGTTTTTTTCCTTTCTTTTCCCCACGTGCCTTCCCCATTCTGCCCCGCCCCCAAATCCCTGCACCAAAGCTGTTGCAGGCAATGTTGGAAGAGAACTGCATTTGAAAGAAAAACAACAAAAATAGCTCTTGTGGTCTTGCTTTGGGCCAGCTTGAGGGGCCTCATGTCAATCAGCGTGACTGCCTGGGTTGATGACAGTGTGGCTGTTGGTCAGGGACAGAGCCAGTCCCTGTCTGAACTACAGTCCAGTTTCAGCATCGGGGAGAGCTGGGGGAGGCAGGCTTGGGGGACAGAAAGGGGACCAGGGTGGGGCCCAATCAGGTACAGCGCTCCCAGGTCAGGGCCTCCAAAGACCCCTTCCACCGGGTGCTGTGTCAACAGCTGGGCTGTTTGTGTGGTAACAGGACGGGTGGCTTGGGTTAAACACCTCACCTGGCAGAGAAGAGGCCCAGAACTCAGTCCTGCTGCCTCGAGCGGCTCTCCCTTTTCCACCATCGCCCAGTCTGGTCCTTCAGCTGTCCCTTCTTGGGATTTCTCTGGGTCTTTCCACTCAATGACCTTTAAGAGCCTGCAGGCAAGAAGAGGTGGGGACAGTGTTATCACTTACTTACAGGGTTTTTCTGTAAATACCTTCAGCTGCTGCTCTCTGCCCAGCCAGGGGTGGCCTCACCACCTTCCCAAGGCTCAGTCCCCAGCCTGTCCTGTTCTGTTCTCCAGGCTCTACCCTCCTCCCTCCCGTCTCCTGGTGGCGCCCCAGGGTGGGCGGACCACCATCTTTTTTTCCCTGGGCATTTCATGTTCTGCTCCCTCCGCCTGTTACTCTCCCTCAGTTATCTGACTGTCTCCCATTCTCTCTGCCCAGAGCCAGGGAGGGGAGGGAAGCTGAGACGTGCGTGCCGAGGAAGAAGAGGAGTCTTTTCTTCTTTTGCACACCCCCCCCACCTTTCCTAACCCAAAACACTGAGGTTTGGATGTGTGACATTTAAAGGACCAGGAGCTGCAGTGCCTCATCCTGTGTGTTTCAGTCACATGCCCGCTGTTTGCCAGTGATCTCGAACTGCTTGGTGCCTGAGCCCAGGGACCTCCCTGCAGTCCCCCCTCCACGCCTCCCAGTCGCTCTGTCCCACATGGACCCTGGCCAGCTCACTGGCCAGGGCGGGGTGATCAGGCAGCGAAGTTACGCTGGGTCAGCCTCCGACTCCAGAAAAAGCAAGAGTTCCCTAGGGAACAGGCCGACACCAGGACAGCAGCCACCCCTCTGGGCGCTCTTCCTCCAGGCAGGCAGCAAGGATGGAAAACACCCCGGCCTGCAAGGAAATGTCCAAATGACATTCCCCCTGCCCCGCAGCCTCCTCCCTGCAGACCCTGCCTGGCGATTACAAATCCAGACCCACACCGTGAGGCTGGAAGGATTCACCTTGGCTGGGGGGGGGACATGAGGACTTGGTCAGAAGCCTGGTGGCAGCTTCTGACAAAGTCCTCATGTCCCCACCTAGCCCAGGCTGTGACCATGCTCTGCAGGGGACAGTCTTGTTTGACCCCAGCCTTCAGCGGGTCCCCGGCAGCTGCCTCTGTGGGTGAGGAAGCAGGAGCCGGTCCCCAGGACCTCTGTCAAGCTCTCCGTTCTCCCCGCAGTGGAGCCTGGGAGCCATGGGGGATGGGGGACAAAGAAGGGGATGGCACTGTCCCTGAGTCCCCCTCCACAGAGGAGCTACAACTTGGGATGGAGGAGAGAGGGCCACACGGGAAGAGCGCGGCCTTAGCAGCCCAGCCTCCTCCTCCCCGCAGACTCCTCTTCAGTAGCGAGTCTCCACAGGCACTCAGAACGCGGAGACCCCCGCGGGCGCGCCGCACCGCACCTGGCAGCTGGGACACGCAGGTGGAGCCCCTGGGGTTGGGGGAGGCGCTCTCACCCCCCGGGGTTCTGCTACTTCCTGTCCCTGGGGAACAACCCCAGTTACCAGGGCAACAGGCTAAAATAAATCTTGTCTGGGTAGAGCCAAGGGCAATGTCGTTGCCAGGACAACTGATTAGGTCAGTTGTTCGGCTCCAGGCTTCTCCTGGTACCCAGCAAGCTCAATCACCTGGCACTGATTACCAACCCACTGGACCACCTGCCCAGCACCCAGGCACTGGGATCCCTGCTGCTTCCTGCTTTATTTTCACCCAGCACTTAAGAGGTTCCATGGCACAATGCGGTCTGGAGCTGGTCCCTGTGACAGCAGACCAGCTGTGATTTCACAAGGACTGACTGGGGTGCTGCAAGGGGGACCGGTTGGTGGGGGCAGGAAGGAGTAGCTGTGAAGAGCCCTCCTTGTGGGAACCTGCAAATCAGGCCCGAGGAGGAAGGCTCCAGCCAGGAGCACAGCAGGCACGTGGGTTCCAGGGGTGCCCTGCTCCCTAGGGTAGCACCAAAACTAGGAAAAGGAGGGGCCTGCAGATGTCATTTGTGTTCCCGCCACTTCACACACGGTGCATATGTCACGGCTACACTGGAGGCTATGGCCTAGGACATACTTAAACGTTTTGGCACCAACTTAAGGAACTATCACATACCTGCCTCTCCTTGGCCAACATCTATCGATGGTGGAGGCTGCCACAGGCCCCCCATGTACCACGTGAGCGGCCAGCACCTCTCCTGCACCTTGGAGAGGCGTTGGCTGATGGAGAAGCACCTCGAGTAGGCCCTGGGTGCCACCTGCCTGCTGGCCAGATGCCCACCTTCACGATGCCAGGCAGTGCCCTGCATCACACTTTCAACATGACCCATAAAGGATACCGGAGGATGCCAGCCTCCCTGTACACCAAACCATCCAGCTCAAAGACCAGCGCCTTCCTTCAAGGCCTGGGAAGCGGAGAGGCATGGGTGGGAAGCCCAGCCAGCCCTGCTCGGGCTTTCCTGACCTTTAAACTATCCTAGTCTATGCAAAAGAACCTGCTTCAGTGCTCCTGGTACAGCTCCTCCCTCACCTGAAAGCACTCCTCCCCAAATACCGTCTTTAACCCGGGCCACAGTTGCCCGCTTCCCCTCCCGAACCCTCAGCTCCCCGGGGCACTTCAGGTATCCTACTTGCCATGACAAGGACACCATAAGATCCTCTAAAGGCCCACGGGTCAACCCCTAGTCTGTCTCGCAGAGTGTACACTGACCAGCGCCACGGCCCCGCCGTCAGCAGGTGGTCCTCGGAAGGATCAGAAGGGGGTGTAGGGAGTTCCTGCCGTGGCACAGGTCGCAGCTGAGGCTCGGGTTTGATTCCTGCCCCAGGAACTTCCATAGGAGGCAGGTGTGGCTGAAAAACGAAAAAAAGGGGTGTAAAAGTGTCTGAATCCCAAACCCATTTCAAACCTCTTGGGATGCAAGGGGCAAAGTGTACCCCCACGAAGACACTTCCTATCACCCCAATCCCGCAGAGAAACTGAACCTCCAGCTCCTCTGAAGTCTGCTTAGCCCAGTGCTCGGCAGCCCCGGCTCCTAGGCCTTCTTGGACAGGAAGAGAACAGAACCACTCCTGAGCGGGACCGGGGAGGCAGGGAACACAGGTGCTGGAGGCCTAGAGCCTGAGTGGGGAGTGGCTGGAGCCAGAAGGGGGTCCTGCTGTAGGGGTGACCGGCTTAGCAGCCCCCTTACCTGAAGGACCGCGGACGAGGCCGCCAGCGCCTCCACACCCTCCTCACCCCACAGTTTTCTCAGTAGCGACTCCCCCAAAACCTCCCCGCCCCCCTCCCGCAGCCGCCCGGGGCCGAGGGCGCGGGTGGGGCGAGGTGGAGGCCGCCTCTCCCGCGTTTTGCAACTCAAGCTCCACTCCCACTGCGCGGAGTCCGGCTCCGGGACGCGTGAGGGTTAACCGCGCGGGGGGTGGGGACTTCGGCGCAGTCGGCGTTGGGAGGGAGGGAGGGAGGGGAGGCGACGGGAGGCCACTGGGTCGAGGCTCGGAGCCGGTGGAGCGAGTGTCTCAGGCCATCGAGCAGTCACAGCGAGGGGCCACTGCAGACCCGCTGCCCCAAACTTCAAGCCGGGAGCGGGAGAGAGACGCTGGGCACGAAGACAGTGGCAGCCTGTCAGGACGCTGCCCCCTCCCCCGGGCCCACTACTTCTAGAACCCCACCTCGGCGAGCCTCTTCCCGGCCGTCTCAGCCCCCGCTCCGGCCACTTCATCGCTTTTGGCCCAGGATGAAGCCCAGAGGCGGCGGCCCCGCGACGACCCCGGAGTCTGAGTCGGCCGACGTGGCCCTGGGTCCGCTGTCGCCCTGGGCCTGCCCGGCTGACGTGCGGCTCTGCGGCCACCTTCGGAAGGACAAGTCCCGGCACCGCCGCTTCTTCGTGCTCCGCGCCGACCCGCCGCGCCTCGAGTGTTACGAGAGCGAGAAGTTCCGCGCCGGCCGCGCGTCTCCCAAGCTCAGCGTGAGCCTGACGCGCGCGTGCACCATCAGCAAGCGCGTGGACGCGCGCCAGCGCCACCTGATCTTCCTCTACACGGCCGACCGCAGCCTGGGCGTGGCGGCGGCCAGCGAGGCGGAGCAGCAGGCGTGGTACAGCGCCCTGCTTGAGGCGCGCGCCGCCGCCGGTGAGGCCCCAGCCCGGGTGGGAAGGTGGGAGGATGATCTCGGATCTGGTTTATCCATAGGCTGTCCCTCCCCCAGGTCTCCGAAATCCAATCCAAAATGAAACACGTTTTCATTCCCCGGGGCACAGTGACTCCAAGCTCCCGGCCCAGAAGCCCTGTGACCCGCCTGTTGTCTCTTCAGGTCCCAGCTCCCAGGAGGACCCCGAGGCCTGGATGCTCGCTCCGTTTCAGGACATCTGGCCCGTGACGCTGCGGCCTAAGGGCCTGGGGCAGACACGAGGCCTGGGCAGCGGCAGCTACTGCCTATGCCTAGGTTCCGGGGTACTGAGCCTGCTGCGGAAATCCAGGGGCAGACGCTCCGGGGCCACCCAGGCACCTACGCCACCAGCTCTGCGCCTGTCCCTGCTCAGCGTGCGTCGCTGTGGCCACGCTGACTCTTTCTTCTTCCTGGAGCTGGGGCGCTCAGCACCCACAGGTCCCGGGGAGCTGTGGCTACAGGCACCCAATGCCGTGATGGCCCAAAGCATCCACGAGACTGTCCTGGCCGCCATGAAGCGAATCGGGGACACTGGTGCTGGTGGCAGGGCTGAGCCACTGCCAAGAAAGCCTCCGACGAGTGCCTCCAGACCCTCTGAGACCCCGGCCTCTGTGGCCCAGTCAAGCAGCCTGAACCATCGGGGGTGCCTGAGTGAGCGAAGCGAGCAAGCAACCCCCAAGACCCTGGTGAGGCTGGAGCCAGGAGCCTCACAGCCTGAGGGGTTGGGGCCAGGCGTGGGCTACATAACCATGGGAGCCAGGAGAGACTATGTGCCCATGGGTGGCAGCCAAGCCAGCAGCTATGTGGTGATGGCGCCCCTGGGCCTCCCTGCCTCGGCCAAGGCCAAGGCCGCTCCCCACCAGCCACTCCAGGATGGCGGGCACACTGAATACGTGTCCATGAGCCGCTGGGCACCGCAGTCCCTTTTCTTGAGTTCTTTGCCCAGTTCCTGCAGGCCCGGGGCTGAGGAGCCTGAATCCGGGCTCCAAGGCCCTCCTCTGCAGGTCGGAGACAGCTGGGGACCCACAGGGGCTCAGCCCTGCTCGCAGCCGCCGTCAGACTTAGCCGGGGAGTACGTGTGCATCGAGTATGTGGACTACGCAGCCATACCTGAACCCCCCGCCAGCTGCCTCAACTACGTCGACCTGGACCTGGTCCGTCCCCTGGAGGCGGGAGGCAACGCCCCCAGGGCCAGGCACAGCTACGCACGCATAGAGTTCCAGAACTTTGGGGGGGGCCCCGAGTAAGTTGGATTCTTTTAAGGGAGAAAATTCTAGATCTCTCCTTCCCCGTAAAAACAAACCAAAAAAAACCCCCCACAACCCCAAAGATTTCTGGACCTTCTCAGCCAAAACCCTGATCCTGTTTCCCCACCCCAAGAGTTCCTGCAACATTGCTCCAAAACCTTAAGTTGGGCCCCTGCCCCTGCCCAGATGAGGACGACCTGGACCTGCCCCTCCCCCACACGACTGCAGTGCTTGCCTGGGGTATCTTTGGAGCCAAAGAACACACACACACACACACACATCCAGCCCCAGGGCTGAATCCTGGGGCCCCAAGCGCAAGAGGGATGAGAGCACCAGGCGTCCTACCCAAAGCGAGGCACCCCCTTACTCCCTAGTTTCCCTCTCCCAATGCCAGCTATGTGCTCACAACCCTGCCCGCTCCCAGAGCTGGCAGAGCTGATGGAGTCCTTGCTTCCTATATAATTAGTCAGAGAGTCTATACTCCCCACCTCTCCCCCGGCATTAAAGGTCCCCTACTTGGTCAGCTTGAAAGGTCTTAGGTCCATGGAGTCCCGCACCCCTTGCAGGGGCCGGGCAGGGCAGCCAAAACGTGGTGGAGGAGGAGACCTCGTCCTTGCCTCCACGCGCCACTCTGCTATCTACCACGAGGAACTTGTTTGCAAACCAACACTGTTTTATTGTCAACAGAACCTGCCTGGGGAAGTAGGGGCCCATTCTGCCCCCAGAGAGGCTATGGACCATGGGTGTCTGGGGTTCGCGGGAGAGATGGGTCAGTGCAGTGAGAACAGCTTCGGGCACCACTGGCACCTGGGTGGTCAGAGGTGGCGTCTGGGGGGCCAGGAGGGGGCGGGGGAGCCCCTGAGAAGCTAGGCCTCGGCTCCCCCTGGCTCATCTGCAGGAGGCCAGTGAGGGCGATCAGCTCGGGCCCGCTGAGCCAGGCGGTGGGACAGCCAGAGGATGGAGTAGGGAGGACCCAGGGGGACGTGATCGGGGGTGGGAGCAGCAGCTTCAGAGAGCCCATCACCTGAGGAGAGAGGAGGGGCGAGTGTCTCCTCCCAAGCCCTGCGGCGAAGGCTGGGCTGAGGCCAGGGCGGGAAGAGCGCTCACCTGCTGAGGGGGCTCGGACAGGTACAGGGGAACACGCTGCCCAAAGGGCAGCAGAGGGTCTGAAAGAAAGACGTCTTCACAGGACATCACCGGGAGCCCTGGGGAGGAGAAGCTACTAGGGCGGCA
The DNA here is from genome assembly GCA_004024745.2 of Catagonus wagneri. NCBI lineage: Eukaryota > Metazoa > Chordata > Mammalia > Artiodactyla > Tayassuidae > Catagonus > Catagonus wagneri. Next base: position 1,545,468 of record PVHT021183640.1, on the reverse strand, counting down.
GGCTCTGCTCTGGTTCCCTGCAGAGCTGAGGGGACCGAGGGCAGTACCTGCACCCCTGGGCACCTGCTCTCTGCTCTGACGTCCTGTTAGACCGGGCCTGAGGCCTCTGCCTGAGGCTGCCTCGTACAGGGGCCAGAGTGACGGATGGCACAAGGTCCGGTCTGAGAAGGAGGCTCCAGGTGCACAGCTGGGTCCCTGGAGAGGGACAGGTGAGGTTGCCGCAGCTTCAGCCCCATCCCAAGGCAGCCCTGCCCCACCTGAGGTCAGAGCCACAGGCACCCCCAACTCACCCACACCTGCCGAGGTTCTGCTTTAGCCTCATAGTTGGGGTCCCAAGGTGCTAGCAAGTTCATCCTTGATGGGGCCGCCTCCCAGGTCATCTCCGGGGAGAGGGGACCTGGGGGTGGGGGGGGACTTGAAGCGATTAAGACAGGCTCGGGAATCAGTAAAAAGGTCTTAGGAGTAAAAATGGCAGGACCTTAAACCTACCTGGGGCTCCCGGGGACTGCTCCGCAGCCAGGCCTGGGGGCCTCCGAGGCAGCAGCGGCTCTTTCCGGGTCCAGGAAGGCCTTAGGGACCTGGGCTGAGAACTGAGAGGGGGCGGTACTGAGATGCTCCAGTCACAGCCTCTCCCAGTCACCTCCCTGCTCCAAATGTGAGTATTTCCAAGGCAGGCCCAAGGATGGCCCGGGGCAGGGAGCAGACCGTACCCATTCTTCCGTAGGGACACCGAGATTTTCTCACACTGTGGGCTCCCGTTTCCCCCAAGTGCCCCCAGCCAAGCCCCTCACCTGTCCTGTGGCGGTGTTCCTGGCTCCTCTCCAGAGTCCCAGGCCTGGCCGGTGTCACTGCCTACCCAGGGGCCTTGTCGCTTGGGCGCCGGCTCCTCACCCGCGCCCCACCACCGGGGGGTCCAGGGCAACATGCCGCCTCTGGGTGCAGGGCTGCGCAGCACCTCCGCGCCCCAGGCCCGCCTGGGCCCTTCTGGAACCTACTCGGACTCTGCCTTGTTTAGCGGCCGGGGCAAGGCTAAGCGTCCCCGCGAGCCCAAGTCGGCCCACCTCTCGGGGCCTCTCGACGCCGGCGCCGAGCGCGTTTCCGGGCCACGTGGCGCGCGCTCCCGCCGGGATCCCGTGGGCGCCCCCTGGCGGCGGGGCCCGCGGGGGAGGGGAACTGCGGCACCCGGCACCCAGCGGAGGTGGAGGCGACCCGGTCCCGCCACGCACCGCTCCGTTCGCAGACACACACGCACACCCACACACACCCCGAGGGGCAACCCAGGTGGCTTCTGGCCTCTCTTTATTGCACTTGACACAATATTCAGCGCCCGTCTGCCATCCCAGACCCACGGCCGCACCCAGAGCTGGCCACGCGTTTTGCTGGGCCGGTTTCCCATCTCTCGGGCAGAGGTGCCGGAGGAACGGGGCCAGGCCCGAGGCCGCCCTCACCAGTCCTCGCTAGAGAGCAGAGCCCAGGCGTGTCTGTCTTCTGTTCCTGGGGTCCTGGCCGGGTCCCGGCCCTGCACCCCCGACCTCAACCCCTAAGGCCGTTCCAGCAGTGCGTGGACGACAGCAGCGATGTAGGGGAGGCCCCTTCCCGGGGCCCCCTCCTCCTCCAGGATGTGGTGGGGCTGGCACAGGGACTCCTGGGGGGAGGGGCCAGGTTAAGTTCTTGTCACCTCCTCCTCTGGGCGGTAGGGTGGAAGGCACCCTAAAGGAGCCTGGGCGAAGGCGGCTGACGGGATGTAGGGGACAAAGGTCAGGGGCACCCTGGACATGGCTTGAGGACAAATGTGACACAAGGAAGCTGCCAGTGGGTAACAGAACGGAGGTGACACAGGGGGCCAAGGCTCAGAGGGAAGAAGAGACCTGACATTTCCAGAGGGAAATGCTGGAGTAGGCAGGCTGGCACATGGAGCCCAAGGGACACAGTCGGGGCTGGGCCCGGGCACAGCAGGAGCAGACGCAAACACACACATACACACACACACACACACACACAAGTGGCCACAGTCTGTACAATTTATACAAGAGACAGGGACCCAGCCTGGGCCCCTTATCCCCTACAAATATAGAGTTCTCTCTACAAAATATAGATAATTTAGCCCCCAGCCGGGCCGGGGGGGGGGCAAGGGGTAAGGTCAGGATCCACCCTCTGGGGAAGCAGAGGGCAGAGCGGAGAGAGGCCTGAAGGCACCATCAGCGCTGAGAGGGGAGCGGCTACAGGAGGACGGCCAGAGGCGGGGGGCCCAGGGTCTGGGGGCACCAGAGTGGGGCCTCTGAGGTCAGTGTTTCTGAGGGGAGGGTGCTCACTAGTGTCTTTGGTAGGGGCTGAAGGCACCACCGGTAGGGATGGGGCTTGCACGGGAGTCTTATAAATAGAAACAGGGCGAGGGGGTAAGGATAGGGGTGACTTCAGGTCCTAGGAACCAAGGAGCCGAGTGTAGACGACACAGAGCAGCAGCATGAGGACGACGTAGAAGAAGATGAAGCCACCCAGACCAGAGGGAGGCCAGAGGGGTGGGGGAGGCCTGCCCCCCACCCGCTTCACAGCCTCCAGGGTGGTCCACAGCCCCTGGGCGGTGCCCTGGAGGAGATCCGAGGGCGAGCACAGGTCAGCCTGGGAAGGGAGAGTAGGACAGGTGGACAAGGACAAAGGACACGCGTCAGCAGCAGCAGCACGACGATCCCTCCCCCGCCCCGCCCTCACGTGCCAGGGCCAGAGCTGCGCCAGCATGCAGACTGCAGGGAAGGGGGCATGCGGCAGACACGCGTGCAGGCTCGGGGCCGGTGGACGTGCTTCGTTCTGGGGAGCAGACACCCCCCCCAGGAACGGAGCCCCGCCACCCATGCAGAGCACTCAGCTGAGCCCAGGACACTGCACTCTTGAGAGCAGAGACCAGCCCTGGGCTCCTAAGAACACAAGCCCATACCTCAGGTACCCCCATTTTTCGACAGGCTTCTAAGAAACTCTCCACATTCTTCCGAGACTTGAGGGCACTGAGTTTTGGCTGGGGGCGGGTAAGGAAGAAAAAAAAAGTAAGGGAGAAGCCACAGGAGTCCCCTGTCCCAACCCCTACTTCCTGTCCTGGGCCCCAACTGACCACAGCAGGCGAGGGCACGTGAATGAAGGGCACGGACCGCGGCCGCAGCTGGTTGGCCAGCTGACAGAGGATGACCCCACTGGCCAGAGCCTCGGCCAGGTCCTCAGGCAAGGGCCGCTGCAGCTGTGACTCAAGGACCTGGGAGGCAGGGGAAGTGGGGGGAGAGGTCAGGGTCAGCAGGGGACTCCCTCCCGTCCCCTCTGTCTTCAGCAGAAGTCCCAGGGTGGGCGAAGAGGATGTCGAGGGAAGCCCGGGCCCCACGCAGGCCCGGCCGCTCATACCTGGCGCAGTTGAGCCATCACCTCCTTTTCGTCCAAAAGCTGAGGGGACCGCCGAGGTCTCAAGACAGAGTCTGGTGAGGAAGGGCCTGGAGAAAAAGGAGGGGGTGGGGCTGTCTCCACGAGCCCCCACCCACTTTGTAGCCAGCGCGCAGTGTCTGGCACCCGCATCTCCCGCCTCTGTGCTGGTGGGGTTTCCAACACAAAGGGGCAATTGAGCAGAGAACTCCTCAGCCAGCGGGGATGACCCCAGCCCACGGGTTAGTACTGGATTAGCGCGGGGTCAGTACTGGGCGGGGGGACCCACCTGAGCCGCTCTGAGAGGAAGAACGGAAGAGGAAGCTGTTTGGTCTCTGGATGGAGCCGAGCGGCCGGGGAGCCGGGACGGTTGCTGGGGGCCAGAGCCGGGGGCGGGGGCAGGTGAGCGGAGCATCCCCTCAGTGTCCGACGCCCCCTGAGGCTCCCGGGTCTCCCTCTTCCCAAAGCCCCTGTCCCACCTGGTTCAGCTACAGGAAGGGGCTCCTGGCAGCTGGAAGCCGGGGCGGGGGCGGGGGCGCCCTGCCCCCCTGACGCTCCCTGCTGGGGGGCGCTGGACTTAGGTGTGCTGCAGAGGAGAGACAGAGGGGGATGAGAGGGGATGGCCAGGGGAGGGGTGCGAAGGGAGACGACAGACAGGGACTCCAGGAGGACACATACTTGTAGGCGGCCTGAGAGGACAAGGCAGCAGCACCCCCACCAGCAGCCCTGACTCCCAACTTCAGAAAACTGGAAAATGAAAGAGGAGATGTGGGGTGAGTAGCGCCAGGCAGGGGTCCCGCCAACCCCGACAGGCAGAGAAGCTAAGGAGGGTTTACTTCCAGGGCCCACTGCCCGGCAGTCACCCCCAGGCCCGCACCTGTCCTTCCTGGGGGCCCCCCACACCCCACTCTGCTGCTGCTGCTGCTGCTGTCGCCGCTCGCGTTCCTGCCACAACTGCAAGGTGTCCGGGCGCCGGCGCTCCTCCCCTGCGGGCTCCTCCCGTCTGAGGGGCAAAGGCAGGACGAGAGGTGGCGCCGGGTCGGGTCGGGGGAGAGCAGAGGTGCGGGTGACGGGGCAAAGGGAGGAGGTGCCGGCTCGGGTGGCTCTGGGTACCTGCTGCTTGGTGCCCTCTCCCTGTCCCCTGCCACGGGGCTCGATTCTGATGGCCGCTGCTCCTGAAGGAAGAAGAGCAGAGGGCTGAGGGGGTCCGCCGAGCCTGCTCTGGCTCCCTCCCTGCAGCCCGCTGGTGGCGGATACACGCGAGAAGGCAGGCCGCCCTCACCTCGCCGGCACCTCGCTCTTCATCCTCTCCGGGGACGTGGCTGTCAATGAAGTCAATCTGCTCGGGGTCTCCGTCAGCTGGAGAAGGGGCAGGTCAGCCAGCAGATGGGGGCCTTTAGGCCCTCGTCCTCTCCCCCGAGCCCCTGGCCTAACCCCACTACTCACCAGAGCCATCCTCCCTCCGCTCCCTGGGTCCCCGAGGCTCCCGGGCCAGCTCTGAGATCCGGAATGACAACTCGGAAAACTCATCTGTCGACTGTAAGTGCAGAAATGCAGAGGTGGGGGACAGGCTTTCTGGGGCTGGGGGTTCCTGGCGCTCAGGAGCCAGCCCTTCCCCGAGATACAAGGGCGAGGAAGACGACAGCTCCAGCCACCAGCTGTCACTCTGAGCCTTAGAGGCAGCAGGCAAAGGGTCCTGGCTCAGAGGCTCCCCCCGGGGTGGGGATCCCCAGCGTCCCAGGAGAGAAGGCCGTTACCTCATTTCCGGACCACCTCTTGCTGCCACTGTCAACGCTGTGGAAGCCTGAGTCCAGCCCACCGTCGTACCGACGTCCCGGAAACAAGTCCTCAGCCGGGCTGGGGCCAGCGGGGAGAGCTGCTCAGCCCCATTCTGGGCAGCAGCCTCCGACCCTCCCTCCATGCGGTCCCTGCCAGGAAGGGGTTAAGTATCCAGGGGCTTCCTTCCTTCCCACTTGGAACTTACCAGGGACTGAAACTCGGGGGGCGGGAAGGGGCCAGGTCCCCCAGTGCAGACCCCCCGCGCCGCCCAGCCTCTGTTGACAAGTACTTGAAGATGTGAAGTTTCCCCTTCAGGCAGATCTAGGTGGGGAGGGCGTGGAGGGGTAGTTAGGGAACAGGAGGGGGCTCTGCAGGTGCTGCTTAGCTACCAAAGGGACCCACACCCCGACTTCTGCCCATCCTCAGCCCTGTCCCCACGGCCCGGCCCAGGCCACCCCTCACCTGGGCAGGCGGGCTTTGCAGGGGGTTGCTGTCCAGCAGAATGACCTGCAGGTGCCTGAGGCGGCAGAAGGAGACCGGGATGCGGGAGACACGGTTACAGGAGAAATCCAGGCGGACAAGAGGAAGGTCCCCCAGCTCTGGGGGTGGGTGAGGGGAGAGTCAGGAGCACGCCCAGGGGTAGGGCCTTGTGCTCACTGCCTCCGCCCCCTGCTCTGACCAGCAGGTCAGCCCTCGGTCCTCCAAGCCTCACGCCCCAGGAACCACCACCCTGCTCCTCTTCCTGCGCAAAGGGAATCCAGCCGCTGCCCATCCCAGGCACTCCCCGCGCCCCGTCCCGCTCCACTCCACACTGCAGCCTTCTGCCTTCTCAAGTGACCGTCACAAGGCCCAAAGCAAACTGTGACACCGCCTTGCTCAAAAAAAAGCCTTCCAGAACTTGCAGCCGGGGCTGCTGAGGCTGAGCGGACTGTGCCCTGCACAAAGGCACAGGCAGAAGGGCCTGCAACGCTGCTGGGCTCCACGAGCCGGGCCCCGGCCATCGGCAGGAAAGGGTCCCTTCTCCACTTCTCAAAAAGGCATGGCCAGATTGGTGGTGACCAGAGACACAGGGTAAAAACAAAAATCACTGCTCTCCAGTCAAGCAGCACTCCCTGGGTTAAGGCGCTCATGATCTGGCTCAGCCCACGGTTCCCAACTTGCTGCCCACCGTCAGACTACATCAAACAACCCTCCAGCCCCTTGGCTTCTGGGCCTTTCCACATGCTGTTTGCCCAGCTAGGAGAGCTCCACTTTTCTCTCCAAGCATCTTTCAAGGTTCACTTCAAGTGTCACTTCTTCTATGAAATTTTTCCAGGCACTAGGCTGGAATTCATTATTCCTTCCTTTGGGTTCCCAGGCCATATTTGCCAGGGTCTCTTTTATGGCCCAGAGAGAGTCCTGACCAAAAGCTTATTTTTGCCCCTACCTACTTAGAAGGCAAGAGGGCGGGTGTAGGAGTAGGGGGGGAGCCCAGAGAAAACAGACGACCACCTAACTCCCCTCTCTTGTTCTTTACCTATTTTTTTGTCTTTTTTTTTTTTTTTAAGGGCCGCACCCCAGCCATATGGAGGTCCCTGGGCTAGGGGTCGAATCAGAGCTGTAGCTGCCAGCGTACATCATAGCCACAGCCACGTGGGATCCAAGCTGGGTCTGCGACCTTCACCACAGCTCATGGCAACGCTTGATTGGTGACCCACTGAGCAAGGCCAGGGATCGAACCTGCGTCCTCAGGAATGCTAGTCAGATTTGTTTCCACTGAGCCACGACAGGAACTCCCTCGCTTGTTCTTTAAAACCATGGGTAGAATGGCCCTGGTCCTTCCCACCTGGCCGTGGCCTGCTTTTCTCACCACACCTGTGCTGGACCGTGCTCCCTCCCACTTCTATGCTCTGCACACAGGGTTTCTTCTGCCGGGGTTGCAGAAGGGTGGAGAAGGTCAGCTGCTCTGCACCTCTGGGCTGAGCTCTTCTCAGGGTTCCCAGGCAAAGCCATGTGGCTCCCTCTAGCTCCTGTGGCTCTTTAAGTATCCTGTTCTAGCACCTGCCTCTGCTTGTCTCTCCCCATTAAGCCATTAAATCTTTTTTTTTTAATTTTTTTCTCTTTGCAGCACCTGCAGCGTAAAGAAGTTCCCAGGCCAGGAATGAGCCAGGGATCAAATCTGAGCTGCAGCTACAACCTGCACCACAGCTGTGGCAATGCCAGATCCTTAACCCACTGCACTGGCCTGGGAATCAAACCCTCACTGCCACAGAGACAACCTGGATCTTTAAACTGTTGTGCCACAGGGGGAACTCTTAAGCCATTAAATCTTAAGAGCTGGCTCAGGGAGTTCCCGTCATGGCTCAGAAGAAATGAATCTGACTAGTATCATGAGGATGCAGGTTCGATCCCTGGCCTCGCTCAGTAGGTTAAGGATCTAGCGTTGCTGTGAGCTGTGGTGTAGGCCAGCGGCTGCAGCTCCAATTCAACCCCTAGCCTGGGAACCTCCATATACTGCAGGCTCAGCCCTAAAAAGACAAAAAAAAAAAAAGAGAGAGCTGGCCCAGATCTGAGTGACATCACTCACATCTACCTGGTCCCCACCTAAAATACAGGAAACACACACACACAACAGTGCTGGCTGAATAAAGGAAGGTGTGCCCGAAGGTGTGCCCGCTTTGGAGCACAGGCTATCAAATGTCAGAGTGCATCACAATTAGCTCATTAAAGAGGCTGTTTGGGCTCCAGCACACGGCCTGGTTGTACAGATCCAGGATCCCTGGGGAGGCAGCACAAGACCTCACCTGACTTGGGGTTTAAGAGCCTCCCTAGGGTGAGTGGCGATACTGGCTGGTGACCGTGAAGGCCTCTTTTGACCATGAAATTCTACAGTGCTTACCTACTCCCCTCCCTGTACCTTTTCCTACATTTGTCAACTACAGCTAATAACCCATGCCTTGTCCGCCTTAGAGGGTTTCTGGTCAAGAGCAAATAAATAATCTACAGTGTGTTTCAACCATGCGACACCCTAGGCAACTAAGGCATTGCTTCTCCTTGAAGATTCCTTATCTGTAACTCCTCCAAAGTAGACACACACACACACACACCCCATCACCCGCTCCAGTTCTTCCTTTTCCTCACCATCCGGCAGGGTGCTCAGCTGGTTCCTCCGAACATTGAGATCCCGCAGGGAAGCGAGACTGCACAGCTCTGTGGGGAGAGACTGCAACTCATTGCTGCTAACGTCCTGGAATGAGGAAAGGAGGGAAGGGGCCACAAGACCAGGAGCATCAGAAACTGGCCCCTGACCCTGGCCACGTCCTTCAGTCTCGGCCTTCCCCCAGAGAGCATGCTGCCTTCCCCTGACCTCCCCCCAGAAGGTCCCAGTGCCTGGCCCAACAGTCCCTCCTCTCGCCCTGCCCCCATCCTCACAAGCTGTCGCAGGCTTCCCAGGGCGCTGATGTCGGGAGGCAGGGCTCCCAGTTTGTTGTTGCTGACAATGAGTACTCGCAGGGGCAGCTGGCAGATGTAGGGTGGCAGCGATGACAGCTGGTTTCGGCTGTGGGAGGGAGAAAGGCAGTGGGCTCACTCCCCAGGCATGGTGTCCCACCGTCACTTTCCTCTCAGGGGGTCCCGGGGAGGGTCACTGAGGGTGCCGTGCACTGATACTTGGGGCCAAGAAGGACAATCCCTACCCTTCCATGGCCCTGCCTGCCTACCTGAGGTTGAGGTAGGTGAGGGCTGTGAGATTCCCCAAGGCTGGGTTCAGGCATCTCAGACAATTGTGGTACAGGCTCAGGCCCTCCAGGGACACCAGCTGGCATGCTGCCTCTGGCACCTCGGGGAACCGGTTCCGGGACAGGTCTAGGGGAAGCAAGCGTCAGGGGAGAGTTTGCAAAGGCCTAGCCCTGGGCAGGAGGACCCTGAGCCTCGCCAGAGCCCGCTGCCCAGCCCTCTACTTTCCCAGCAGACCTTAGGAATCAGACCTATAAACCTGGACTCCCTAGAGTGATAAGAAAGCCTTCTGTAAACTGGAACACATTCCAAGTGTGACCAGAATGGCAAAGGGAAGGCAAAGGCCTTAGGGTCTCTAGGCTGGAGAAGCCCAGACTTGGGCGGGCGGGGGAAGGCAGGTAGGGCGAGCCACAAATACGATCTTCAGAACACACAAGTGCAGGGCTATTCTGCAAGACTGGCTAGAGTCGGTAACTCTACGGTTCCTGTTTTGATGATTGGAGAGGTGGAAGGCAAAGGTCACAGGAGAAGGTTGGTGCTCCAAAGAAACTAGCAAGGTGATGGCCTGGGAGGCTCAAGATAAGACTACGAACAACCCCTGAGGGAGAAAGCTTATCCCTCCCAGGGACTCTGTCTCTCAGCCCCAACCTATTTTCAACCCAGGGGAGAAACCAAGGGTCATTACGGCCTGGCTCCAGACCCGGTACTGCCATCAGCAGCCCCTGAGATCACAAGCCAGGCCCAAGGGACTGTGAGATTCCCAAAGACCAGGAGGGAAAGGCAGATGGACCAAGCTGGAGAGGGAGCTAGAGTCCCAGGTACACCTCCTTCAGGGCTGGCCTCCTTCCTACCCTCTTCTAGTGCCAAGAGCCCTCCTCTGCCTCCTCTCTCACTGACCCAGATGTCAGACCAGCTTCTCTGCCTCTTGGCATGAGATCGAGGAGTGGGGCGGGTGGAAAGAAGGTAGAGTCTATTACCATCCTTTTAGCTCAACCAGTGGCTTGCCAGGCCAGTGCAGGGAGTCAGGAAGGGGACCCGCCAGCCCGGAGGCCTCGCTGCATAGATCTCTACGAGCCTGGGTTTCTGTTTCCTCTGCTCAGCCTGTCCTGGGAGGGGCCCAGGGCCTGCTGGGGGACGTCCCAGGCAACAGAACTTGGGTGAGCTTCTTAGAGGGCCTTCTCCAGGGAGCGGCAAGCAAAAGCTGAGCGGAGGGGAAGAGGGGGGTAAATCCCCCCGAGGACAGGAGTCTTGTGACAGGAAATGAAGTAGAAACAATCTGTCAGGTCTGGCTCTGGTGGGCCCTGTGGTTCCCAGGGCGGACGACAGCCTGATGCCCCAGGAACCCTTCTCTCCGCCTCTGCTCCCAAGCCTGGTGTGCGCTGATGGAAGTCCTGTCACAGAAGACAGCTCCCGGGAGGGAGGGTGGGAGGATGAGGTGCAGTCCCCCCACACCTGCCCGCTTCCTCCGCATCCACTAAGGTGTGCTCTGCATGCGCCTGTGGATGAAGGGAGTGGAGGGCAAGTTCTGAGGGGTGAGCGGGGGCAAAGGCCGGGCGGAAGGAGCAGGCTGGAGGAGGCAGGGCACAGGAGGCACAGGATGTGGTCTGCGAGAGAATGAGCTGCACTTCTCTTTTGTGAGAGCAGCCCTTCCCCCACCTCAGACGCATCCTACTATCAGGGCCCCAGGAACGAGTCCAAGGGACATGGGGACCTGCACCACAGGATGCATGCAAGGAACGTGCTGGTTCAAAAAGAGCTGAGAAAGCTGGAAGAGAGGGTTCCAAACGACTCGGGCAACAGAGCGACGGGGCTTGCAGTCTGTCAGGGATGAAGGGCGAGGGCGTGTGGGGAGCAGGGTACGGCCACAGGGACTGGGTTTCTGCCACTTCCCCTTTCCACCCCAAGCTAGAAGCACCCTGCCCGGGGAGAGGGGCCAGAGGAGAGAGTTCTGGGCACCAGACAGACCTGCCTGGCCTAGAACCTGGGCCCTGAAAGGACTGAGGACTCGTGTGTGGAGAGCAGGGCACGGAGGGGTTCCCAGGAAGCTGGGATTTTCCCGCTCCCCACACAAACTCGCCCACAGGAGCCACAGGAGCGGCGGCTGCGCCCCGAGCCGGAATGCGGGGAGGAGACGGGAGGAGACGGCGGGGAGGCGCCCCGGGTTCTGGGGAGTTTTCCCCAGGAGCCCTAAGGAAGTAAAGAATAACATTTGGTCTTTGTCAAAAAACAAGCAAGGGGGAGGGGAACGGGAACAGACGGCGAGTGTCACACAGCTGCTGAGGTCAATCTGGAGCTTGGGGGTTAGGCGGCTGGGGGAGCCTGGGAGGGTCAGGAATGGCTCCTGGGGCTCACCCGCTCCCTGAGTTCACTCGCTGCGGGGTGGGCAAGTTAGTTTACTTAGCAACCCAAGACCAGCGGAGTGGTTTCAACTGGTTCTCTCCAGAACGTTCTCGAGGAAGAGGAAGAGGAGAGTGTGCCAGTGCCTACAGGGCGTTTGCAGGTGATCAGGCACCTGCTGGGGGGGAAATGCAGTCCCAGCGCAGGGTCGTCAGGGGGACACTCTCATCCAGCCCCCAAGTCCCACCCTGAGCTCAGCTGGGGTGGGGCTTTGGGAATGCGGTCTCCCACCCATCTCTCTATCCCCACCCACCCCAGCTGCCAGCCCAAGGTCAGCGGTGGCCTCCTGAGCAGCTGAGGCCTGACTCACCTGTTACAGTGGCGTCCCCTACACTCTACCGTCAACAGACACCATGAGGGAAGACGCATGATTGGAAAGAGCCTACGGTGGGGGGAGTGGGAAGGACAGCTAGTCTCTAGCTTCCCAGCGCTCCCCGCTGGGAGATAAGATTTCCTTCCTTTCAGCAACTGCAAGTCCCCACCCCTAGGGAAAGCAGACATTGAACTGGGAATTCTAGGGTCTCTGTGAGATCACAGGCTCCACAGTGATCTCACACACGCAAGAAGGAGGAGTCGCCGCAGATAAAGGGATCAGAGATAATAGGAGGAAGAGCTCGGGGAGAAAAGACTTGGGGGGAGGTGGGAGATTTGCTTTTCTCCCACAGGCTAGCTGGGAGAAGAGTGGAGTCCGCGACCTTAGGGGGCGGGACGGCAAGCAAAGGAAACAGAAACTTGGGGCCGTCAGGGGCAAATCCATGCGAAGCGGGGGGCCTGGTGGAACAGGGGAAAGCGTTGGAGACGAAGTGCAGAAAGAGAAATGAGTCATTAGAGGGGCTCGTGGGGACGATCAGAATTGTGGTTGAAGAGGTCACGCAAATGAGTCAAACCAGGTGAGGGGCGGGACCATTCTACAGGTGCGCAGATATGCAAATAAAGAGAAACGAAGGTGGGGGCGCTCTCACAACGCTCGGCCGACGACCCAGGGCGTTCCGTGCAAACGAGAAAAGTGCTCATTGTCTAGTAGTTCTTAAAATGGGGAGGGGGTGGCCACACACTTATGCAAATCAGCAGAATCCAGAACTCCTGACGGCCAGGTGATGGAACCGGCCAGGCTCCCGGGCCCCAGGAAAAGCAAGCGAGGGGCGGGGCTATGCAAATGAGGGTCCCCGCGGGGCTCTAGGACGGGTGCACTCACCAGCCTGGGTGATGTCTGACAGGTCGTAGCTGCGGGCCGCGCCCCGGGGGAAGTGCTTCAAACGCCGGTTAGACAGGTTCAGGGTCCCGGTGGCCACGGCCTCCTCTAGGGCCCGCTCTGCACTGCGGCTCCCGGGCAGACCCGGAGATCCTGGGACGGAGGTTGTGGCCGCCGCCTCCTCACCCCCAGCGGCGAGTGGGGCCGCTACCACCGCCGCCATCCGCTCCTGGCGGCTCCCGCTGCCTGACTGACGGGACCTGCCGCCCCTCCTTGCCCCTCCCCCTCCTCGGAGCCGCCGTAGTGGCTTCCAGGGGGAGGAAGCGGGCTCAAGGACCCGGCGGGCCAATCGCTGTCCCGGGACGCGTCGGAAGTGGCTAATCAGAACCCGCCGGGGGGGTGGGGACTCCTGCGGCGGAGTGAGGCGAGACACGGGAGGGGGACTAGAATGGAGCGCTCGCCAACGGCCGACGCGCCAGGCCGGCCCGCCCCGCGCAGCCGTATCCAATCACAAATCTTAGGGATGGAGATGGCCCAATCAGGTCCAATCTGGAGGCGGGGACGCCGGCCTCCACTTGAAAGGATAGATGCAGTGAAACGCAAGCCTGTCTCCTCTTCCAACGAAAACCAATCGCAAGCCAGATACAGGCGAGTGACTGTCGAGGCCAATTAGATCCTCCGAGGGGAACCTGGCCCGGCCTCTTCTCTGAGGGACGGCTCTGTCTACCAATAGCATGGGCAAGAAGGCGGTCCCTTCGCTAAGGAGGAGGCGGGTGAGCTAGAACTTTGAGACTGAGGTGGAGAATGCTGCGCGTTGGGCGGGTTGGAAGGAGTTGAGGGACTGCAGTAGCGTGTGCGAGCTGGACGTGTTAGGGAGCGAGCCTGCTTTGGGGGCGCCAGGCAGATCGTGGGGATAAGAGGAACTGGAGGCAAGACGATGCCTGAGGCCAGTGCACAAGCGGTCGTTGCATCCTCAGGGACCATAAATGTAATTCTAACTGCAGAGGCCGAGGCCCCGAGACAGCCTCCGGAGTCTGGGCGTACAGGCGGCTTCCCAGGGACTGGAGATGCCCAGCTCAGCTCCTGGAGGGAGGGGTATGGGAGACCAGGAAAGCCTCGAAAATAACCGCCCGATCTGCCCCCCTCCCCAAAGGAGAGCGCCTGGGCAAGTTGTGATCAGACCTGGAGGCTTAGTCTAGAAGGGACCTTCTCATCTAGAAGTCCTCCGTTTTACAAACGAGGGAAGTGAGACGGAGGGAAGAGCTGTCAAGAGCAAAGAGCCAGTCACTGACAGCTCGCTCTAGAGGTCAGGCTTCCCCCTGCATCAACTTTTGCAGTGGGTGTTTTTCTGTTCGCATCCTCTTTGTCTCCCGCATCCTCTTTGTCTCCCGAGGTGAAATGGAGTGGATAAAGGGAACCCAGATACAAGAGGAAGTTACTGATTACTTGCTCCGTCCGCTGAGAGTCTTAACATCCTGTTAAGTGGCCTAAGGACCCAATATAATCCACTTAATTGGTTAATAGCTGTCTAGCCACAAATAGCTGAAGGTTCTTTCCCATAAGTCACATCTCCGATGCTGACATTCCTGAACATTTATTATTAAAATTCCATCCTGTGTGACCCAAACTAGCTGTTTACTAGGCCCTCTGAATAAGGGAGTTTGATTGGCTGACTGACAGTTTGTTCAAGAGCAGAGTAAACAAATGAGTCTATAATACTGTGCAGCTGAGGGCTGGTTGTCCAGGCCTGGATTCCTTCGAGTTCTTGGAAGAGCCAGCTCTTCCTTGGATGGACTGGTGTAGATCCTCTGCCCCCACGTGGACAGACACAGCCCCCACTCCTGCTGTGTCTCATCCGTGTCCCCTCCTGCCCCCTAAGCCTAAGTGAATACCTTAGACTCTGGGAGAAATCCTAAGCTTTCAGAGTGAATCTGTCCCTTCCTTCTGCCTAATAGGTTGCGCTTTCTGTGTGCAGTCATGTTACTGTCCCCAGAGAGCTGTCCGCTTTTGCATGTGTTTTTCATGAGGATGGAAAGCGTGTGCTGGCTTTCATGAGATAGGTGGTCTAGTTAGCAGGGTCACCTTCCCCCCTCACCTGTCCAACTGAATTTAAACTTTTTTTTTTTTTGAGTTTATATTCTTAAGATAAAAATGCCCTGGAGGCTCTGGCCTGCTGAGATATGAAGAATTCACCAGGGTTTCTGTGCAGAATCAGTGCTAAAAAGGCATCAAGTGGAAAAACCTCCCACTTCTCCCTCAAAGTAAAGGCCTCATATACCAGTACTTCAGACTTTATTCCTCCTGTCACATGCATATCCCATAAGCCACTGGGTGGTTAGAACTGAACTCGAACCAAGGAGCTAAGAGAGAAAATCCCAGGCAAGGTTGGGGAAAATAGGTCACAGTGGCTGGGTGTGAGGTCACAGAGAGGTTTGTCTGCCCCGGACTCCATGCGGGAGGGGCCTAGGAGGCAGAGGGGCCCCAGAGGTCCCCCAAGCCCAGGCAGGGGACATGGTGTGGAAAAGGCAGCAGGGACAGGGGCCAGGGAGCTGAGTACCAGGAGCCAAGGGGCCCGGAGCGATGAGGGCAGGAGCAGGGAGGGGGCAGTCAGGATGGTGAGGAGAAGCCGGAGATGGACGCTGCAAAAATTCACCGGGCTGTGCGGACGGGAGGAGGGGCTCAGGGTGAGGGGGTGGCAAGGCCAGGGAAGGGCAGCAAGATGGCAGCCAGAGGGCAGGGGAGGGACCATTTGGAGAAGTCGGACCAGGAACAAGGCAGACAGGAAGGGGAGACCCTTGGACCTAGAGAGGAAAGATGGGAGGATTCAGCAGCACAGGGCTGGAAGTCAGAGCTGTGAGCCCCAAAATAGTGGTTAATAAGCAGTGGATAGAGAAAAGGGAGAGAGGCCTGACCCCTCAGGGAACCCCTGCGCGCCCCCTTCTCCTTGGGTAGGTGAAGCGGAGCTGCCCTTCGTGTGGCCCAGAGCCTGGGGGTGAAGAGAAGAAGGGGAGAGGAAACCCTGTTTCTGTTCAGTTGTTCCCCCCAGAGCTGGTGAGTCTTTCGGGTGGGGGCTTGGTGCTAAGAATAAAGGACTGGGGGCCAGACGGCCGAGGGGCCCCCATGACCCTGCTTCACCACCCCCCCCAGGTGGAGCACATCATCTCCTTCCTCCCAGTCAGAGACGTGGTTGCTCTCGGCCAAACCTGCCACTACTTCCATGAAGTGTGCGACGCTGAGGGCGTGTGGAGACGCATCTGTCGCCGGCTCAGTCCTCGCCTTCGAGAGCAGGGTTCCGGCATCCGGCCCTGGAAGAGAGCTGCCGTTCTGAACTGTACACCTCCCCCAGAGCCTCTAGTTCTCTCTGCTTCTGTCCTGCCTTATTCTGGGAGCCCTCGTGCTCCATCAAGTTGCCTGATGATCTTAGTCTTCCCAGCCAACCTCTCAGGGCCCCCCATTCTCTGGAAGAAATATATTAGGTTTAAACACTCCCCATCAAGGATCTACCCCAAGTCTAGGACCGCTCTCAGACACATCACCCCAAGCCGCCCTTGCCATGCCATTACCATGCCACGTCCCCTGCCATATTCAAACTCTTCCAAATCTTACCTCGAGACATTCTTCTCTCCCTAAACCTGGAGTTTTCCCTCCTCTAAACCAGGATTTTTCAGCCTTGTCACTATTAAAACTTTGGGCCAAGTAACTCTTGGAAGTGAGGGGCTGGAGTTTCCGTTGTGGCTCAGCAGGTTGAGAAGCCAGCTTGTGTCCATGAGGATGTGGGTTTGATCCCTGCCCTCACTCAGTGGGTTAAGGATCCGGCACTTCCCTGAGCTGTGGTGTAGGTCGCAGACGCGGCTCGGAGCCCGTGTGGCTGTGGCTGTGGTGTAGGCTGGCAGCTGCAGCTCAGATTCAACCCTAGCCTGGTAACTTCCATATGCCACAGGTGCAGCCTTAAGAAGCAAAAAAAGAAAAAAAAAGGAAAAAAGAAAAGGAAGAAATGAGAGTCTGTTCTGTGCATTGTAGGGTGTATAGCAACATCGCTGGCCTCTGCCCACTAGATACCAGGAGCACCTTCCCCAGTTATGACAGTGTCCTGTGAGGGACAAAAATCATCCCCAGGTTGGGAAATATGCTCTAACCCCCTCCCCGCCCAGGAAGCCCCTATCCAAACTTTATCTCTCACGCTGGAAACGATGGAAGATCAGATACCAGACTCAGAGCTGGGGGTGAGGGAGGGTGCTGACCTTTCGCAGTCCTGCCTTTCCACGCCTCTTTCTGCTTGTCTATGAATTCTTCTATTTCCTTTGATGTCTCCCATGCAAGTCTGGACCAAAGAAGTGCTCACTTAGAAGCACGTATAGGGCCCTGGGCTGAGGCGGGACAGAGAACTAAAGTTCATACACAGGGCATAATTTCAGGTATCTTACAAGCTTTCCACATGCCCTTTGGAGGGGGTCTGTTCCCCGAGCCTGGGGCTGGGGAGGAGCGCAGCACCCCGGTATCTGAGAAACCTAGCTTGCCCACGCTCTGACTCATCTCCCTGAAACCTCCCTCTCCTTCCTTCTCCAGACACCAAGGGCCTGTATTTCCAGGCATTTGGAGGCCGCCGCCGCTGTCTCAGCAAGAGTGTAGCCCCCTTGCTAGCCCATGGCTACCGCCGCTTCTTGCCCACCAAGGACCACATCTTCATTCTTGACTACGCGGGGACCCTCTTCTTCCTCAAAAATGCCCTGGTCTCGTCCACCCTAGGCCAGATCCAGTGGAAGCGGGCCTGCCGCTATGTTGTGTTGTGTCGCGGAGCCAAGGACGTGAGTAGCAGGTCCCCGGCAGCCGAGACCCCACCTCTCTTCCCGGAACCCAGGGCCCACACGGGTCCTGAGGCGTCGTCCTCAGGAGAGCCGCCCTCCCCGACCAGGAACCGGAAACCAAGTCCGCATTTCCCACCTCCCACACCGGGATCCAGCCGCCCCAGCCGCAGCCACTGCAGGGCCCCGGAACCCGCATCCCTTCGTCTTTTCCTGCAGTTTGCCTCCGACCCAAGATGTGACACAGTTTACCGTAAATACCTCTACGTGTTGGCCACTCGGGAGCAGGCGGGAGTGGCGAACACGACCGGCAGCCGGGCCTGCGACTGCGTGGAGGTCTACCTGCAGTCCAGCGGGCAGCGGGTCTTCAAGATGACCTTCCACCACTCCATGAGCTTCAAACAGATTGTGCTGGTCGGTCAGGAGACCCAGCGGGCTCTGCTGCTCCTCACAGGTGAGGCTGAGAGCAGTGGTTTGCAAATTGTTTCCTGATTCTTCAGGACCCGCGGCAGGGGGTGGGGAGGGAGGCCTCTCACACAGGGCTCTGCGCGCCATCTCGTCCTGGACTTGGACCAAGCCACTCTGCTTTTGTTTCTCTCCTAGTCTAAGATTCTGCATCACGTGTCATGGGAATAAAGGGCCCTGCTGCAAAAAATAGTTTGGAACACACTGTTCTAGTGAATGATGCCTGATTTTTTTTTTTTTTTTTTTTTGGTTTGGTGCCATGCCCACAGCATGCGGAAGTTCCCGGGCCAGGGATCAGACCCCAGCCACAGCGGTGACAATGCTGGATCCTTTAACCATTAGGCTAGCAGGGAACTCTGAATGCCTGGTTTTTAAAATGCTAATTTCCCCATCCTCCATGCCAGGCACTGTACTTTATACCAAAACTTTCTCAATGTCCCCCCTACTTGACCGCACTCCCAAGCCTGAGAGCTTCTGGTCTCAGGACCTTCTGCTAAGCAGGGCCCTGAATCCGCAGACAGCCTTCTTTCCAACACTCAAACTGGATTCTGCCAAATCCAGCTGCTAGGTTTTCTCTCCACTCATCGCTCACACTGAACAAGTCCCCCGGCTGATTTCTGGTGGTGGTGAGGGCTGGAGTCTGGGGAAATTCGGTCACTCTTGCCTCATTTCATCTCTATGCTTTTTCTTCCAGCCCCACTCTAGGGCAGTAACTGTCTCGTCCTGTATGGCTTAGGGGGTCTCTTGGGGAGTTAACGTGGATATCGGAGGGTCCCCTGCCCCACACAGTTATCTGCCTCCCGCCCCCTCCTCCAGAGGAAGGAAAGATCTACTCTTTGGTGGTGGATGAAACCCAGCTGGACCAGCCGCGCTCCTACACGGTCCAGCTGGCCCTGAGGAAGGTGTCCCGCTGCCTCCCTCACCTGCGTGTGGCCTGCATGGCTTCCAACCAGAGCAGTACTCTCTACATCACAGGTAAGAACCACCTCCCTTCTTCTCCAGACCCCAACCTCAGGCAGACCTTCCAGACAGAACCCTCCCTCATCCCTGTTCCAGCTCTCTGGGGAACCCTGAGGGCATCCTAGTAAAAAGATGTGTTCAGGTTCCCAGACCCCATAGCTGGTGCATTTCCAGTGGGTGTGAGACTCCCCAGATCTTGCATCTTCCATCTCAGGTAGGGCCTTATCCCTAGGAAATGGTGCCCAAGGCTGCTGAGCTGAGGGCTCCCGACCCCCCCAGACCATGGGGGAGTGTATTTTGAGGTGCATACTCCAGGGGTGTATCGTGATCTCTTTGGGACCCTTCAAGCCTTTGACCCCCTGGACCAGCAGATGCCGCTTGCGCTCTCGCTGCCTGCCAAGGTAGGATCTTGGAGGGGCGGGGCTGCCCAGAGGGGGCGGGGCCTTAGGGGCTGAAAGGTACCCAAGGTCTGACGTATGAGCGGGAATCAAATGATGGATTAGAGAGGGACAGGGGACCCAGGGAGAGGGGTGGCCTAGAGGGCAAGACCCAACAAAAGCCATAAGCTGGGTTAGCAGGTTAGCAGCTGGGGGATTCTGAAGCTCGGAGTTCCTGCCGACACAGCTGAAGGCCCACCTCCCCTTTCTGTCTTACCTCCTAGATCCTATTCTGTGCACTTGGTTACAATCACCTTGGCCTGGTGGATGAATTTGGCCGAATCTTTATGCAGGGAAATAACAGATATGGGCAGTTGGGAACAGGGGACAAAATGGACCGAGGGGAGCCCACACAGGTGAGACTGCCTCCCAGCTATGCTCATCCTCACCCGCTTCCTCTAATTTGTGAACCCCTGAATATCTTTTTCCAGTTTCCACAGAATCCACTTTCTTCTCCCTAGAAATTAAGCCAACGAGTATGCAATGCCTGCCATACCGTTGCATGTCTGACCCAGGGTTAGCACCAGGAGGTGTGTCCTATGTGGTGTGGTGCTGCCGGTTCAGTAGTTTAGAGAGGCAGGGACCCCTGGGTGGGCTGAAGAGACTAGAGGAGGCGAGATGTGAGCAGGGCCTAGGGGTTTGACAGGATTTGGGTGGGTGCAGGAGAAGGCATCGTGCGTGATGAGGATGGGACAGAGCTTACATATGCCTGGGACAGTGGAAGGTGTGGCCTGACAGGGCAGTGTGTGTTTGGAAATCGGCAGCTACGAGGTGATGTAGGCAGTTGTGAGTCTACAGAAGTGTGGATTTGGAAAAGTGTCGTTGCAGGTTCTGAGGCAGGACCTGGATGACAGAACAGGTTACCTGGCCAGAGGGCCCATCGGGAGGCTGTTGATTGACACCAGCACTTGAGACAAGGGCCTGGGGCTGGTACAGGTGGCAGTGAGAACAGAAAGGAATGGATCAGTGAGGTGTCTGCAAGAAAATGAAGAGCCTCTGCAAGCTGATGAGATACGAGGACAGTGGGGAGGCAGAGGTGGCTCCAGCAATAGACGGCATTGCCAATGAACATGGCAGTTGGAGGGGAATGCTGGTTTGAGGAAAGGATGTGAATTTGGACTCTTTTGCAGGGAGAGTAAAACATTAGAGGAGAAAGTAGCTGGATTCCAAGCTGGAATAAGGTTAAAACGACAAAAGTAGAAACAGGAGCAAAGCTGGGAGCGGGTAGGCTTTGCCATTGTGGCAGAGGGACACCCTCAGAGGCCACATCCCAGAAGCCCCAGGCACAGGAAAGTTCACACAGGAGGGGGCGATTCCTGGTGACAGTGATAACGTAGGAACATAATGACATGAAAAGGTGGTTGTGTCATATTTTTAAATTAAAAAAATTCATAAAAAATTTCATGAAATGGCTTATACAGCACAATCCTGTTTTTGTTTAAAAATATACCCCTTGCAAGTTCCCACTGTGGCTCATTAGATTAGGGACCCAACGTTGTCCCTCCGAGGATACAAGTTCCATCCCTGGCCTTGCTCAGTGGGTTAAGGATCTGGCGTTGCTGTGAGCTGTGGTGTAGGTTGCAGATGCGGCTCGGATCCCATGTTGCTGTGGCCGTGGCATAGGACAGCGGCTGTACTCTGATTATACCCCTAGCCTGGGAACCTCCACATGCTGTGGATGCAGCCCTAAAATGACAAAAAGACAAAAAAAAAAAAAAGGTTGATTTACACTCCAATGATTTTTCAATTAGTTGTTGCTTGCCAATATTTTATAATTTTCCTGTAACGCCCATAAATGATTTATCTATATGTCTTCCAAATTAAAGCGCTCACAGTCTTAGGAGCAACGTGCAGGAGAGGCTCTGGGATTTGGCCACTGGGAGGTCAAGTGCCTTTGGAGAGCTGTCATAGCGTAGCAGGGAGAGAAATCAGATCACAGAAGGTTCAGGCAAGACTGGCTGTGCTGAGAACAAGAATGTGGCCCATCTCAGACCAATCACCTGGCCAGCCCTGCTGCCCAAAAGGCAGTGGAAGGGAGCAGCAGGAGTCAGGTGGAAATGTTTTTCCAAAACAGCGTGACTGTTTTGAAAGATAATGTTATGACGGACTAACAACAACACTAGGAGGGAAGAAAAGACTGGGTGGAAGGCAGGTCCTTAGATAGGAGGGCTCGTCCGCCTGAGGCTAGAAGGCAGGATGAGACACTGGACGGCACAGGCCTGAGACGAGGGAGCAGAGAGCAGGCCCTGGTCGCAGGCAAGAAGCCTGTCTTCCAGGGAGAAAGACGAGGGACCCGTAGCTGTGCGTGGTCAGACTGTGGCTGCAGGGGAACCGAGGAGGAGAGACAGCTGCCAGCCTGCAGTCAGCAGGGCAGACCTCGGAGCGGAGGGGAGGCGTTTTCCGGATCTCACTTCCTGCCCCACTAGTTTCCCAAGATTCTGCCCTGAGCCTTTCTGTCACCCTTTTCCAGCCCGAGGCCCCAGTCCCTTGGGGTTCCCCGCTTAGGGACCCTGGCCCTGTGTCTTCAGGTACATTATCTGCAACGCCCCATCGCCCTGTGGTGTGGCCTCAACCATTCCCTGGTCCTGAGCCAGGGCTCAGACTTCAGCAAGGAGGTGCTGGGCTGTGGCTGCGGGGCCGGAGGCCGCCTCCCGGGCTGGCCTAAGGGGAGTGCCTCCTTCGTCAAGCTCCACGTCAAGGTCAGAGCCAGGTCCCCCAAGTGGGCAGCCCAGGGAGGGACGAAGCAATAGGGCCAGGTGGCCCACAGGGACCCAGGGCCCCATTTCCCAGCACCACCCACCTCCCTTTCCTGCCACGTACTGGGGCTCCTGGCTCTCTCCCTTAGCTAACCCCGCTGGCCCTCTCTGACCTCACACAACCTTGCAGCTCAGCCAGTCAGCTGCCTTGCTGGCCTGGGGCTGGTCTGAGAGGGAGGAACACAACAGCTGGGGCTTCCTGGGAGGCCCCCGTAAGGGCCCCACTCAGCCAGGCCCGTCTCTCCTCCAAGGTCCCTCTGTGTGCCTGCTCCCTCTGCTCTACCAGAGAGTGCCTCTACATGCTCTCCAGCCATGACATTGAGCACCATCCTGCCTATCGGGACCTACCAGCCAGCAGGGTGCTGGGGACCCCCGAGCCCAGCCTTGGAGCCGGAGCACCCCAGGATCCTGGGGGTGCGGCCCGGGCCTGCGAGGAATACCTCAGCCAGATCCACAGTTGCCCCACGTTGCAGGACCGCATGGAAAAGATGAAGGAGATCGTGGGCTGGATGCCCTTGATGGCCGCACAGAAGGATTTCTTCTGGGAGGCCCTGGACATGCTGCAGAGGGCTGCTGGGGGGGTTGGCCAAGGCCCCCCGACCCCCGAGAGCTGACCACCCGCCTCCTAGTCTCACCCCTGGAGGGACAGTCCAGCCCTGGACCAGGGGCTAAGGAGAGGTGGAGTGGGGAACAGCGTGTGTGCGTGGGGAGGGGATGCAGGGGGCGGGGCCTGCTGGCCGTGCCAGGGTGGGCAGGGAACTGTTTTGTAACATGTTCAGGGGCTGCCCAGGAGGGGCCCCCAACCCGACTATCATGGACAAAAGATTTGATGGACAAATAGAATAAAAGGCTGAAGCGAGGCCCGGTTTGGAAGCCTGGGGCCTGGGAGATACACGGGGCAGGGGGCGGCAGATCTGCCACCAGGCTGGGTGGTTGAGGGGGGCAGGAGTGGGAGTGGGGTGGGCGAGCAGAGCAGCTTGAGCTGTCAGTCGCTACGGAACCGACAGCGCCTGGATCCTTCAGCTTCTTTCCCTGTGCTCTGGGACGACTCAAGCCGCCTGGTTCCCCACTGGGTCCTCCGTCCACCAGGCGGAGGAAGCCGCTGCCTTCTCACCAGAAAGCTTCGCACCCATTTTCCTTCTTCCCTAAGAAGTCAAGCCCCTGCTCTCCTCCCCCCCTTTACCTTCCAGATCTCATCTTTCCCTTTCTCTCTCTTTTTCTGGCCACACCTGCAGTATATGGAAGTTCCCAGGCCAGGGATGGAACCGCAGCTCTGCCATATGCCACAGCTATGTCAACACCAGGTCCTTCACCCACTGTGCCACAGCGGGAACTCCTCCCTTCCTTTCTACTCCATCCTCCTCTTCCTCGGTGGGTAAGGCATACCCTTTATTCACATAACCATGGCTCCCGGCCCCACACCCATAGCTCCAAATATTTGGGAGAGAAGATGGGTGAACAGAAGTCTCTCTCTGTGGCCTAGTCTGGCCCGGGGACGGAGCGGACAGTAGAAATTTGAAGTGGAAAATAAACAGGAGCTGGGGTTGGTCAGGAAGAGGGTAAGTAATTACAGGTTGGGCGTCCAGGGAAAGGACCTCCTCTGGGTACTGAGGAGACAGGAACGGGGAGAATCACGGGTGGGTTGGAGAATCCTCAGGAAGGACCAGAGGCTGAGCTGGAAGGATGCTCAGGCACTGGACAGAGCAGGCTTCCAGATGGCATTTCTGGATTGCCTGGATTAGGCTGAGCGTCTGATGCTCCCCCTGCCCTTTGTTGCTCCACCCCCTCCTAGGTCAGTATTTATGTGTCCTGGACCTAGAGAGGCCCCTGGCCTCGCCACCGTCCCAGCTCTCCTCTCCCCTGTCCCGCCTTCCCCGCCGCCCGCCCCACTGGCCAGTCCCCACGCCCACACGCCCGAGGCTGCCTCATCTGGCACTGATTACCCCCGCCGCTGCTGCCGCTGCCGCTGCCGCTGCTCAACTCAGCTGCTGCCTCTGTCTTGAGGACCCCAGCGCCTCTCCCCCTGGCCATGCTGCCTGCTGCCACTGCCTCCCTCTTGGGGCCCCTCCTCACTGCCTGGGCTCTGCTGCCTTTCGCCCACGGCCAGACCCCCAACTACACCAGGTAGGTCTCTTGGCACCTTCCAGACAGCTCGAGTGAACTTCAAATCCCCGATTCTGGGGGTGGGGGTGGGGGGTGGGGATATGCCTGTGTCTCTTGCAGATTCTTTTGCTAACATAACAACCCCCCCCCCCCGGATCGCCCAGAGCCCCCACCCTCCTTGGGCCCCCAAGTCCTCCCTCCCTGCTGCAAGCCCACTGTCTCCTGCAGGTCACCACTGCTCCCCATTCCTCTACCCTCTGTCCTCTGACCTCTAAGTGTCCCCATCTGTCCAGACCCTTGGCCCCCCGTGGACCCTGAGAGCACCAGGACCTTGAAATTGCCTAGATTTCAGGAGGGAATTAGAGATTGGGATGGGGTTGGGGAAGAGGTGCCTGCGAGTGGGAGACTTGGGAATCAGACACTCAGGTGGAATAGGAGCAGGGCAAAGGTTGGGAGCTTGGGGAGCCCCGTCTCCAGGTTCAATCTGAGGGCCCTCGCTGCTGCTTCTCCCTCATCTCCCCGCCCCCTCCCCCAGCCCCCCCTCCTCGCCTCGTGGCTCTGTCCACATCTGGAAGTAGTTAGGCGGCTCCTGTCCCTGACTGCCAAGCAGGGCGAGGGGGGAGAATGAGGAAGGGGGGCCGAGGAGGATTCCGGGAATTCCTGCTGGGCTGGGGGTGGGGCCTATGAAGGGCTGGAGGGACCGAAAAGCCGCTGGCCCCACTTTTTCCTGATCCTCAGCTGGAGTATTTCCTACTCCAGTCCCCTCCTGGCTGGCGGAGGCTCCCCAGATCCCTTGGGCCTTTCCCCCTCCTTGGCCTCTCCATCCTCCTTCACCCTCGCCCAGCCCCCCCACTGCTCCCCCTACACGGCTGAACTCTCTTCTGTTCTCCAGACCTGTGTTCCTGTGCGGAGGGGATGTGACCGGGGAGTCGGGTTACCTGGCAAGCGAGGGTTTCCCTAACCTCTACCCCCCCAACAAGGAGTGCATCTGGACAATAACGGTGAGAAGGCCCCTCTGGCCACTGCCCCCTCCCGCATCAGTCTTGTCAAGGTTTCCGAGGCGGCCAAAGGCCCGACTGCAGTGGGAACTCCACCCCCCTCCCCAGAAGCACAACCCCTTCTCCCTGGGGAGGTCCAAGCGCCCCCCCCCCATCAGTGATGGCATCCGAAAAAATAATAAGTGTCCTCACACCTTCACTCAGAGCCTGCATCTCCGCCTGCCCGCTCTAGTCTCTCCACAGACACCAGCCCTCTGCTCCGCACCCTGATGGGGTCCCCTCCCCTTCAGGCCCAGTCTCTACAGGAACTGTTTGGGGAAAGGGAAGTGCCCTCGGCCTGGTCGTGTTGGGCCTGACTTTGCAGGTCCCCACCCCTGCCCCCACCATCAGGTCCCTGAGAGCCAGACTGTGTCCCTCTCCTTCCGAGTCTTTGACCTGGAGCTGCACCCCTCCTGCCGGTATGATGCTCTGGAGGTCTTTGCCGGGTCTGGAACCTCGGGTCAGCGGCTTGGACGCTTCTGCGGAACCTTCCGGCCGGCGCCCTTAGTCGCCCCTGGCAACCAGGTGACCCTGAGGATGACATCGGACGAGGGCACGGGAGGACGAGGCTTCCTGCTCTGGTACAGCGGGCGGGCCACCTCAGGCACTGGTGAGACCTCCCTCCTCTCCGCCTTCGCCCTCTCCTGGCCCCGCCCCCGGCGCAGGCCCCGCCCCGCCTTAACCTCCACCCCGAGAGCCTGGAGCCCCCATTACCTCCCTTACCCTTTTTCCTCACTAACTGCCCCTTCAGTCCCTCCTCCCCGTCTTCTCTCCCCCTCCTCCTGCTCCCACCCACCCCTCTTCCAGGCCCCCCCCCAGGCGCAAGGCGGAAATGGGTCACCGACCCGCGGGTGGAATGGGCGGCCTGGGGTTACTGGGACGGTGAGTAACTGCCCGCCCCCGTCCGCAATCGGGCCCCCTCGGACGGGCGCGAGGGGGCACCCCGGGCTGGGGGACTAGGTTCCCTCGACCCGGAGCCCCCTACACCCAGCCCGGGGCTCCCGATTGCGGTCCCATCACCCCCTCCCGGCAGCAGAAGTCTCCAGTGAAGTGTTTAAGGCAGGGACCTCTCCAAAGGGGCCTCGGGTGTTGTGCCCCAATTTGAGGGCAGCCTCACAACATGAGGACTCTCCAGCCTCGAAACGGACTTTGCTGCCGGGCCGGGGAGATGGGATCTCCCAGGGGAAGAGGAGCGATGTGGGCCTCGGGTCAGGGGGTGGGGCAAGAAGGGAGCGTGTCCAGTCGATTCCCCCTCCCCCTCCCCCACCCCCGCCCGGCTGGGTGCCTGGCCGTCCCAGACCCTGCGGTTCAAGACCTCCGGAGCCCCGCTCCTCTGAGCCCCATCTCTGCTAACCTTCCCCTCCTCCTCCCCCTCTTCTCGAGACCCAGACATCTGAGCTTTCTGCACGGGCTCCCAGCCTAGAGCTCTCCTCCAGCTGACCGAGAGTCTCCACTGCCCCCCACCCCCACTCCTCTCTCCCCTCCCCAGAGCACCAATTTTGCGGGGGGCGGCTGGAGAAGGCCCAGGGAACACTGACCACGCCCAACTGGCCCGAGTCCGATTACCCCCCGGGCATCAGCTGTTCCTGGCACATCATCGCGCCCCCGGACCAGGTACTGCCCCCTGCTCGGGCTGCCCCCGGGGACCCAGGCGGCGTTCTCCAGCATGCAGCCTGCAAAGATTTATTGAACATCTACTATGTCCCGAGCACTAGCTTGCCATGGTGGGGAGCAAAACCAGACCCAGACCTGCTTTCACCCAAACAAAAACTGTAAAATCACAACTGTGACGAGAGCCTTACGAGAGCGAGGTACCCGATGCCGATATATATACTGACGTGTGTGTGGGGGGGAGAGAGAGAGAGAGAGAGAGAGGGAGAGAGAGAGGGAGAGTGGGAGAGAGAGAGAGTGTGTGTGTGTGTGTGTGTGTGTGTGCAAACGGTGGCGATGGATTCTGGGTTCGTTCCTTGAGAATGAACCAGGATTTGACCTTGCGGACTACGGCGACCGACGCCACAGCAGGGTTTCCGCGGATGTGTGTGTTCCTCCGAGCTGTGGTGTGAATGCATTAAGGGGTGCACGAGGGGACTTGGGAGAAGAGAAAGGAGGCCGCCGCAAGCTTCTGGGAGGCGGCGGCGGGGTGGAGGAGGTGAGCACTCCGCGCCCTCGGCCGCCCGAGGTCCTGCCGCGCAGCCTCCGCCTCTGCCCCGCCGCCAGGTGATCTCACTGACCTTCGGGAAGTTTGACCTGGAGCCCGACTCCTACTGCCGCTACGACTCGGTCAGCGTGTTCAACGGAGCTGTGAGCGACGACGCCAAGCGGCTGGGGAAGTTCTGCGGCGACAAGGCCCCGGGGTGAGGGCGCGGGCCCTGGCGTCTCCGCCGCCGCAGGTGCGGGAGGGGCGAGGCTTAGCTGAAGACGCCGGATGCGAACCTGTCCGCCCCAAGCGGGTGGGCGGAGCAGAGAGCCGGCGGGGCTGATAGCTGGGCTTGGCGCCTGCCAGGGGTCCGCGGACCTAGAGGCGAGTGGCACTTGCGAAATCGGGAAGCTAAGGCAGCCAACCCAGGGGCAGAGGTTAAAAGGCCATTGGCCTGGGTAGGGGGCAGGATGCACTGCCCGCCTGACGTCTCCCCAATGCCCCGCCGCCCGCAGCCCCATCTCCTCCGAAGGGAACGAGCTCCTCGTCCAGTTCGTCTCGGACCTCAGCGTCACGGCCGACGGCTTTTCGGCCTCCTACAGGACTCTGCCGCGGGGCGCCACCGAGAAAGGGCCAGCCCAGAGCCCAGGGGAGGACGCCCGGTCAAGTCCCCCGCTCCTTGGCCCAGGCCTCAAGCCCGGAGCCGGGCCCAAAGTCAAGCCTGAACTCCCACCTGAGGAGAAACCGAAGGCTGCGCCCAAGGCGGAGGCAACTCCGGTGGGCCCCGGTGAGTCTGAAAAGGAAGCGGAAGCAGACTGAAGGACCTGCATCTTTCCTGCACTCATTCATCCATTATTCATACAGCACTCACCGGTGCCATCTCTGTGCTAACGGCTGATACTGGGTCCTGAGACCCCAAACCGGATAGAGCTCTGAACAAGTTCAGAGCAATTAGGCTTTTGTGGGGAAGGTGGTCCTTTCTACCTGCTGGGTAGGTTACCCTCCACAAACAATGCCCCCCCTTCTCCACCAGATGTTCCGAGCGTCCCTTGCCCAAAGCAGTGCCGACGGACAGGCACGTTGCAGAGCAACTTCTGTAACAGCAACCTGGGTAAGAGGCCCCATCCCCCAGGTCTGCCCTTCCAACTCCTCTAACCGTTTCTCTTGACCCCAAAGTCCCCCCCTCCTTCTGGTTCCAGTCCTGCCCTCCTGTCTCCTCACCTCTCCCCTTCTCTCCCTCAGTGGTGACGGCAACAGTGAAGTCCATGGTTCGGGGCCCAGGGGACGGCCTCACAGTCACTGTCAGTCTCATTGGTGTTTACAAAACCGGAGGCCTGGACCTGCCCTCTCCACCCACTGACACCTCCCTGAAGTTTTATGCACCCTGCAAGCAGTGTCCCCCCATGAAGAAAGGTAATGGAGATGTGGGGAAATGAGGAGCACTTAGCCTCATGAAAACGACAGAGGTGATAGAATCTGAGGCACTGGGATGAGGGGGTACATCTGTAAGGTCTCCGTTACATGAACTCTCAGTCCCTCCCTCCCTTTCCCTAGGAACCAGTTATCTGTTGATGGGCCAAGTGCAAGAGAATAGAGGTCCCATCCTTCCTCCAGAGAGCTTCGTGGTTCTCTACCGGCCCAGCCAGGACCAGATACTCACCAACCTCGCCAAGAGGAGGTGCCCTTCCCAGCCTGTTCAGGCTGCCGAGCCCCAGGCCTGAGCCCTAGGCACCCCCTTCTTGGATTATCCAAATAAATGTTTCTTGACTGAAGAAGGAGCCACATCTCCATTCCCATGGTTTCAGTGCTCATCTTAGAGGGAATCTGTTTTCATTCATTAAACTGCACGGATAGAAATTCCCGTTGTGTCTCAGTGGGTTAAGAAGCCGACTAGTACCCATGAGGATGTGGGTTCAATACCTGGCCTCGCTTAGTGGGTTAAGGATCCGGTGTTACCACAAGCTGGAGTGTAGGTTGCAGATGTGGTTTGGATCCGGCAGATCTGGCATTGCTGTAGCTGTGGCATAGGCCACAGCTGCAGCTGCAATTCCACCTCAGCCTGGGAACTTCCATATGCTGCAGGTGCAGCACTAAAAAGACCAAAAAAAAAAAAAAAAAAACCCTCCGCAGACAGTTACTACACAGAAGAATGTAAGTCAAATCTTATCACCCCTTTGCTCAAAATTCTTAACACACAGACACACACAAAATGGTAACTATGAAGAGGTAATGGATATGTAAATTAGCTTGATTTTGGTTATCTTCTCACAGTGCATACATATATCAAAACATCAAGTTGTACACCTTAAACTATACAATTTTTGGAATTCCCTGGTGGCTCAGCAAGTTAATGATCTGGCATTGTCACTGCTATTGCTCTGGTCGTTGCTGCGGTGAGGGTTCAATCCCTGGCCCTGGATACACACACACATATACACACAGAATTTTTATATGTTAAAGATATCTAAATAAAGGTGTTTTTAAAAAGAAAACAACTGTCCCATAGTTTCCCCATCAGTCTCAGCATGAGGTCTTACTGAGTCCCTACTCTTGTAGAGAGCAAAGTGCATTCTACCAGAGCAGAGATAAACTAAAACATGCTATCAAGCAGCTCTATGAGTGCTGTGAAGAAAACAAAAGCATGGTAAGGGGATAGGCAAAAGGAGATTCTACATTTGATAGGGTGCGCAGAGAAGGATTCCAGATAAGACAACTTTGTTTTGCTCCACTGCTAAACAAAGGTGTGGCCTGGGGCAAGACTCTTCACTTAGTTGAAGCTGTTTCCTCCTCTGTGAAGGGAGCTGAAGATTCGGTGGGGTGACGTTAAGTAGCAAGGCTGACTCTTAATTCAGCAAGTAGCAAATAAAAGTGATTTCAGAGTTCCGTGCAGGACGGAATCAGAAGAGCCTTGGACTGAGATACCAGTCCAACTAGTTCTAGCCTCGCGTTGCGCGAAGGCTTCTAGGAGAACCTGGGATTGAACTAGAGAAAGAGGACTCTCGTGGCACGTAATTCTAGGGATTTGGACCTGGACCGGCACAGAGTAGGGAGAAGGAACAAAGCCCGGGTCCCCACCCCCGCTTATTCCAGGGTTAGCATTCCAGAGACGCTCGTAACGTTCTACGTCACCAGGATGAAGCCAATCACCTCTTTAAGCTCACCGATGAGAGCACTTACGGCTGAAACGAAGCAGTGCTGGCCAATGACAGAGCCCGTACGGCGGAAGTGTAGAAACGGTCTCTCAGGAAGATGGCAGCCCCAGTCCAGCCAAAAGTTGATTGGTAGGTGCTGTGACCAGAAGGTGAGCTTCACAGGACCAGCGGCCATTCGGAGGCGGAAGCCCGAAGAAGCGTCGGCCTGAGCTCAGGGAGGGGTCGGAGGCACAAATACAGGTCTCGGTAAGGCAGGAGACGGAAAGGCGCCCCCGGAAGAGGCGGCTGCGGCAAGCAGAGTCTGGCGGGGGAGAGGCGGCAAGTGCCCAGGGACTCCCGGAAGGGGCGGGGCCTGCGGCAGAGCGGGGCGGGGCTCACGGAGATCAGGAACCGGGACTGAAGACAAGGGCCGGGGCAGGGAGCCGGGAGGGGCAGGGTTTACGAGGTGGGCGTGACCCTCGAGGTAGGGCTTAGGGGCGGGGCCTAGGGGGACCTGAGGCAGAGCTGGAGCGAGAAAGGGCTTGGGGCGTCTGGGCCTGTCTGCTGGGGCCTCATCTAGCGGGATTCCGAGGCGGCGGCAGCATCAGTCCAGGCCCTGCCCTACGATCTCATCCCGTTCCGTTTCACCCCTCTCGCCCCTCAGCTCTATCCTCCAGGCCCTGTCCCCTGAACTCTGCCCTCGGATGTTCCACCGCCCAGAGCTTGCATGCGCCGTGGGGCGCCCCAGGACCAGGAGCTGGTGGGTTCGGGGGCTCCTGGGCGGGGGTCCCGGAGCGCCCCCGCTCCCTCGGGACCTGTTGTCCCGGTCCTCGTCTTTCCCCCGGATCTAGTATTCAGGGCGGACCAGCGGAGCGGCCCCCGACAGTTGCTGACCCTCTATAACCCCACGGGAGCAGTGCTTCGCTTCCGAGGTGAAGGGGATGGGCGTCTCGCGCTAGGATCTGGGGACTGGGAGCAGAAAATTGGGGAGATGTGTGAATTGAGCAGTCAGATGAGTATGGTCGGATGTCCAGACTAGGCAGAGTGGAAGAGTCATGTCAGGCGGGGGCGGCGGCGGGGTAGAAGGCAGGGGGGCTCCATGGGCGGGGCTTGTGCAGGGACCCTTAAGCAATAATTAGTCTCTGTGTGCTTTCTTCCCCAGTTCTGTGCACAGCACCTGCCAAATACACAGTGTTTGACGCGGAAGGATATGTGAAGCCTCAGTCTTGCATTGATATGTGAGTTGGTAGGGTTGAGAGGCTGATGAAAGCCATGGGTTGCTGCCATTATTCTTTGATTTACTGCGATTTGGCTTTCGGTTTCAGACCTTGTCCTCTTCAATGTGTTTTACCCACCCTCTGTCTGTGTCCCTAAGGGAAAGTTTCCGGGGAGGGTGGGGCTTGGATCAGTGCCTCTCACCGCCCTTCAATGGACCTCTCTCCTTTCTTGAGACCAGTGTGATTCGCCACGTGGCCCCCAATCCCAGCCACTATGATGTCCAGGACCGCTTCCGCATTGAGCTGTCTGAGGAAGGAACAGAGGGCCGAGTGGTGGGGCGCAAGGACATCACCTCAGTTCTGAGGGCCCCAGCGTACCCCCCTGAGCTTCAGGGACAGCCTGAACCAGCGCCCCAGCCAGGGCCTCCTTCCTGGACCGCACCACCCTCGGCGCAACACTTCCCAGAGAGTGAGTCCGGGGATGGGAATCCTGGAGTTCTGCAGGGAGGGAGGACCTGGCGTGATCCTAGAGGTGAGCTCGGTTGGAGGTGAAGAGGCCTTCTGGTTCAGTCTTTTGGTTTTTGGTGGAAACATTCCTAGGAGTTGAGACTTTACATCAGGTTGGTTTCTGGCTGCCGCTGAAGGAGAAAAAATTCTTCTCTTAGCTCTGACTTCAGTACTTCCCATCATGTGCCAGCCAAGTACAGTTCAATAAAGAAGCCTAGGTTGAGCGATTATGCTACACCAAGCTGTGGGAGACAGGGGTCTCTGCCCGAGAGATGAGTACACAGGGCATTCAAGGTGGAGTGGAGAGAGAGGAAGAATGATGAGGGATCAAAGGGGAGAGGGCTTCTCGCGGCAGTCGGGACAGAGGATCCAGGGAGGTGAGGACACTTCCAGTGTCCAACAAAAAGTAGGTACACCTTCCATCTTCAGCCTCCCCCCTGTAGGACCTTGGGCTGGGCTGGAGTGGGGGCTGGAGCGTCTGACAGGCCTTGTTTCCCAGACCCCCGCCCGCAACTGGCCACCAGCTCCTTCCTCCTCTTCCTGCTGATGGGCATAGTCTCCGTGGCCTTCCTGCTGCTCCCGCTCCAGGACGAACTTGGCAGCCAGCTGCCCCCAGTCTTGCACGTCTCCCTGGGACAAAAGTTGGTGGCAGCCTACGTCTTGGGTGAGCACAGTGGTAGTAGGGGATCTGGGCCCAGAGAGAGGGGCGTGGGGACCGGAAAGAGGGCATCCAGAGCCCCAGGGCTGCACATACAGCCTTGCTCTATTGTTCTCCCCTTCCAGGCCTCCTGACCATGGTGTTCCTCCGGATCTGAGGTCCCTGCTCAACCTCCACCGCCCCCCTCCCCGGGCAGGGACATGGACGTGGACATGAGACAGCCACTGTGATGCTCAGAACCTCACCTCAACTCCTACGCCCTTCTTCCTCCTTCCTACCCATCCCCCCACCCATACACATACAAAATCCAGGGATTTGTATTCATTTCCAAGTTGAATAAAATACATTTGTAAAATTGAGCTAAGAAGTGTAAGGAACACTCCCCTTTCCTTCCACGTTTTTTTTTTTTCCTCCAGTTCTTCTCACCCACAGGGGACCTGGCACGTGAGGCCGTGAAGAGGCCCAATGAGGACTTAGAAGAACTGGGTGCTGGGCCTTGTGCTGCGCCAGAAGAACGGCATACCTTGAGCAAGTCGTTTCATGTCTCTGAGCTTCAGTTTCTGCTTCTAAAATGAGGGAATTGGGAGCTCCCACTGTGGCACGATGGGATTGGGGTGAAGATTCCATCCCTGGCCTGCCACAGTGGGTTAAAGATCTGGCGTTTAGGTCGTAACTGTGGCTTGGATCTGATCCCTGGTCCAGGAACTCTTTATGTCAAAGGGTGGCATAAATGCATAAATTAATTGATTAATTAATTGAGGGAATTGGGAAAGTTGATCCTTTATTTATTTATTTTTTTTTTTGCCTTTTCTAAGGCTGCACTCGCAGCACATGGACGTTCCCAGGCTAGGGGTCTAATCAGAAATGCAGCCATCAGCCTACGCCACAGCCACAGCAACACGGGATCCGAGCTGCATCTGCAACCTACACCACAGCTCACGGCAATGCCAGATCCTTAACCCACTGAGCAAGGCCAGGGATCAAACCTGAAACCTCATGGTTCCTAGTAGGATTCGTTAACCACTGAGCCACGACAGTGATCTTAAGATTCAACCTTAGCCCTATCCTAGGGATTGAGTCCTATCCCTAAGCCAACATAACCTAAGCTAAAAAGAAACAAACAAAAATAGCACCTATTCATACCTGCTACAGAATTACGGTCTCACCATCTTCAGCCATCAGGGCCTCTTGTCAATCCTAGTCTGCCTTTTTGTCCCTTTATCTGCTTTTATTTTGTCTCCTCCTTTGACTTCAACCCCTGTGGGTCAGAAACACTAAGGTCCTTGGCCAAGGAAAAACAGCACTGCCTCACATAACCTCAGCCTAACCAGGCAGGAGACATTTAGGCAAAGGAAAAGAAAAGGATCCTTGAAAGTCAGGCTTCCAGCCCTCCTTTCAGATGTAAGGCAAGGCGGGAGGAAAGAAGAAAGGGAGGGCAGCCAGTGACACCAGCAGATTGTTGATTGGGAACAAAAATCAGCAAGATAACATTAAGACAGACTCGGTCTGTTATGCTGCTGGAAGGTTATCAGCTGTTCCAGCTTCACTTTGGGGGCCTTGGGAACCGCCTCCCTGCCCTGAGTCTTGTCCTTCCCGTAGTCAGAGCTGGTGCAAATGGGGTGTGGGCCCAATCCTGAGCGGAGAATGGCTCAGCAGCCTGGGTCTAGGATAGTTAGGGTGCTCACCGTGGCCCAGCAGACCCCTCACCCATTGCGAGCATATGAATGATAACCATTCGCATTGGGCTGGCTCTGCCCAGGACCCCAGGAAGGCACGTGAGGTGGTACACATTAATGGCCTTGCTGGTATTTTCTGGGAAAAGGCCTCTTGTTGCCCGTGGGATCAGGAGGCTTTCTGAGACAAAGCTGTGAAGGGGCAGCTATAAAGCGGTGGCAGGGGCTTGGGACACAGACTTTTTTTGGGGGGTGGGGCCTGCACCTATGGCATGGGGAAGTTCTAGGGCCAGGGATCAAACCCATTCCACAGCAGCAGCCCAGGGCACAGCAGTGACAACACCAGATCCTTAACGCACTGCGCCACCAGGGAACTCTGGGGCTGACTTTTTTTCAAGTAAATTTCTTAGAAAACAATACTGAGTTGGCAGTAGTTGGAGGAGGTGGGTAATTAGTTTCCTGTGGCTGCTGTAACAGTTGATCACAAACTAGCCACTTAACACAAAGTTACATTTCTGGGTTCTCTTATGGTTCTGGGGATCCAGAGTCCAAAATGAGTCTTCTGGGGATGAAATCAGGGTGTCAGCATGGCTGGTTCCTGCTGGAGGCACCTGGGGAAAATGTTTCCTTGACTGTTGCAGCTTCTAGAAGCCAACTGCATTCCTTAGGTGGTGACCCCCTGCTGTATCTTTAAAGCCAAGAGTGGAAATAATAAATGATCATTGTTTCAAGTCACACAAAAAAAAGGAGGGGGAGCTCCCTTGTAGCACTGCAGCGGCTTAGGTCACTGCTGTGGGAACAGTTCAGTCCCTGGCCTGGAAACTTCTATGTGCCTCAGGCATGGCAAAAAAAAAAAAAAATTCCAGGAGTTCCAGTCATGGCTCAGTGGTTAATGAACCTGACTAGCATCCATGAGGACGCAGGTTTGATCCCTGGCCTCGCTCAGTGGGCTAAGGGATCCAGCACTGCTGTGAGCTGTGGTCACAGACACGGCTCAGATCCCATTGTTGTGGCTGTGGTGTAGGCTCGCGGCTGTAGCTCTGATTCAACCCCTAGCCTGGGAACCTCCATATGCTGCGATTGCGGCCCTAAAAAAACACACACAAAAAAAAACCCAACAGAACAAATTAGGAGTTCCCATTGTGGCTCAGCAGGTTAACCTGACTAGTATCCATGAGGTCCAATGGGTGCGATCCCTGGGCTTGCTCAGTGGGTTAATGGATCCAGCGCTGCCATAAGCTATAGTGTAGGTCACAGACATGGTCTGAATCTGGCATTGGTGAGCTGTGGTGTAGGCTGGCAGCTGCAGTTCTGATTTGACCATTAGCCTGAGAACTTCCATATGCAGGTGTGGCCCTAAAAACAAACACCGATAAAAAAAAAAAGAAAGAAATTAATTTCTTCACAGTTCTGGAGGCTAATGTCCAAGATTTGGTGTCGGCAGGTTTGGTTTTTCCTGAAGCTTCTCTCCTTGGCTTGCAGATAGCTGCCTTTTCACTGTGTCCTCACAGGGCCCTTCCGCCGAGCACATGTGTCCCCGGTGTCTCTCTGTGCACCCAATTTCCTCCTTTTTTAAGGACATCAGTCAGACTGGGTTATACCCACACTGTGATGGCCTCGTTTTTAACTTACATCTTTAAAGACTCCCATCTCTACATACAAACACATTCTCAGGTATCAGAAGTTAGGTTCAATACATGAATTGAGAGGGATACAATTCAGCCCCAAACACTCCTCAAGATTCTCAAACAACAAAGTCTTACTTTTTTTTTTGTCCTTTCAGGGCCACAGCTGTGGCATATGGAAGTTCCCAGGCTAGAGGGCTGACTAGGAGCTGTAGTTGCCGGCCTTCGCCACAGCCACAGCAATGTGGGGTCTAAGCCTCGTCTGCGACCGACACCACAGTTCATGGCAACGCCGGATCCTTAACCCACTGAGCAAGTCCAGGGATCGAACCCTCGTCCTGGTGGATAATAGTCTGGTTCGTTACTACTGAGATACGACGGGGATTCCCCAAAGTCCTACTCTTAGCACAGGAAACAGTATTCAATATCCTGTGATAAGCCATAATGGAAAAGAATAGATTAAAAAAGGATATGTGTATATATATATATATGTGTGTGTGTGTGTATACAAAACTGAATCACTTTGCTGTAGACCAGAAATTAATATAGCACTGCAAATCAAGTATACTTCAATTAAAAAAAACACAAAACTATGCTTGGGAGTTCCCATTGTGGCTCAGTGGTAAGGAAACTGACTAGTATCCATGAGGATGCTGGTTCAATCCCTGGCCTTGCTCAGTGGGTTAAGAATCTGGTGTTCCCATGAGCTGCAGTGTAGGCTGCAGATGTGGCTTGGATGTGGTGTTGCTGTGGCTGTGGCGTAGGCTGACAGCTGCAGCTTCAATTCGACCCCTAGAGCCCAGGGACTTCCCTGTGCCACAGGTTCAGCCCTAAAAAGCAAAGACAAAACAAAACAAAACAAAAAAGCAAAAAAACACAAAACTATGCTTGGAGTTCCTTTGTGGCACAGTGGGCTAAGGACCCAACACTGTCACTGTAGCAGCTCGGGTCATTGCTGTGGTGCAGGTCCCATCCCTGGCCCAGGAGCTTCCCCATGCCTAGGGGGTGGCCAAAAAGTAAAATACAATAAAATAAATAACTACGCAAAAAAAAAAAAAAAAGGTTGTCAACTTCATCACATCCGCAAAATCCTTTTTGTCACGTAAGGTAAGACTCATCACAGATCTGGGGAGTTAGGGTGTGGACCTCTCTGTCCAGAACTCCATTCTGTCCACTCCAGGGAGTAAAGGAGGACTGAGAAACAATTCAGTCCCACGGAAATTTGTTCTGGACAGTATGTCAGGGAAGCAAGGAGTTGAGGAGGCTTCTGACTCCCGGTCCAGGCTGCTAAGAACCCACCAAGCCAGACTCAAGGGACTAAGGAGAGGGCACTTTCCCCCCGGAACCCAGGGGCATCCCAAGCCAGAAGCTAAGAGGCTTCCCTTCTCAGCATCCTGAGGAGCAGGCTAGGACCTCTCACATCACACTAGGAGCAAGAGATGACCAGGGTCCTGAGAGACGGGCCCTAGGATTTACACAGCTGCCAGGAGGCGAGAATCGGGACCGCGGCCCCCTGAGACCGTGATTAAGGGTAAAGCAGCGCGTGTAATTCCGTTTCCTGCAGCTTCCATCTCACGGAACAAAGACTGGCCAAAGGGGACCCTAAAGGGGAGACAGTTCCCAGGCTGGGCCAACCTAATGGCTGTGCAGCTTCACAGGGCTCTGTGCTCAAAAGGGGGCCCTGTGCTTGAGGGGGAGTGCTCAGTAGTCGCTGTCTTGAAATTTTTTTTCGCTGCTTTTTTTGTTTTTGTTTTTGTTTGCTTTTTAGGGCCACACCCGCGGCACATGGAGGTTCCCAGGCTCGGGTTCAAATCGGAGCTACAGCTGCTGGCCAACGCCACAGTCACAGCGATACCAGATCCGAGCCGCGTCTGCAACCTACACCAGAGCTCACAGCAACGCCAGATCGTTAACCCACTGAGCAAGGCCAGGGATCGAACCTGCAACCTCATGGTTCCTAGTCGGATTCGTTAACCGTTGCGCATCACGACAGGAACTCCTTTATCTTTTTTTTTCTTTTTTTTTAGGGTCACACCTGAGGCATGTGGAGTTTCCCAGGCTAGAGGTCGAATCAGAGCAGTAGCTGCCAGCCCATGCCACAGCTACAGCAATGTATGATTCGAGCCATTTCTGCGACCTACACCACAGCTCACTGCAACACTGGATCCTTAACTCACTGAGCAAGGTCAGGGATCAAACCTACAACCTCATGGTTACTAGTCAGATTCATTTCTGCCTGGCCACAATAGGAATTCCTGTCTTGAAATTCTTAATGATTTTACCTGTGGTCTGTTTTGGAAAGCGCAGTCCAATGAGACAGTGGAGCATGTGCTGGAGATCCTGCCTCCCTGGATGGGTTCTCACCTCTCAGCTCCCTGCCCCCTCCCATCCACAGCTGCTTCTTTCCTTTCCCAGCGGGGACCTGGGCACAGGCACAGGGAGGGTCTGGGTCTGGGTCTGGGTCAGGGTTGGGGACACGTTCTATCTGTACCAAGTTGTGGGGCAGAATCCCGAGTGCCTATGGGCATCTGCCCCAGAGTACCTCCTTGCCTGAGGGATCTGGACATTAAATAACAAATTAAATACCGCCAGGACAGGTTGAGGGGCTGTGGAAGAAAGACAAAAGCTTTGCTCTTGCTTTTTGATCAAGAGGCTCCACATTTTCATTTTGTACCCGCCCTTGCAAATTATGTAGCAGTCCTAGGTCCCAAGAGAAGGTACAGAGCCAGCCCCTCACCCTATGCTGGTCTTTGGAGATGGGCCCTCTTGTTTCCTCAGGCAGTTTCCTTAGGTAACAGGAACAGCGCTTTTCCCTGTGGTGACAGCATTCCCACTTGCATGGTCCCTGGCCTCTTCTGCCCAACACTTCCCCAGGTCTCAAGGGAGGGGACCACTGGGGGAGGTGAGGGGGAGGAAGATGCACACAAGTGCTTATAAATAACAGATGCACAAGGTGGTTTATTGAGCTCCAAACCCCAGCCCCTCCCTCCCACCGCAGGCCACGTGTTGGCGGCCATAAGGCTATGGTCCCAGCGACCATTCCCACCGAAAGGGCTGGCCAGGTCCAGGGCCTAGGAAACCTTCCAGAATAGTCTCTAGCTGTGGGGAGGGGGGTGGGGGACCTCACTCCTGAAGAGGAAGGGGCCACGATTGAGGGGCTGGAGGCTGCTCTCTGATTATTTGACAGTATGGCCACCCCCCATTATGAAAGGCGCTGCTCACCAACTCCTACATTGCAGAGCCTGGGGTGTGTGGGTGTCTGCGCTGACATCATCGCTGGGCCCCTTGGAGGTACCGTAACGGCTAAGGAGAAAACGGTCAGCAACTGGAGGTGTGCAAGGGCATCTCCATCACCCAGAAATCACTCAAGGGTGAAGAGCAGGCGCCTTCGGCAGGGCTCAGGGTGCGGCACGTCCACCCTCACAGGCCTCAGAAGTTGTTATCGATATTCCAGACGTCCCCACTCAGCGCGTTGGCGGCCCCCTGCAGCGTCCAGGTGAGCAGGGCCAGCTGGCGCCGGAAGCGGCTCTCCTGGAAGCCCAGGCCGGGTGCCACGTGGGAAGAGGCGGCCCCAAGGGTCCCAGGGCCGCCCGAGCGTAGCAGCCGCACGTGGTCCAGCAAGGCGTTCAGCGTGTGGTCTCCATGACCCAGGAAGATGTGCCGGAACGGGGAGTCAGCCGGCGACACGTACTGAGACAGGAAGTAGAACTCCACCTGCGCCGAAAGGTCAGGTGGGAGTCAGGATTCTGCCGTAAAGCGAAGGTCTGAACGCCAATTCCAAACCAAGCTTGGAGCCCGCTCACTCGCTTCAACAGTGCTGAGCAGCCTCTTTAAGTCCCACCTCCCTTTACCTACCCAATGAGAAATTGCCATTATGTGACGTCACCAGTAGCCAGGTAGGATGCTTCCTCCCGCTGCGTTTTGCGTTGGAGCCCATTCTATCTCTTGAGCTTCCAAGCCTGCACCTAGGTCTCCCAGTCTTCCCTCCTCAACCATTCACTTCCCTGCCCAAAGCCTCAAAGAACTGTCCATCTTCTCGCTGTTCCTCACCTCCCCGCCTGTGCAAATATCCTCAGCCCAGAGCCAGAGGACAAGGGGACAAGCCAGGCCGAATGAAGTGCCTGACTCTGGGTTCTCACCCTCTCGACTGAGATGCTGTTGGTCTTTCCTGAGATGGCCACGCTCCTAGACCAGTTCTCCCACCTTTCTGCCAGCCTCTCTGTCCCTTCTGCTCCCAACACCTGTGGGCAGGCCCAAGGTTTGACCTCTACCTTTTGCTTCCAATTACCTACAGGCCAATGGTTTTCAACTCTGGCTGCACATTAGAATCACTCGGGGAAGCTTTTTAAATGACTGTTGCATGGGTGCTGCCCCAGGAGAATCAGAATCGCTAGGGGTGGTCTCACACACATATTTTCTTCAGGTCTCCACCTCTCACTCAAAAGAGCCACTGGCGGAGTTCCTACCGTGGTGTGGGTGCGATCCCCGGCCCAGAGAAGTCAGTTAAAGGATCTGGCTTTGCCAAAGCTGCAGTGAAGGTCACAGCTGTAACTCAGATTACCTGGCCCAGGGAACGTCCGTATTTCACAGGTGCAACCATAAAATAATTAAAAAAAAAAAAGGAGCCCTGGCTTCAGCTGGGACGCAGTGGAGACAGTTGCCAGGTTGAAAAGCCATCCACTGGAATCCTGTCCCTCAGCCTGCTGGACCTCCCACTGGGGTAAGGGGCCTCACACACATGTGGGCACAAACTTCCTCCAAAACATGACACTCACGTCCACACTCCCTCATAAGCTCCATGGCATGTACCCAGGTGCCAGGCTCTCAGTGTCAAAGATGAGTAAGAGTGGGGTGAACACAAAGTCACACTCCAATTTTTCTTTGGGGTCGGACTGCGTGCTTTCTAATTTTGGCTTCACCGCTTACTATGTGATTTTGGATAAGTCACTTAGCCTCTCTGGGCCTATTTCTGTGTATAATACTGTCAAACTCACAGAGTTTGAAGGAGTCCTGTGGGAGGAAGCGAACTAAGCTGTGGAACATGGTAGCCCTCAGCATGTGGCGGCTGCTATTATTCTCGTCTTCCCTCAACATCCAGTCTGTTCATTTTTCCTTCCAAATGTGTCACATCAGTGCTATCCCCTCACCTACAGATGGCATTTGCCACTCTCACCCAGAGCTCAGCCGTCCCTAACTTCATTCCATCTTCAGGCCATTTATATTTCTGGACAAGTCCTTCTTAAAACTCCACATTGTCCACATCACTTCCCTGCTCAAAAACCTTCCTGAGTTCCCGTCGTGGCTCAGTGGTTCACGAACCCGACTAGTATCCATGAGGACGTGGGTTCTGACCTTGCTCAGTGGCTTAAGGATCGGGTGTTGCTGTGAGCTGTGGTGTAGGTCGCAGACGTGGCTCAGATCCTATGTTGCTGTGGCTGTGGTGTAGGCCGGCAGCTACAGCTCCGATTCGACCCCTAGCCTGGGAACTTCGATATGTTGCAAGTGTGGCCCTAAAAAGACAAAAGAGGAGTTCCCTTCATGGCTCAGTGGTTAACAAATCCGACTAGGAACCATGAGGTTGCGGGTTCGATCCCTGGCCTTGCTCAGTGGGTTAAGGATCCGTCGTTGCCGTGAGCTGTGGTGTAGGTTGCAGACGCGGCTCAGATCCCGCGTTGCTATGGCTGTGGTGTAGGCCGGCGGCTACAGCTCCTGTTAGACCCCTAGCCTGGGAACCTCCATATGCCGCGGGTGCGGCTCTAGATAAAAGGCAAAAAGACAAAAAAAATAAAAAATAAAAAATAAAAAATAAAAAAAGACCAAAAAAAAAAGCAAAAACAGACCTTCCTAATTTCCTTGATGCTCAGACCCTAAAAACCTGAACTTTTTATCCTGGCATTATGAGGCTCCCTGTATTTGATCCCTAATCCACTCCCCTCCTCTTCCCACGAGGCTTCTATTCTGGCTCTCCTGGTCCACATCCTGCTCCCAAGGAAAGCCAGGCCTACTTCACTAACACCTCTTATTCTTGGTCTCTCCACCTTGAAACATCCTCTTTGTATAAACCCAAGTCCCGTCTGTTCTTCAAGACCCACATCATAGTCTAAAACAGGGGTCAGCAAACAGTTTTTTGCAAAAGGCCAGATAGTAACTATTTTAGACTTTGCAGGCCACACTGTTTCTGTTGCAATCACTCAGCTTGCTGCTGTAGCACAAAAGCAGCCACACACAATAGGAAAACCAATGAGCATGGCTGTATTACAATAAAACTTTATTGACAAACACAGGTGGTGGGCCAAATTTGGCCTGCTGGCCGTAGTTTACCAACCCCTGGTCTAGAACCACAAAGTTCCCTGGGTGTGGCCCTGCCCTGTGTTTCACATTCTGGAAGTTTGCATCTTTTACTCTCTAGCCCTGAGTCTGACTCATGTCTTTCACACACAGATGCCCTTTATCCCTTAGGGGCACATGGCAACAGGGGTAGGGTGAAGGGGTGTTTTCTGTGTCTCTGGCGTTTGGCAGAGCAGGGGTTAAAGTAAGATTTGTGAACGAGAATGAACCACGCCTGAGCCAGGATGAAAGAGCAAGAGGGGTGGGTCTGTGAACACAAAATGTGAGTGATGCCAGGGCAATAGGCAATAGGCAGGGACACACAGGAAGAAGGAAGAGGGAGAAAGAACAAGACCTTGCAAGAGCCAGACACGGCATCCCAGACAGCGCATGCGTACATGTGGAGTCCCTGTTCGCCCCAAATTCTCCAGAGATGGCCCTGCTTGTCATTTTGCTCATTTCCCCACGCCCACAGTCCCCACCCACTCCCGGAGATGGAAGGGCTGCAGGGCTGAGTTCTTAGGGTGAGGAAATGGAAGGAAGAGGAGGGGTTGGAGCTGGAGGTGCGATGCACGTTGCAAAGTAT
Organism: Catagonus wagneri; assembly: GCA_004024745.2. Classification (NCBI taxonomy): domain Eukaryota; kingdom Metazoa; phylum Chordata; class Mammalia; order Artiodactyla; family Tayassuidae; genus Catagonus; species Catagonus wagneri. The sequence goes on along the minus strand of PVHT021183640.1, from coordinate 1,502,566 downwards.
TCAAAGCTAAGCAGAAGGGAATAAAAATAATCTTGTGGAGTTCCTCTCGTGGCTCAGGGGAAATGAACCCGACTAGTATCCACGAGGACACGGGTTCGATCCCTGGCCTCCCTCAGTGGGTTAAGGATCTGTCTAAGGAACCGTGGTGTAGGCCAGTAGCTATAGCTCAAATTCGACCCCTAGTCTGGGAACATCCATGTGCCACGAGTGCAGCCCTGAAAAAAACAGGGGAAGGGGGAAAACAAAACAAAGCAAAACAAACAAACAAAACAAAACTCATACGATTCAACAGCAAAAAAAAAAAAAAAAATCATCTTGTATAAGTGTCACATGACATCTCTTCCAGGCAGCCTTTCTGGATTTCAGCTGTCTACATTCTGAATTTCTTAAGCCTTTTGCACCTCCTGAGCCATAATGCTGTGCTTCTTAGTCTATGGATCAACGTGGAGATACTCCTCTCCAGAGGGGCGGAGAACTGGGAGGGAGGGGGTGTTGTCCTGGTTCTGCCATGCGGTGACCGGGCAACACAGGTGTCCCAGTTCTACCAGGTGGCCCCTGTGGCCAAGGGGCTGGCCCTCCCTGTCTCATCACCTTGTGGGCTTACCTCGGTGGTGGCTCCAGCCTGGCAGGTCAGTCAGCAAACACTGTGTCTAGGACTGGGAGTGCCGGGAGGACAGGGACAAGTGGTAGTGGAGCCAGGGGAGCGGGGCGCACTGGCTCGCGGGGCAGGGCAGGGCACAGGGACCTCAGGCGGACGGAAAGGGCGGGGCGGCAGGACCGCAGTGACCCGGTGCGGAGGGGGCTCGGCGGCCGGGCGGGGGCCTCACCCGCATGATGCGAACGTTGTACATGCGCGTCAGCCTCTCGTCGCTCTCCTCCGAGCTGTAGATCTCCTTCCGCAGCTTCTCAGCCGCCCGGATGTAGTCCCCCCGCGCCGAGTACACCCACTGGAGGGTCAGCCCGCGGGCCTGAGAGCGGAGGCGCGGGCTGGGACCAGCGACAAGGACCAGGACCCCGGCCTAGGGTCCTGGGAGACGGGGCTGGGACCCGGGGCCTGGCAGGCGTGGGGAGGATAAAGGGGGACAGGATGCTGGGGGCAGAACGAAGGGAGAGAGATCTGTGCGGTTGGGTGGGTACCAGCTGGGTCCTAGGGGCTTAGTGACTGGCGCAAGCGTAAAGGGACCAGGTTGCCAGAGGGGACCTGGACCAAGGGGGAAAGGGGACACCCCCCTGGCCCGGGCAGCACTTTGAGGGGATATAGCGCCGCCCCCCGCGCCCCCCACCAGAAGCCAGAGCTGGTTGACATCTTCAACCTTGAGATCCCCAGAGTACTCGTTGAGGCTCCCGATGTGCTTGAGGACCACGTCCCCGTAGCGGCCGAAGTCGAGGGGCAGCAGGCGATCGTGGCTGAGCCGGATGAGGAGCTGCCCGGCGAGCTGGGCCACAGCCAGCGCCACGGCAGGCAGGCGGCCCCGCAGTACCCGGTGCAGGTTCTCATAGGTGTCGTCTTTGGTGTGCAGGAATGGGTACACCAGGCCATCCTGCTGGGACAGGGTGGGGGCTGGTGCACGGGCTCGGCGCGGAGGGGCCCAGGGACTGCTGCTGCCCTGGGGCAGGGCCGGGAGTCTCACCTCCACGAAGGAGAACTCAACGGCAGGGACCCCCGCAAAGGCGGTGAAGGAATAGGCACTGCTCTCCATGGACAGCGGCCGGATCCTGGGGACGGGCAGGTTGGAGTTCAGTGTGGGCTCGGGCTCCCCCAAGCCCCCCAGCTCTCTTCCCTCCCCTCCTGCCCAGCTTACACCTCAGCTTCCCAGCTGTGATTGCTGAACACCACCTGCTCGTAAAGGGTCTGCCCACTGCGGTTGGGAGAGTCCACCTGGAGGCAGGGTGGGGGCAGTGGTCAGGCTCTGGTGGCCAGCAGCTTCCCTTTAGCCCCTAGTCCTGGCCGGACTCTTGCCTGCTTCAGGATGTTCTCGATGAGGCTGATCAGAAGGGGGCTGGTCTTGGCGTGGAACTTATCATCCCCTGTGAGAGGGACGCCAGGCTCAAGGCTTGGCCCCGAGGGCAGGGTGCACCCGAGGGGGCCCAAGTGGTGGCAGTGCCCCAGCTCACCCAGCACTGCGTTGTCCAGGCTCACATAGACTACAGCTTTGAGGTGCAGCACGCTGAGGTAGCCCTGCAGGTCGAGGGTGTGGAGAATGAAAGTTCCCCCGCTTCTCCCCGCTGCCCGACTACCTGCCCAGGACCCCAGGTTACCTCCAGCCACTCCATGGAGCCCACACTCCCAAAGTCACCACCATCCCAGCTGATGAAGAGAAGACTTCTGCGGGGCCGGAAGCCTGGGGGGCAGCAGGGGGAGGGAGGGAGGAGGGGCTTGGCCGGGGGCCAAGGAAAGACCCTTTTCTTTGTCTCCCTCTGTCCCGCTCCCCTGGGGTCTCTCTTCCCTCCCATCAAGCCCTCATCCCATCCCCTCTCCCCTGGGTCTGCCCCGACTCAGCTGTTATCAGTGATGGGGGCCCTTACATAGCAATACGGAATCTCCTGCTTAATCTTCACTCAGACATGGATTATTAGTCCTTTTTTTTTGGCCACACCCACAACCTATGAAAGTTTCCTGGCCAGGGATCAAATCCAAGCCATCCAAGCCACAGCTGTGGCAATGCTGGGTGCTTAACCCACTGTGCCGCGGCAGGAACTCCGGTACTTGCACATTTCAGATGAAGAAATGGAGGCAAAGTGACTTGCCCGGGGTCCTGCAGCCACGACGGGGAGGGCCCAGGTTTGGAGCCCCTGGTGAGCTCGGTGGTCACCCTCCAGCCTGTGCTCCTAACGGCCTCTCTGCCTCACCCTGGCTCAGGCCACAGCCCCAGCTGCCCGGCCCAGGCCCTGACCTTACCATTGCTCACCATGGAGGAAATGGTCCGCACCAGCTCCAGGAGTATGGCGGTCCCCACGGCGGACTTGGCTGCCCCTGGGCCCCACGCGTCCCTCTGGGCCCCGATGACAACGTAGTGGTCTGGGGGAGGGAATGTTGGGGGTCCACCTCTTACATGGGCAGGACCCAGAGGCTTCTCCCTCAGTCCCGGGAGGGTCCATTTCTCCAGGACCCTCACGCCTCTGCAGCCCCAGCCCTGCAATCCCTGCTGTCCCCAGAGAGAGTGCCTCTCCTCCCCAGGGCCCTTCCTGGATGGGCTGCTCCTTCACCGCGGTGCCCGGGCTCATTCCGGACTCCATGGCCTCCCTGATACCAGTGGGTCCTGCCGTTTACCAGGTCCTGACAGGACTGATTGACTGATTGATCGACTTAGGCAGGCTGTGGTGCGGCATATGGAAATTTCCAGGCCAGAGACTGAATCTGAGCCACAGCTGCGACCTATGCCACAGCTGTGGCAATGGCAGATGCCCACTGTGCCAGGCAGGGGATTGAACCGGCACCTACCACCTAGGCAGTGACCTGAGCCGCTGCAGTCAGATTCTCAACCCACCGCACCAGGGTGGGATCGCAGGTTTCCCCCTTTTAAATCTCCCCCTAACGCGCTCACACTCCCAGCACCAGCATCCCCATCGGAGCCTCATCACAGGCCTCCCTGTGCCTCTCCCTCAGCGCTATTTATAGTACCACACTCTTGGGCTCCAGAACCCACTTTGATTCCCCAGTTATCCACATCAAATTATGCTCAAAAGGCTCACCCAGCTAATCTGAGCTCCCCGTCATGCTTTAACATCACCAGTTTATGCTTGCTTACCTCTGGTGCTAGGGAACTCACTACTGTACAGAACTGCCCATTCTGTCTCTGGACAGCTTTGTCACTGCCACCCCCCTCACTACCAACCCAGTCCCAACTTGCCAGCCTCCCTCCCCGCTAGCTCCATGGCCCCCGCTAGCTCCGTGGCAAGCAAGCACACCTGGCTCTGAGCGGCCCTCGATGCAGCCGAAGATGTTGCTGATGGGGGTGGAGGTCCTGTGGTTGTTGACCCCTAGGTGCAGGCCTGGCCCGGGGCCCAGACGATAAGGGGAGACTGGGAGGTGGCCCTGCCACTCCTTGGGGGCCACAGGGCCTTCAAGTTTCCTGGAGAGGTGTGGGGCAGAAAGGGTTGGAAGTAGCAGAGAGGCTCAGGCTACGGAAGAGCCCAAAGTCCCCTCCTCACTTTTTCTCTCCCTCCCGCCCTCTGGCTCCAGCTCTCTGCATCTGTACCCTGTCTGCAGGGCCAGTGCAGCCAGGACTGCCTTGGACGGTTGCACAGGTTGTGTCTTGCTCAACGGTGCTGAGGAGAGTGGGTGTGACATCCGGCTGGAGGTTCACTCACCAGACAGTGGGCCCTGGCAAAAGGTTGTGTCCACCCAGAAGAGCTATGTGGTCCTAGTTCACCCAAAGGCACTATGGGTTGCCTGAGCCTCCCTGCCCCTGCCTCCTCCCCTCCTGTCCCCCCATGTCCCTCACTTCAGTAGGAGGGAGGCAATGTCCGCACTGATGGGCTGGGCTGGGATGCTCGGGAGGCCCGAGGACCGGACTGGAGGGAACTGGGTTTGATTGAAGGAAGGGAAGCCAGGCGTGTAGGGGTCCCCCGTTCCCAGGTGCACCTGTGGGGAGAGGGGTACCCACACTGAAACCGTGAGCTGGGTTTCCAAGAAGAGCATGGCAGCCTCGTCCTAGGCAAGGAAGTGCAGCCCCGGGACCCCAGGAATGCACTACTGGCTCCCCCCAGACTCACGTGTCCATACACAGCCCGGTGGCTGGACAGGCCGAGCTTGTGTGGGTCCTGGGAGAAGTCTGCTGGGTCTGGGTATATCAGCACTCCTTGGGCCCCAAAGTCCTGGGCACTGGCCACCTGGACAAGGGAGATGGCTAAAGGACTCCGTCTCCCAGAGAAAATGGATTTCTCAAGGCAGGAGGACCAGGTACAAGTGGGATGGCTCGGCCTCCGTCTGCATTGTGGATCCAGAGAAAGGCCATGGGCACCACCTGGACCTCACCTTCTGCCTTCCTGCCGTGCCTTGGCAGCCCCCAAACCTCACTGCACCCCATATTCCTTCGCGTTTCTGTTCCCCACCCCCACCTCCCGGGGTTTTTTTGTTCGGTTTTCATTTTTTAATGGCCTCACCCTCAGCTTCTGGAAGTTCCCAGGGGCCAGGGATTGAATTTGAGCCGCAGGTGCGACCCACCCCACAGCTGTTCCAAAGCCGGATCCTTTAACCCACTGCACCCGGCACGGATTGAACTCGTGCCTTGGCAGCAACCTGAGCTGCTGCAGTCATATTCTTTTTTTGTCTTTTTGCCTTTTTTTCTAGGGCCACATCCTTGGCATATGGAGGTTCCCAGGCTAGGGGTCTAATCGGATCTGTAGCTGCTGGCTTACAGTCACAGCCAGCAGTGCTGAATCCCTTAACCCACTGAGCAAGGCCAGGGATCGAACCGGCAACCTCATGGTTCCTAGTCGGATTCGTTAACCACTGAGCCAGGACAGGAACTCCCTACAGTCCTATTCTAAACTTACTGCACCACAGCAGGAACTCGGAACCTCCTGGTTTTGTTCCCTGACAGCAGTGTCTTAAGACCCACTTGGTTCTTTCTTTTCTCCCCCTGACAGGCTCCCAGAAGCTTCCCATTTGCCGCCATCCGATTCTCCGGCTCCCCACTCGCCCCAGACAGGGACCCTCACCTTCTGGGCAAAGTTGATCATCCCCAAGCGCACCAGCAGGAGGCGTCCCGCCGGCTCCACGCCCCG
>PVHT021183640.1:1384565-1495836 GCA_004024745.2 Catagonus wagneri | reverse complement strand
GGGGCAGTACACATCGGGGTCCTCCAGGGGCAGCTGCGCCCCGGGCCTCCCGGTGGCGGCATCAACCCAGTGCAGGGTGTTGGGATGAGCCCTGAAGAGCGGGTGGGGTGTGTGAACGCCCCACCACCAGGCCCCCTCTTCCCCCGCGCGGCCCCCGGTCCCCGCCCCTCGCACTCACCGGTCGGGGAACTGCAGCCCCACGTAGTGCGTGTCCATCCATACGTGGTCCAGCTTCTCTCGCAAGAGCGCAGCGCGGATGTCCTGAGCCAGGGCTGCCATCCCAGCGGAGCCGGCCACCCGTTCCCGATGGCTGGTCTGCCTGCGCAGGGAGAGGTGGGAGGGCGGAAGGCAGCCAGGGGTGTGGGGTCTCTCCTGCCATCACCAGCCATCCCATCACCCTCAGGGCTGGGCCAGGGTCTCCAGGGCCTCCTTCGGCTTAAACCTCAGCTTCCCATAGCTGGGGCCCTCCGCACCACCCCTTAGTTTCTTCCCGGGGTCAGGCCAAATCACCACTCTGCTGTCACCTCTACACGTACACACGCTGGCCTGTGCTTTGCCTCAGGCATGAAAACACTTTTCTTCCAAAGGGCCCTGTGGGCAGAGGTGAGGGGCCCTCCATCTCTCTCAGCCTCCAGCTGGGCCTCCTGGAGACACCTTCCACCAAGTTCCTGGTGGAATCTGGGGTCTCTCGTCTAGTCGGAGACCTCGCCCTGTCTTCTTCCAGAGTCACCACTTAACTAGCCAGCCTGTTGTCATCTGAACTCTCCCTGACCTTTCATCTCACCTTGGCCAGTGCCATCCCCCCCCATACCCCCACTGCCACCCCACCACCTGCATGGCCTCTCTGTCAACAGGCTCCACCTCTGCTCTCTCTTTCCTTTTTTTTTTTGTTTTTAGGGCTGCACCCTTGGCATACGGAGGTTTCCAGGCTAGGGGTTGAATCGGAGCTACAGCTGCCGGCCTACACCACAGCCACAGCAACGCGGGATCCGAGCCACGTCTGTGACCTACATCACAGCCCACAGCAATGCCAGATCCTTAACCCACTGAGCGAGGCCAGGGATCCAACCCGCATTCTCATGGATGCTAGTCAGGTTCGTTTCCACTGAGGCACGGTTGGGAACTCCTCCACCTGTGCTCTTTCTGTGGCAGATTCCTCCCTCCTCAGCACCATCGCTGAACACCCTCCTCTCTTTTGTCTTGGCAGAAACCTGGCTGTCCCTTCCAGCACGTGAAGAAGGCAGCTCAGGCTCTCATACCACCCGAGCATGCGCCTGGCTCCACAGTTCACATTTCTGACCATTTCTCCACAGCTGAAACTCTCTTCCTTGAAAGCCAGTGCCCTCCAGCAGCCCCACCCTCTGTTCTCCATCACTGTTGTTATCTTCTTTCATTGAGGACTTTGGCATCTGGCCACCTGCTTCCCTGGGCACATCCTGGATCTTATCATTACGCAGAACTCCATCTTTGGAATATTGATCCAACTTACTGAACACCTACTAAATGCCAGGCACAGTGGTAGATGCTGGAGACTTCAAGCTAACTAGGACACAGTTTATCGGATAAATCTTAAAAGTTCCAGAGCCCTACTCTCTGACTAGAGCTTTTCAGGTTCCAACTCATTTCCTTAGCCTCAGTATACCTGTTCTTCAACCCCAGTGAACACGGCAGGCTGGCCAGTTTCTCCAGGTCTACCAGCTCCTCTCTGGCCTCGCTTCCTCCTTATCCCGCCTAGAGTCACACATCACCTCACTGCCTGCTCCCCTCTCACTGCTTCCCTCCAGGCTCCTTGCTCTTTGGGTGGGCACCCACACCCCACACCTAGACCTACCAAACTGTCCACCTGCTCAGACGACCAAGTGCTGTTCGAGAAAAAAAAAAAAAAGCCCTGCATGTTGTTGCTGCCACAGATTTAAGGTCTAGCAAAATGGATCCAGCGGTGTATCAATATCTTGATCAGGTTTATACTGATCTCATGAAGAGAAGAAAATCTAGGAATACAAATGACTAACTACGTAAACATTAAAGAAGCAGAATCATGTGATCATCTCAATACATTCCGGGAAAATACTTGAGAAAATTTTGATTCCTGTTCCTCCTTTTCTGATTATTAAAAAAAAAAAGTCTCAGTAAGCTAGAAACAGAAGGAAACTTCCTAAATTCTCTTTTTTAAAAGCTAGCCAGAATCTGCAGCAAAGTCATACTCAACGACGAAATATTATAAAAACATTCCTATGAAAGTTAGGAACTCTGCAAGGATATATGTTGTCACCATTTTCTACATTCATGTCCTTTCCAATGCAATACAAAATGAAAAAGACATAAAAGGCATAAACTTTGGAAAAGAAACTACGTGTCTCTATTTATAGATATGATTTTCTACGTAGGGAAATCAAGGGGAATCCACTGAAAAAAAAAATCCTCACCTCTTCTCTGGACCTATCCAGGCAGTGGTAGTTAAAGGTGACCTCAGCAGGACAAAAGAAACGCTGGTCTTCTTGTGCTGGGCCGGCATCCCCCATAATGGGGATGGGGGGAAGGCCTCGGCCACGAACACATTTGCTTCTTTTTCTGATTCCCTAAAATGGCCCCTTCTCAGATGCCCCCAGAGCTCCCCGCTGCCCCAGGTCAAAATCCCAGCTCCTCGATGTGGTATTAGAGACTTTTCCTGGGTCTGTCCTACCTTATATCTGGATGCAGGACCCTTCTGTGCTCATTGAATCGGTTCTCTCAGCTCCCAGATGTGTTCTCTGCACCCTTGTCTCTGGAACTGCCCCCCCGCCCCAGCTCCAAATGCCTGCCATCCTTCCCAGGACCACTGAACAGGGAGGCCGGGGAGGCAGGTGGAAGGATTCAGAAGGGGGACCCCAACACCAGGGTCCCAGGTGAGGAGCAAGGGAGGCGAGTCCGAGTGGATGATGGTTTTTGAGGGCCGTGGGGGGGGGGCAGGCTGATCCTTACCTGATGGTGTCTTCCAGACGCCCCTCCCCCACGAGCCGCAGGAACATGGCTTGGAGGTCACTCCAGTACAATGTGCCCTGGTGGGAGTCCAGGCCCAGCTCATAGTTGACGTCCTCACTGACCACCAACACGTCGTCCCCGCATGCCTGGCAGGACCCTCGGAAGGTCACGTAGCCCAGGAGGAAGGCTGGTGGGTGGCAAGATGGAGATTCTCCTTGTGCCCGTCCGTCTCGGGAACCCAGATGTTCCCCCAGCCCAGCCCCTCCCCGGGGGGTGGGCCTCTTACCCCCGGTGAAGATCAGCAGGGCGGTCAGGACCAGGTAGGGGGCGGCTCTTCGTCCTGCTGCTGCCCAGAGCCCAAGGTTTTGCCGAGCTGGTCGAGGGCCCAGGGGCTCGGGGCCCCTCAGCTCCATGGGGCAGAAGTGGGCCGGTGGCTCGGCGCCCTCCTCCCCTTCTTCCTCCTCCTCCAAGCGCCCCTGCTGGGTGCCCTCCACAAGCTTGTAGATGGTCTGGGAGGGTCGTGGGGACAACCTTTGCTGTGGGGGTGTGTGTGGGGAGTGTGAGATTGGGGAAAGAGGCCTGGGGGGTGGGAGGAATCTAGCGATGAAAGGGTCAGGGACTTCGGGGTGCTGTGAAACAAGGCAGGTGAGAGGGCCCTGAGAGGCAGGCTGGAGGGGAGGGTTGGAGGTGGGAAGGGAAGGGGAGGGGCCCAGCCTTGGGGTTTTTGGGGGAGCTGAGAACCCGGAGAAAAGGCCTACGGGTCTCCCCAACACCACTAGATCTTACCGCTCTCTGGAGTACACCCCAAAGCCGCTCCATGCTCGTGCCCTTCCTGAGCCCTGCAGGCTGTCCCCCCTACCAGTGATAAACCGTTTGTGGGAGCCCCCAGAGGCCCCTTATCAGTCCTGGCAGGCAGCCTGAGCCCAGGCCGTTCCTCGCCTCCCCCACTCCCAGGGTGGGGGCGCAGTCCTGGCTTTAGTCCAGCCTTCCAGACATGGCCCCCCGGCTCAGGCTGGGGGCAGGGGGCTGTGCCCTTCCCTGCCAATCCCTCCACAGTCTCACTCCTGCCCTCTTCCTGCAAAACAATCAATTTTTTGACCTTGGGACAGACTTTGGCCTCTAGTTCCCGGCAGGGCTGGGGGAGGAGGGCCGACGGCTGGGAGGGCGGAGATGTGGATGCCCCCTCTCCCCTTCTGCTTCCTCCCCTCCCAGTGCCCTTGGGGACCCCTTCCTAGGCTCCCCACCATGAACACCTCTACCCCTTCCTCATCTGGCTTGCAGGCTCTCTAGTACCCAAGCCCTGTAACACATTAGCTGCCCTCCCTGTGTGGACTCCTGCCCCAGTGGGAATCCTAGTTGAGGGACCACGTGGTGTGACCTGGGGTTTGGTCTGGCCATGTGTTTGTTCCTTTGCAATCAGGCTGAAAAGGGGGTGCAGGCTCCTGCTGGCTGCTGGGTGGGAGGTGCAGGGGTGGGAGCACCTGGTGAGGCAGGACCAGTGAGTGCTCCAGGACTGGGAGCCTGGAGTCAGGGAATCTGTGGGTGAAGCACCCCCGCCCCAGGCAACGACGGAAAGAGTCCTGGCCAAGGAACAGGCAGAGCTGGGTGCCGCTGGACAAGTCATAGTCCTCTCTGGGCACCTGCACCTCTTTGATGACCAAAGGACTTGGACCACATGGGTTTCTATAGCTTTGGGTTCAGAGACCTCAGAACAACACATCACAGGCACAAACTGCTAAGTTTTACCTACAATTTCAGGCAGGGGAGCGGGTCCCTAAGCCCCACAGAGGACCCCAAGGCACGCAGCTCTAAAATGGAAGGGCTCGGGCCGGGACTTCGGGGCTCTCCCTGGGAAACGTCAGTGCCTACCCAAGTTGGGAGAGAAGTTCTAAGCTGCTGGGGCGCACTGGGCCCCTCCCCACTCTCGTCACTGCCTAGCGCCCTGGGAATAGACAGCGGTCGGCTCACCTGAGCTGTCGGTCCTGGGGTGCTTAGGTGCAGCCTCTCTCCTGAGGCCCGAGGCTCTGCCCACCCCAAACCCCACCACCCTCGCCAGTCCCCGCCCAGGCCCCGCCCCTGGGGCGGGCCCTCGGCTCCGTCCCGCCCCTGCCGCCGCATCCTCCCGCCTGCTCCCAATTCCAGCCCCAACTCTTGCTGCTCGCTGGGGGTGTCTTTGAGTGGCTCTACCCGGTTCTCGCTGCGTGATCCTCCCTGGATTGCGGCCCCTCTGAAACCCAAAGCGTTCGTGGCTCCTGCCGCACTGCCCCCGCCCGCAGACCTTGCCCTGGCATCCACCGTGCGATTCCAAGCGGATTTAGGTGTGGCCCTCCCCTCTCCTCCCTCCAGAACCCTGCCCCCACTGCCCACCCCTAAAGAGGCCAAACTTCCTTTTTCTTAAAACGTTTTTACTCCTTTCAACAACGCAATCTAAGAGGACGAGCGGGAAGGGGAAGAAGAGGGGGTGGCGGGAGCACTGGGGGCTGGCGGAGCCGAGTCGGGGGTGGGGGAGAATGGGGGCGGGGGTTAACCCTCTTTTTCCTTTAGCGTCCCCTCCCCCACTGCTGCAGGCAGGCCTGTGGGTGAGGAGGGGGCGCCCTCAGGGGCACTTCCGCTCCACGCACTGCTTCCCGCCCTCCTCATATTCCTGCTTGGAGATCCACATTTGCTGGAAAGTGCCCTGGGTCGGGGAACGACACTGGCGGTCAGGGAGGCCCTGGAGGGAGAGAGAAGCGCCTCCCCACACTCCACGTGCAGGCTCGACGCCTCGGAACCCTCCTCCAGGCCTCCCTGCCTCTCAATCCCACAACCCTCCCGCGACCACCAACCTGCCCCACCTTCCTGTCCACCCCTCCGTGTTCAGAGGGCGAATACCCGCTGCCTATCGTTCAGTCCAGGATTCATTCATTCAACAAGCATGTACTGAGCGCCTGTTCAACAGCTGTTCCCCAGCTGGGATGTGGAGCTTACAGGCCCTGGCCAGTGGCCAATACACCATACATCTCTTCTCCAGGTACCCCATCGGGCCTACCAAACATGTCACGTCTCCAGCTACTTCCCAAGAAAATCTTCCTTCCACCCTCGTCACCAGTGGACACCACCTAACACCAGGATGGGGCTGTCTTCACTCCAGAGTGCCCTCCCCACCCGCCCTTGAAAGTCCTGAGGGTCCTTGAGAGTCCCTGGTCCTGGGCATTTCAGACTGTACCCTCTCTTTGATGGTTTCTCTGCCTCTGCCTGAAAATGTGTGTGTGTGTCTCTACTTCTGTCCTTGGCTCAAAGAACGCACCTTCCGGGACCACGTCCGTCATCTGCTAGGGTTGCTTCTGCTCCAAAGCCCCACCCATCCCACCATCTCCAGTTTCCAGTTTGGATCTCCACGTGGAGTTCCAGACCCTAATACTCAGAGGTCTTTTCGACACTCCTTCTTAGTGTCCCAAGGGACCTCACCCTCAACATGTCCACATCTTCACCCAGGCCTGCCCCAAACCTGCTTCTTTGATCTTTCTCACCTTCCACAGCTGCCCTGTCCAAATCCAGTGGCCACGTGCCACATTGAACACTTGAAATTGAGCTACTGAGCACTTGAAATGTGGCTAGTCCTCATGTCAAATACCCAGCAGATATTGAAGACTAAGTCCAGAGAAAAGAATGTAAAACACCTCCATTTTTATATTGATGATATTGAAATGATATTTTAGATATACTGGATTAAATACGATATATATATATATTTTTTGGGGGGCCATGCCCAAGGAACGCAGAAGTTCTTAGGCCAGGGGTTGAACCTGCACCATAGCAGCAACCCAAGCCACAGCAGTGAAAATGCCAGATCCTTAACTCTCTGAGCCAGTACGGGAACTCCAAACACAATACATTCTTTTTTTTCTTCTTTTTAGGGCTGCTCCTGCAGCATATGTAAGTTCCCAGGCTAAGGGTCAAATTGGAGCTGCAGCTGCCGGCCTACACCACAGCCACAGCAGTGTGGGATCTGAGCCACATGTGCAACCTACACAGCAGCTTGTGTCAAACATCTGGATCCTCACTAGTCAAGTCTTTTTTTTTTTTTTTTAAATGAACTAGTCAGATCCTTAACCTGCAGATTCACAATGGGAACTCCCCAAATATGATATATACTTAAAAGTTAATTTCACACATTTTTGGGACTGTTTTTAAAAATGGCTACTAAAATGTTTGAAATGACATATGGGGCTCACGTTACAGTCCTGTTGGACAGCACGGCCGGGAGCCAGCAGCCTGGGCCTCATCCCTGACCCCATTTCGTCTTACCTTGCACATCCCAAGAGTGTCCACGTTCTGTCAGTCCGACCTCTGGGAAGCTGCCAGTTCTACCCCCTGATATCCGCTCCTCTGTCAAATCCAGGGCACGTGGAGGCCACGGTAGCCTCTCCAGTCCATCTCCGCTCTGCAGCCCAGGTGAGCTTCCTAAACTCAGACCCCACGGCATCTGCCCACTGCCTTCGGCCTTGCCTGGCTCTCCGCATGGGCCAGGCACCCTCTCTCCCTCTTTGCCTCATGAGTTCTTACTCATTTCAGCTTGAACGGTCCTCAGAGGCCCTTCATGATCCCCGAACTACGTCCGGTCTTTGAAGGAACTCCCCACACTTTGTGGGGACCTCCTGTTTGTCTCGGCTTCCAGACTATCCCCACTCGTGGAGGCAGGGACTAGGTCCAGACGTCTGCCCTCTTCAGGCACGCAGGAGGCCTGAGGCAGCTGTGTGGCTGACACTCCCCAGATACAGTTTGCATCTGCGGCTCTCTGCCCTGGAACCAATCTGCCTGCTGCCTTCTTTTTCTTTCTTTTTTTTTTTTAATTTTTTGGCTGTCCTAAGGCATTTAGAGTTCCCGGGCCAGAGCCATCGGTGACTTACACTGCAGCTGTGGTAATGCCGGATCCTTAACCCACTGTGCCGCGCCAGGGATCGAGCCTGCATCCCAGCGCTCCAGAGACGCCCCCGATTGTGCTGTGCTACAGCGGGAACTCCTGCCTGCCTCCTGTTTGCCCCTTTCTCGCTACCCCATCCACGCTGCCACCCAGGACTAAAGAAAGAGCCTCCTGGCAAAGTCCCCTTGTGTCCAGGTCTTACCCCGATCCCCAAAGATTCATGTCTGACATAATCTTGCCAAACGTGCCTGTGGCTGTCACATCATCTCTCTCCAAACATCAGTGTCTCGCCCTGGCCCATAAGACCACTACAACCTCCTCCCAGGCAGCCTCTCCAGCTTCCTGTCCTCTGCTCCCTGCTTTGTGCCCGGATGTCACATCCGCCTTTCTGGGAGCAATGACTGCCCTTTCACAAAAATAAATGTTTGTTGAATGAATGAATGAGGAGGCAGGCAAGGCGGCAGGGGCTGTCTGGATCTGCCGCTTCCCCACAGTCGGTGCTAGGCCTGGCCCCTCCCTCTCACCAGCGAGGCCAGGATGGAGCCGCCGATCCAGGGGCTGAACTTGCGCTCCATGGTGCTGTTGCTGGCGATGAGCTTCAGTCTCATGCTCTGAGGGGAAAGAGGGGCTGGGGGAAGCCGACACCTGGGTTCTGGGAAGGGTCAGGGCTGGGGCTGGGGAGGACTGGGAAGCCACAGCGGGCAGCGGTCTGCTCTGGTGGCCAGAACACCGCCTCCACGTGTGGGAAGGAGGAAGGACTTGGTCCTGAAGGGCTAAGCCAGGACTGGAGTCCAGGGCCCTGGCCACGTGTGGGCTCCTACCGGTGGAGTCTTCTGGGAAAGTTCTCGATTGAGCCTGTCAGTGAAGCCCTGGAGCAGCGTGTTCCCGCCAGTGACAATGACACTGCCATACAGGCCCTGAGAGCAGGGAGGAGGGGTGAGCGGTCATGGAACATCCCCTCCCTGCCACCCGCCCCCGCACACACTTCCTCTGGGCCCCCCCACCCACACACAGGCTTGGGCCTCACCGGGCGAATGTCAATGTCACACATGCCGATGCTGGTGGTCACCACGTGGCCCACACCTAACATGGTGTTCCCCGACAGGCCCTGTGAGAAAGGTGACCGGACTTGGGGCCCTCTGTGCCCTCTCCCCAGACCCATGAGATCCTTCCCCGCTTCCCCCACCCCCCGAGGTCCGGGGACTCCAGCCAGCCTCACCTTGACATTGGAGGGGTCGAACAGGCCCTCAGGGATGCGGAGTCGCTCGGCACCGTAGTCGGTGTTGTAGCCGTTGGGCATCTCATAGTGCACCGTGGGCATCTGCGCAGCCACCCTACCCAGGAAGGAGCGAGACTCTGCTCGGGCGTGCTCTCGAAAGACCAGAGGGCCCCCCTGAACCCCGGGCCTGCCCCCCGCAAGCCGCGGGCCCCACTCACTGCTCATCGTAGGGAGAGTCTGAGACCTGCAGCACAGATGCCTGGAAGTCCTGGATCACCTCCTGAGAAGGTGGGGAGGGGGTAAGGGCCAAGCTCCCTCCTCAGCCCCGCCCCACCAGCAGGGCCTCACAGCGGGGCGGGGGTCAGGGGACCCTCTCCAGTGCCTCACGTTGCACATGTAGTTATGCCAGGACTTGGAAACCTGGGGTAGCTTCTCCTTCTTCTTCCAGTTGGGGGGGGCGCCCTCCCGAACGGGCTCCTGTGGGGACACAGCCTGTGAGCACACGTTCCTACCCCACACTGGCCGCCCCTGTGCTCCCAGCACTTGCTGGCTCTCAGATAATGGCCTAGGTGCGCTGCTCCTCTGCCCTGAAAAGACGCTTCTCCCCCTTCCCTGTTAGAGGAGAGAGGACGAGGAGAGCCCAGCCCCACGGACGCCACGCGTGCAGTGGGCACAGCTGATCTGAAAGGCCTCGGGCAGAGAAGACCAGGGCCCGGGGAATCCTGCAGGAGGCCAGACCTTCAGGAATCAATCAGCCTTTAACTGAGCCATGTTCCACGGGGTGGGGTGGGGTTCTCTGGCACGCAGTGTCTCACTGAACCCTCACGGCAGCCCCACGTGCTGTTATTCCACTTCACAGCGAGGAAACTGAGGCTCGGGAGCTTCAGTCTCACATTCTAGGTCACAGAGCTTTTCTGTGGCAGAAGCAGACCTTGAGCCTGAGTCTCTTAGACATCAGAACCCACACCACCCCTCACAGATATATCCTGCTGGCAGTTGGCTATGGGACCTCAGCCACGTCCCTCAGCCTGTCTGGATCTCTGATGCCTCAACGGCAAACCAGGGTCCTCTTGGGGCCCGGCCGCTCCCCTCTCTGATATTTTACGGATCAGCGGGTTGACAGTCATCGGGCGAGTGCCCAGGACATGCCGGAGGCCCCACCTTGGCTGCGATCATGTAAGGTGGGATGATGTCAATGGCCATTTCCTGGAAGAGCTCTCGGCACTGCATGGAGATGAAGTCCCCTGCCAGGGGTGACTTGACAATGCCTAGAAAGGAGTGGGCGTCAGAGCCTGGTCCCCCAAGGCACCCCCAACCCCTGCCGAGGCCCCACCTTGCTGCAGGACGTAGCCGTCATGCACTGGAATGGCCGTGGTGTGGGTGGCCCCACTGTCCAGCACCAGACCTGTGGAGCGTCCATTTGCAAAGCTGGTGTGGGATGGGCGGTCAAAGAGACAGCGGCAGCAAACGAGGGGCCGGGACCTGAGTCTGGCCTAGTCACTCTTCTCCCAGGTCCAGCCCACTCCCAGTCTGCAAATCTCTCCTTCTGGTTTGTGACCCATCCACTGGAAAGGCTCTTGAGATCCCTGTCACTTTTCTCTTGTCTGAATCACGCTTTCGTCCTTGTGTGCTCCCAGCCTCTCTTTAGTTGTCCTTCACAGTCCTATGGGCTCCCTGAAATTAGGAGCCATATAACCCCAGGGCTTCACACGGGTTCAATACAAGGCAGAGCCTTAAAAAAAGAAAAATGTTGATCGGCTGCTTGGGAAGGGACCACCTCAGTGGCATATACCCTTCCCTCCTCTCTGTAGCTCCAGCCCCTGCTGCCTTCTTGTCCCAACTTGCCAAGCTCAACCAGATCCAAGCAATGGGAAAGGGCTGCTGATGTGGCCACCCCAAGGTCCAAAGCACTTAGCCCCCTGGGGCCCTGTGCTGACAGGGCTCAGAGGGGATGTCTCCCCATCCAGGATACTGAGGGCCATAGAATCAGGCCCAGCCTCCAGCTCAGTGCACCACACACCCCACCCTGGCCCTCCACCCTGGCAGAGCAGCTCAAGCCAGAGGATACGCGGTAAGCACGGCTGTCTTGCATAAGAAGAAGGCAGGAATGTTGTACTGCTCGAACATCAGCTCTGTCAGCTTCTCCCGCTTGGCCCGTGTGTTCCACTGGGGAGAAAGTGAAAGAAGAAAGACTCAGGAAGGGAAGGCCAGAGATCCATGCACATCCCCCACTACCCACATCCATCCATCTTGCACTGGGGACAGACCCTCAGAGCTTTAGAATGGGAGAACCATAAAATACTTTAAAGATCACAATCCAAACCCAACTAAAGAAAACAACATTCAGAGAGGGAGAGTGACTTGGCCAAGGTCACACAGAAAGCTCTTGATAGAGCTGGATCTGGAGTTACATAAAGTCTCTTAACCCATAGCCCAGTGCTCTTAATTGTGCAATACATATTTCAGGGCCCTCCCGGACCCCAGTACATCCTTCTTCCCCATTTTTAATCATCTTAGAGGCAAGAAAGCTGAGGAAGAAGATTTCTGGGTAAAAATGTTGGCTTGAATACAAACATCTACTTTTTTTTTTTTTTTTTTTGTCTCTTCAGGGCCGCACCCGCGGCATATGGAGGTTCCCAGGCTAGGCGTCTAATCGGAGCTGTAGCTGCCAGCCTTGCTCAGTGGGTTAAGGATCTGGCATTGCCATAAGCTGCGGTGTAGGCTGCAGACGTGGCTCAGATCCCACATTGCTGTGGCTGTGGCATAGGTCGGCGGCTACAGCTCTGATTGGACCCCTAGCCT
Organism: Catagonus wagneri; assembly: GCA_004024745.2. Taxonomy (NCBI): domain Eukaryota; kingdom Metazoa; phylum Chordata; class Mammalia; order Artiodactyla; family Tayassuidae; genus Catagonus; species Catagonus wagneri. The sequence continues at coordinate 1,483,951 of PVHT021183640.1, read as the reverse complement.
GGGAACCTCCATATGCTGCAGGTGCGGCCCTAAAAAGACAAAAAGACAAAAAAAAGGCAGGGGGGACAAAAGAAATAGAAAATAATGAACGTTGGAAAAGATATGGAGAAATCAGAATCCTTGTCCATTGCTGGTGGGAAGGTCAAATGGTTCAGCTGTTGTAGAAAATAATTGGCAATTGTTCAAAAAATACACATAGAATTATCACTCAGCAATTTCACTCCTAGTTATTTATCCCAAAGAATTTCAAACAGGTATGCAAATGAATCCTTATACACAACTGCCCAAAGCAGCACTATCCAAAATACCCAAAGGTGGACATAACTCAAATGTGCATCAGTGGATGAAGAGAAAAACAAATTGTTGTATATCCATACAATGGAATATTGCTCAGTCAATACAACCTTTACAAATGAACCCTGTAAACATTATGCTAAGTGAAATGACACAGAGACAAAAAGTCACATATTGTATGATCTGTTTATATTAACAATCCCAGGACAGATATATCCATAGAGACAGAAAGTGGACTGATGGCTGCCAAGTGCTAGGGCCAAGAGGGGTGAAGAAGAACTGCTTAATGAAAATGGGTTTTCTCTGGGGCAATGAAAACATTCTGAAACTAGGCAGAGGTGATGCACCACGTTGTGAATGGAGTAAATGCCACTGAATTGTTAACTTAAAAAAGGTTAATTTTAGAGTTGCCTTGTGGCTCCGCAGCTTACAAACCCAACTAGTATCCATGAGGATGCAGGTTTGATCTCTGGCCTCACTCAGTGGGTTAAGGATTCCATGTTGCTGTGAGCTGTGGTGTAGGTCACAGATGTGGCTCAGATCCTCGTGTTGCTGTGGTTGTGGCGAAGGCCAGCGGCTGCAGCACCAGTTTCACCCCTAGGCTGGGAACTTCCATATGCCGAGGGTGCGGCCCTAAAAAGACAAAAAAAAAAAAAAGAAAAAAAGAAAAGAAAAAAAATGCAATTTTTTTTTGGTCTTTTTGCCTTTATCTAGAGCCACACCGCGGCATATGGAGGTTCCCAGACTAGGGGTCTAACAGGAGCTGTAGCTGCCGGCCTTCGCCACAGCCACAGCAACGCGGGATCCGAGCCGCATCTGTAACCTACACCACAGCTCACAGCAACGCCGGATCCTTAACCCACTGAGCTAGGCCAGGGATTGAACGCGCAACCTCATGGTTCTTAGTCAGATTCGTTAACCACTGAGCCACGAAGGGAACTCTGCAAAAATTTTTTGAACGTTGGAAATCAGGTGAGTGGTAACTGACTTAACAGGTTCAAGAACGCTGACTCCTAAAACTGATAGTGGAAACAGCAGTAACAAGCCTTTTAAATCTCAGACTCCTCAGAGGGATCAAGAATTGGTAGTTTCAGGTACCTCTGGAAGTAGAAGGAAAGGGAAAATAAATAAGCTTTTTTCCCCTTTTTTGGCTGCCCCACGACATACGGAGTTCCCGGGCCAGGGATCACATCTGAGCCGCAATTGCAACCCATGCCACAGCTGCAGCAATACCAGATCCTTAACCCACTTTTCGGGGCCTGGAATCGAACCTGCACCCCAGCGCTCCCAAGGGGCTACCGATCCCATTGCACCAGAGCAGGAACTCATTTAATAAGTGTTTAAAACTATTCAAGTAACAGATCGCTAAACTCTCTTCCTAATTCCACGTCACTAAGCTATTGCCACCTCCAACCTCAGAGAAGACTGGAAGTTTATTCTCTGGAGAAGGTAAAGCTGAGGGTCTGAAGTGGTGGGACACTTGATATTGTTGGGAATGAGGACACTATGTTTAAAAGGGAATTAAGTGATACCATGCATACTGAATGCTGATAACATCAGCCCTATTTGCTCATTTGGCTTCCAGAAAGGGGGTTGGGCAGGCCTGTCTTCAGGTTGGAAGTCTTCCCGATGAGTTACATCAAAGATCTAAAGATGCCAATTATCAGAGGCTGCCAAGTAAACACGCCAGTCAAATCATCCTATAGCAAAGATTTCAGCCAAGTCCCCTTGCCCAGTCAGCTTTTCAGGCTCCCATTCCTTTTTTTTTTAAATGGCCACACCCAAGGTGTATGGAAGATCCTGGGCCAGGAACTGAATCTGAGCCACAGCTGTAGACTTACACCACAGCTGCAGCAACAGCAGATCCTTTAACCCACTGCTTGGGGCTGGGATTGGACCCATGCCTCCTCAGTGACCTGAGTGCTGCAGATGCTTAACCCACTGCACTACAGCTGGAACTCCGTAGTCTCCCATTCTTAAACATATGCAGACAACCAAGTATTTACAGAAATCTAAGAAAAGCCCAAAAAGATACAGACTCCCAAGAAAGGGCAGGGAAAGAAAGCAACTTGGAAGAACAACAATTATACAAGGAGAAGAAAACTTCCAAAGACAAAACTAATAATACCCTTAGTGAGATAACGGATGATATCGCACACATGAAACAAGAATAGGATACTCTAAAGAGTAACATTTGCGGAATAAGAAAGAGTCCCTGGGAAATAAAAACACAGGAGCAAGAATGAATAACTTAATAGAAGGGTTGAAAAGTAAATTGAGGGAATATCTTGGAAATTAGAGGAAAAACAAAGAGCCGGAAAACATAAGAGACAAGATGAGAACATTAGGAGAACAGTTTAGGAGGTACAAAATCCAAATAATAGGATTTCCCAAAAGAGAAAACAGAGGATATTGAAAGAAACAAATCATCCAATAAGTAATTAAATTTTTTTCACCAAATTGAAAGATATAGGTTCCCAAATTAAAGGAACATATTGAGTGTCCATAGCCATGGACAAAAATAAACCAATATAAGACCATAAAATTATAAAATACTAAGGACAAAGTGAAAATTTTATAAACCCTCAGTAAGAAAAATAAGTTACATCAAAAGTTCAGAAAGTAAATGGTTTTGGTCTTCTTGATGGCAACAGTAGGTACTGGAAGACACTGGAGAAGTGCCTTCAAGATCGCAAAGAAAAATGATTTCCAAATTGGAGTCTTACACCTAGCTAAACTATCAGTCCAAGGTTAGACATGTAAAGTCTCAAAAATTTTACTTTCTATGACCTTTCTAAGGCACTTACTGGAAGATGTGCTCCCTGAAAACAAGGGAGTAAATCAAGGAAAGGAGTCATGAGATACAGGAAACAGGACTTTTTTTTTTGTCTTTTTGCCTTATCTAGGGCTGCACCCGGGGCATATGGAAGTTCCCAGGCTAGGGGTCTAAAAGGAGCTGTAGCTGCTGGCCTTCGCCACAGCCACAGCAACGTGGGATCCGAGCAGTGTCTGCAACCTACACCACAGCTCACGGCAACGCCAGATCCTTAACCCACTGAGCAAGGCCAGGGATCGAACCCGCAAGCTCATGGTTCCTAGTCGGATTCGTTAACCACTGAGCCACAATGGGAACTCCCAGGAAACAGAACTTTTAATACAGGAGGAAGACAAAGTGTTTCCTTAAGATGATGGTGAAGGGCAATGTCAGGATGACAGATAGGTTTTCTACGTAAAACGCAACTAGTCCACAGCAGAGCAGGTCAGTGGGCTTCTGGGGAGATTTCTTCAAGATGAAACTGATACAATTCTCTAAATAATTAATGTCTTGAGAAAAGATAACAGATAACCGGGGAACAATCTGGGGTCACATTATTAGTAGATAGAAAACTAAGGAAAACAGGAACTAAGACAATTTTCAGAGCTAGAGAGAACAGAAAGTTGCACAGGAAAGGGAAGAATCTATAGTTTATTGCTTGGCTCAGGCCTGATGAGCATACATAATAAGTGTAAATACTGAATATCGACCTTTAAAAAAAAAAACACCCTAAACTACAATTGTACTTAAGGTGAAAAATAAGAAATGTATGTGGTGTAGGATAGGGAGGAAAGAGAGCTAAATGCTGATTTTCTATAGTGGGAAATTCATAGATAGCAAAGCTAAAAAAAATCACAATCAGGAGTTCCCATTGTGGCTCAGAGGTAACAAACCCGACTGGCATTCATGAGGATGCCAGTGTGATCCCTGGCCTCACTCAGCATGTTAAGGATCTGGCATTGCTGTGAGCTGTGCTGTAGGTTACAGATGTGGGTCGGATCCTGCGTTGCCGTAGCTATGTAGGCTGACAGATGCACCTCCTATTCTACCCGTAGCCTGGGAACTTACATGTGCTGCAGGTTAAAAAAAAAAAGAAGAAGGAAAGTCTGAAAAGCAAAGTGGAGTGACTGATGGCAGTGGCTTGGTGAGAGAGGTGAATGGTGAATGATGGGACCCAGGGCTAGACTAGGGGCTGGATGAGGCACTTACCGGGGCCTCGGACATGAGCACTGGGTGCAGGTTTGGCTCAGACTTGACGTGTTTGCTGTAGGTGTGATCCAGGATCGCACGGAAGCACTCCCAGTCCTCAACTGGGGCCAGGAGACCAGGGTAAAGACGAAGGTGGGCAGGCAGGTGTCCAGGGACAGGAAGGAAAGGAAGGAGGGAGGCCAAGGCCAATGGAGGAGCGGTGAGACAAGCTCCAGCAGCAATTCCCTCTCCCCAGGAATCTGGTGACCCCTGGTTAGGAACCAGGCAGCTGGGGAAAGTAGTGAGGGCATCCCTGGGACTTGAGCAGCCCCAAGGAAGACTCCACGGGTGTGGGGTGCTGTGCCCAGGGGTGAGGGGGTGGGCTCCCGGTCTGTGTCAGGAGGCAGTGGGTGGGGGCCCCTTACTCATGCCATTCTTGAGAGGTGACATGACTTCTGCTCCATCCCGAGGCACGTGGAGGGCGTTGGTATCAATGTGAAAGATCTTCCCTTTCTTCTCTTTCTCTCCCTCCAACTCCAGCCCACCCCCCTCCTCTGCGGCCAGCAGCCCCACAGTGGTGGGGAAGTCAGCCTGGAGGGGGGCAAATGCAGAGAAGAAAACAATCTCTTGCACCTACCCAGGCCCTTGGCAGGGCCCTCAGCCCATCCCTGGGCTTACTCCCACATTCCAGCTCAGCAGAGCTTCTCACGTGGCTGTGAGACCCTGGATCACTGAGAAGCCTGGGGTGGGGTGGGGGGCTAGGATTTGGGGAGGGGGCTGGAAGGCTCACCTTGGGGCAGTCCTCCCCAGCGTACCCAGCGCGTACTGAGAAGGAGCCAATGTCAAAGACCAGCGCCCCCACCTCATCTGTGCGGAGAGAGACTTGTGAGGGGACCTCTCCCAAACTCTCTCCCCTTGGATTGCTCCGAGAGGAGGTCAGGGCAGAGCCACAGTCTCACCACCTTCAACGTCGGACGGGGCAGGTGGGAGCTCGGCCAGGTCTTGGGAGTGGGGCTCAAGACTCCAAAGTCCCTTTTTGCCCAGTGGCCCGTGTGCAGGCCACTCTCCATGCCGGGCTGGGGGCTGGGCGGAGGTGGGCTGAATGATGGAGGGGTTGGGCCGGGCGCGCGCGAGCGTTCGGGAAGGTCTTTGGTTGGAGTGGCGCAGGACCCAAACCCCGGGCTGGACCCGCTCTAGCACCGAGGTGACAGGCCCAGGGTGCCCAGAGCTTGGGTCGCGCGGGTCCGGGCAGCTGGGCTTCGGATGAGGCCGCGCCGGGCTGGGGAGCCCGAGGCCCGAGGCTCGCTCACCTCCGCCATAGACGCCCCCGCTCATAGTGCCCTCTCAGCGCTGCTCGCTGCCCGTGGGCGGCGGCGGGATCAGCACCGAGGTGGCCGGACAGCTCCCGGGATTCCGGGCGGGGCGGGACTCAGGGCGGCCAATCGGGAGGCAGGGTCCCCCGCCCCCAATGGCGCCGCCGATTGGCTGAGAGGGGAGACAATAACCCGGCCGGGGGCTGCTGCTTTAAAGGGCCAGGCACCTCAACATTAGGCGTCGGGGAGAAAATTAGCCAGAGCAAGGATCTCGAGGCCCGCCCTAAGGGATAGGCAAGCAAGAAGCAGGTGTAGGCACGAGATGGAAACCTTGTCCATCCGAGATCAGGACTCTGCATTGTGGCTGATAGTGCTCCTGATTCCTTATTTTAAAAGGGGATGGAGGTGAGAGTGCCATAGTCTTGGAAAATCGTCCATTCTCAGGCTCCTGAGCAAGGTTCTGCCATACCCTGGACTAAATGAAACCACCAGGAAAGGAAGGGTAGGGAAGAAGGAAAAGGAGAGGTAAGGGAGTGGGTGTGTCTCCATTTTCTCCCTGTTTCTTTCCACCCTTGTCTTTCTGATGAACCCTCTTTTCCTGCTCATGCCCTAGTGCCTGGACCTCATGTACATGTACACACGTACACGTGTTCACACATGGCACTCAGCTAACTCAGCTTTTGCTTCCTTTCCTTTTTGCTCTTTTTATCTGTTCTTTTTAGGAGCTATTTATCAAGCAAGTAGGTTTTGTACTAGAGCCTCCTAGGTTTTTCTGGTCTCCTGGCCTGAGGCCACCTCCGCGGTGGGGGGGGGGGGATTTGGGGGGGGGGGGGTCTGCCTTTTTTTTTTTTTTTTAAGGGCTGCACGCGAGGCATATGGAAGTTCCCAGGCTAGGGGTTAAATCAGAACTGCAGCTGCCAGCCTACACCACCACAGTCACAGGAACGCCAGATCTGAACCACGTCTTCGACCTACACCACAGCTCAGTCAATGCCGGATCCTTAACCTGCTGATGGAGGCCGGGGATCTAACCCTCATCCTCATGGTCACTAGTTGGGTTTGTTACCACTGAGCCGCAACAGGAACTCCACTGCGGTTTTGATATGGAAGGCCAAGGATCAGCTCTGAAAGTCTGGCTCAGCTAAGACACTCTTTCCTGAGCATGTGTGTAGGTGCATGCTTATCTGTGTGTGTTTGAGTGTGTCAGCATATGTGTGCATATGCACATGTATGTACATGTCAATACTTGTGTGGATCAGGGGCGCTCCCACCTACTTGTTTGGGGGTGGGGGGAGCATTAAGACCAGAAATAACCAAGGAAGAGGGTCCTGAACGATGGCCGAATTCCCTGAAGGTGCTCTGCTCACCAGATGCTCACAGATGGTTTGAGCTGGCTCATCTGTTACCTACTTGGTGGCAGTGGCCTGGCTCCCCAGACTGGAGGCTTCAGTGGGAGGGGTGAGCTGGAGGAGAGAGGGCTGACTCAGGAGCTGGGAAATGGAAACATTTCACAGTGACGCTAGGTCTGTCACTGGCCTCTATAAAGGATGAATTAGACGAGCCCCTTAACCTCTCAGCACTTGCATTTCCTCATCTTCCAAAATGCTGAGGTGAGATTAAAGGGACGCTGGAGGGGAAAGTGATGCTATTCATGGCCTGCACCTCTCCTTTGGTGGACACTGAATGAAGCTGCTTCAGTGCCCCTGTAAATTTATCTTGTCATTCCCACTACCCCCTCCCCCATCCCAGTCAGGATCTCGGACTCAGAAACTGCCCAGGTCAAGAGGAATCTTACCGATCATGGATCCAGCTCCTAGATTTTACAGGGATTTCCCCAGAGAGAGGCAGGGCCTGGTCTTAGGTTACACAGCCCACTGGAACAGAGCCAGGACTAGAATTCACCTCTCTCACAGGCTAATTCACAGATGACATCTCTGTGTCTCTCCAGGCTTCACTGTCCATCTGGAGGAGAGATGACAGTGAGGACTCAATCTGATGCCAGAATCCAGTCCCTGCTTAAGAGCTGGGCACAAGGACTCTTCAGCAAGCATTTGGTCCTAAGAAAATCCCTGGAGTGTTTTTGAGGCTTTAGTATTATTGTTCATATGTTCATAGAAATCTGTGGTCTGTCTGGTAAAGTGATTTTTCCTCTCATGATTGGTGGAAGAGCTACAGTCAGCTACCTATAGGACTAGACTTGATTTAAATCCAAGTTACCTACAGCCAATTTTCATTTGTCATAGGATCTGACATGATATTCTATTGCATTATGGAAATAGTCAAGTTACAGTTTATTAATATATTTCGTATATATATCACTATATATATTTTTCCTTCATCCATCATTGATTCAACAAACATCTTTTATGCCTATGGTGTGCCAGGCATTGTACAGGTACAGGAATACTAAGGTGCCTAAGATGTGTCCGTGCTCTCAAGGAGTTTTGGTGCAGTGGGAAGTTCAGACATGCATGAAAGGGAGTGAAATGGAGGCCCAGATGAGGGAAGGGCTACCTGTCTCTGAGAGTCTGGCGAGGCTTCTAAAGTGAAGTCTGAGCTGAACTGTGATGGATGAATAGGGGTTCACTGGTGACCAAGGTGGGAAAGGTCTTCTATCCAGACAACTGTGGGCAATTCTAGAGACATGGACATTTCTGGCATGGGTGGAAATAGGAGTTCAGTCTAGAAGAAGAGTTGGAGACAAGCTGATGGCAGAGACCAGTGTAAGGGAAGATGAAACTGAAAAAACAAAGACTTACTTGTTCACGCCTGAACCCTATTTTTTTTTTTGGGGGGGGCCGTGCTCTTGCATGCAGAAGTTTCTGGGCTAGGGATTGAACCCAGGCCACAGGAGTAACTCAAGCAGTAACTGCCACAGCAGTGACAATGACAAGTCTTTAACTGCTAGGCCACCACGGAACTCCTGAATACTATTTTTATTTAGCAAACACAAATCATCTGCTATGTTCCAGGCACTGTTATAAATTGCTTGACAAATAGTAAGTAATTTAGTCCTCATAATGACCCAATTATCACCCTCATTTTGCAGGGGAGAGAGAGGCATGGAAACGTTAAGTGACTTCCCCAAGGTCACTAAGCCGGAAAGGGATGGAGCTGAGATTTGAACTGTGAAAAGTATTGATCCTGGGGAAAATGTTGCCATGCTTCTATTTATTTCATAGATATTCTCTAGGTACCTAAGAGCACTGGGAATAAAATCACTTGATGTGACACTCATTGAGTTTAATGTCTACTCTGGAAGATGGATGATTAAACAATTAGCTCGATAAAGTCATCTGGAGGTTCTCACATTAGGCCAAACCTGCGTACCTGGTAATGACAATGAAGATGGTAGGGCCATGACCCTCAGACCCCACCCTTGGATATGATTTGGCATCCTGTGAGGGTCTGTCATTGCTTGGTGAACGCTCACTAAGACATCTGCCAGACAAACCGAATGCCCTGATTTCCCAGGGAGCCCGTAGTACAGATGGCAAGTGCCAAGAAAGGAACAGTCCAGTAAAGGCTGCAATAGGAATGGAGCCAGCATTGCAGTGGGCCACAAAGAACAGTGTAGTCAGGGAGGCAATATTTAAACTAAGACAGAAAAATGAAAAGTTTCCTAGCTGACAAGGAAGTGGAATTGGAGTAGGTATAGAAGGCATTCTTGGTAAAGGAGACAAGAACCAGCCTGTGTGCCTTGCAAACGAGTTCAGCCCTTCTCATGGAACTGATGAGGAACTACTGCCTGGTTCTGGACGGCAGAGTTATACAACCCAACTTGCATTTTATTTATTTTTAATTCATTAATTTTTTCTTTGGTCTTTTTAGGGCCGCAGATGCGGCATATGGAAGTTCCCAGGCTAGGGGGCAAATCAGAGCTGTAGCTGCCAGCCTACACCACAGCCAGAGCAACTTGGGATCCAAGCCGTGCCTACAACCTACACCACAGTTCATGGCAACGCTGGATCCTTAAACCCAGGGATCAAACCCATGTCCTCATGGATACTAGCTGGGTTCGTTAACCACTGAGCCACAACGGGAACTCCCCCAACTTGCATTTTAGAAAGATATCTTCCGGAGTTCCCTCTGAACCACCAAGGAACCCCCCCCCCCTTTCTTTATGAACAATGTTTTAGCTGGGTATATGGCTAGAGACTACATTTCCCAGCCTTCCTTGCATCTGGCCAACTTCTGAGTAGAAAGTAGGGGTGTCCTTCAACAGGAAATAACTTGTGCTTTCCATGCTACCCCTCCTTCCCAAGAGATGAGAGTCAGATACAATGAAGGGAAATGCCTAGGCCACACTGGACACAGAGATGGAAGTCACACGTTGAGGGTGGACGAGTTACCCCCCAGTCCTGGAGGATCTATTTTGGGCTTGTCACTTAAGCCACTGAATTTCGGGGACTCTTTGTTATAGATGCTTGGACTATAGCCTAACTAGTTGACCATTCTTTGAATACAGGGAATGAGGGAGTGAGAAGCTCTTGGGTGGATAGTGGTGCTGTAAGCAGGACTAAGAAATTCAGAGGAGGGGTAGGGTTGGGTAGGATGAGGTGGAGTGGAAGAGGATTAATTTAGTTTTGAATATGCTGAATGTAAGACAGCTGTGAACAGTGATATGTAGTAATTGTTTTAACAACCAGCTCTTGGAGTTCCCAGATGGTGCAGTGGGTTAAGGATCTGGTGTTGTCACTGCTGTGGCTTCGGCCACTGCTGTGGTTATGGGTTTGATTCCTAGCCCAGGAATTTCCACATGCCACGGGTGCAGCAAACAAAACAAAAAAGCTCAGCTAGCTCTTTGGGGAAGGACCCTCAACCTGAAGCATTTGCTGATTTCCATGGTGTAAATTCCCACCACAATGATTACAAGTTACCTCTATTAACATGACATCATTCCAGACACCTATGGTCAATTAATCTTCTACGAAGGAGGCAAGAACATAAAATGGGAAAAAGACAGTCTTTTCAGCAGGTGGTGCTGGGAAAACTGGACAGCTGTATATAAATCAATGAAACTAGAATACACTCTCACACCATGCACAAAAATAAACTCAAAAAGGCTTAAAGACTTAACTATAAAACAAGACACCATAAAACTCCCAGAAGAGAACATAAGCAAAATATTCTCTAAATTCAACCATACAAATGTTTTCTTAGGTCAGTCTCCCAAAGCAATAGAAATAAAAACAAAAATAAACCAATGGGACCTAATCAAACCGACAAGCTTTTGCACAGCAAAGGAAACCATAATAATAATAATAATGAAGACAACCTACAGAATGCAAGAAAATAATTTCAAAGAATGCAACCAACAAGGTGCTTAATCTCCAAAATATACAAACTACTTGCACAAATCAACAGCAAAAAACCAACAACCCGGAGTTCCTGTATTGGTGCAGTGGTTAACGAATCTGACTAGAGACCATGAGCTGTGGGTTTGATCTCTGGCCTTGCTCAGTGGGTTAAGGATCCAGCGTTGCCGTGAGCTGTGGTGTAGGTTGCAGATGCGGCTGGGATCTGGCGTGGCTGTGGCTGTGGCTGTGGCTGTGGTGTAGGCCGGCAGCTGTAACTATGATTTGACCCCTGGCCTGGGAACGTCCATGTGCTGTGGGTGTGGCCACAAAAAGCAAAACAAACAAACAAACAAAAAACACAACAACCCAGCTGAGAAATGGGCAGAAGACCTGAATAGACATATCTCCAGAGAACATACACAGGTGGCCAAGAGGCAAATGAAAAAATGCTCAACATCACTAATTATTAGAGAAATGCAAATCAAAACTACAATGATGGAGTTCCCATCATGGCTCAGTGGTTAACAAATCAGACTAGGAACCATGAGGTTGTGGGTTCGATCCCTGGCCTTGCTCAGTGGGTCAAGGATTCGGCGTTGCCGTGAGCTGTGGTGTAGGTTGCAGACGCAACTCGGACCCCGCGTTCCTGTGGCTGTGGCAAAGGCCGGTGGCTACAGCTCCTGTTAGACCCCTAGCCTGGGAACCTCCATATGCCGCGGGTGCGGCAGAAAGACCAAAAAAAAAAAAAAAAACCAACTACAATGAGGTACCACCTCATATTGGTCAGAATGGCCATCATTAGCAAGTTAAAAAACAAACGCTGGAGAGGGTGTGGAGAAAAGGGTATCCTCCTTCGCTGTTGGCGGGAATATAAATTGGTACAACCACTATGGAAAACAGTATGAAGTTACCTCAGAAAACTAAATACAGAACAACCATATGATCCAGCAATCCCACTCCTGGGCATATATCTAGACAAAAGTTTCACTGAAAAAGATACATGCATCCCTATGTTTATACCAGCACTATTCATAATAACCAAGACATGGAAAGAAACTTAATGTCTATCGACAGATGAATGGATTAAGAAGAGGTGGTGTATACATAGAAAATGGAATACTACTCAGCCATAAAAAAGAACAAAATAATGCCATTTGCAGCAGCATGGATGGAATGAGAGACTCTCATACTAAGTGAAAAGTAAGTCAGAAAGAGAAAGACAAATACCATATGATATCACTTATATCTGGAATCTAGTATACGGCACAAATGAACTTATCTACAGAAAAGAAACATGGACATGGAGAATAGACTTGTGGCTGCCAAGGGGAAGGGGGAGCGGATGGACTGGGAGTTTGGGGTTAGCAGATGAAAACTATGACATTTGGAGTGGATAAGCAATGAGATCCTGCTCTATATAGCACAGGGAACTATATCTAGTCACTTGTGATGGAATATGATGGAGGATAAGGAAAAGAATGTATACATATATGTATGACTGGGTCACTTTGCTGTACAGCAGAAATTGCTAGAACATTGTAAATCAACTATAATAAAAAAAAGAGAAAAAGAAAAAAATTCTTATGTGCTAACATCATGTCACTGAACAGGAACGAGTTTCGAAGAGAGGTATTCTGAGCCAGCACGAGCTGACTCCAACACATCGCTCTCCATGAGCATCCATCTCGAGATGTTCAGTCTGCATTTGAACAGACACCAAGTCTGCACGTGGAGATAGAAATTTGAGAGTGATGAGCAATTAGGGGGTAATTAAATTCCCAGTAGTGACCGAAGTCACTAGTGAATAACATGGAGAATGAGAAGAGGAAGCTGAAGTTAGGATCTTGAGAAAATCAACATTTACCGAGGGTCCTGAGCAGGAGGCAGAGGCTGAGGAGAAGGCCTGAGAAAGAAGAGTCAGAGGGAGGAAGAAGTGTCCCATGACTCGTCAGGGCCAGGTTTCTACGTGTTCTCCAGGGCTTCTGCCTTCCTGGAGAAACTGATCATGCAGCAGTCATACCCTGCCTGTATCCTTCACCTTTCTCCTCTCGCTGTCCTTTTCATTATCTAAATAAGCTCCAGCAGCTCCAATCAAAATACGAATACCTGGACTCCACATTCTCCTCCTGCTGCCGCCCCACCTTTCTACAACCCCTCCCAGACAAGATTCTCAAAGCTTTACCAATTCATTTCTCACTTGCCCTCATCCTGCTGCAGAGCATCCATTGCAAATGCCCCGGCCCGTCAGCAGTGGCCTCCACGGTAGTCAGTCCCATGCCCACTTCCCAGTCCAGCCTTGTTTCCTCTCTCTGCAGCATTCAACACAGTTTACCATTCCTTTTTTGGAACACTCTTTTCTTTTGGGTTCCAGAACTCCATTCTCCTGATTTTCTCGGCTCTCTGGTTTCTCCTTTGGCAGCTTGTTCTCCTCTGCCTGACCTTTAAGTGCTGGAGTTCTTCAGGGCTTGGTCTTAGGCCATCCTGTCTTTTCCCTGAACCTCTTTATGACTTCATCTGCTCTAAAATGCCACTCATTCTCAAGGCTCTATTCCAACAGACTCCTGCTGTGCCCCAGACTTGCTTCAACAGTACTTAGCATACCTTCCTGTACTTCTCCTAGGGACCTTAAGCCTAACATGTCCCAACTTCAACTCTTGATCTTCCTCCCCAAATGTAACCCTTTCCAACTGTTCTCGGTGAATGACACGCCCAAACCCCCAGTACTAATAGTTATCTCCATGGTTGTTTACCGTCTGCTGTAAGCTCTGTGCATGCAGAGGAGGGTGTACAAGTTTGAAATTGTAACATAAGTACCTAAGACAGTGCCTGATACATCACTGGGACCTAATAAATATTTGTTGAATGAGTTAAAACAAAGAAACATATCAACACAGAAACCAAAGTGAGAGGAAACACAGAGTTCCCGGTGGGGCACAACAGGATTGGTGGCCTTTTGGGAGCACTGGGACACAGGCTGAATCCCAGGCCTGGCACAGTGGGTTAAGGATCCAGTGTTGCTGCAGCTGTAGCTTAGGTCCTGAACGTGGTTAAGCTACACCGGCTGGGGAACTCATATGTTGCAGGGCAGACAAAGAAAGAAAGAAGAGGGAAAGAAAGAAAGAGAGGAAGAAAGAAAAGAAAAAGTGAGAGGAGGAGTTCCCTTCGTGGCTCAGTGGTTAACGAATCCGACAAAGAACCATGAGGTTGCGGGTTCAATACCCGGCCTTGCTCAGTGGGTTAAGGATCCGGCGTTGCTGTGAGCTGTGGTGTAGGTTGCAGACGCGGCTTGGACCCCGCGTTGCTGTGGCTGTGGCGAAGGCCGGCAGCTACAGCTCCTATTAGACCCCTAGCCTGGGAACCTCCATATGCCGCAAGTGCTGCCCTATATAAAGGCAAAAAGACAAAAGAAAAAAAAAAAAGAAAAAGAAAAAGTGAGAATAATAATAATTTGATGCCCTATAGAGATTAACAAAATTAGGTTCCAGTCCTAGGCTGCTAGTTTTCTAAGTGACTTTAGGGAAGTCACTTTAACCCGTCTGTAGATTGAGAGGAAACTGAAGTAAATTTTATATAAGATCCCTTCCAAATTTTTTTTTTTTTAGGGTTGCACCTGCAGTATATGGATGTTCCCAGGCTAGGGGTAGAGTAGGAGCTGCAGCTGCCAGCCTATGCCACAACCACAGCAATGCAGGATCTGAGACCTGTCTGCAACCTGTACCACAGTTCACAACAATGCCAGATCCTTAACCCACTGGGCACTAGTCAGATCCTGGATACTACTGGGGGTTGTTACCTGCTGAGTCACAATGGGAATTCCCTCCCTTCCAAATTCTAATTGACATCTTATTATCTACTGCTAATATATGATTGAATTGGTGAGTGCTCCATAAATGAAATTTGTGCTTAACCAAGAATGTCACTTTTTTTCTTATTTTCTTTAAAAATTGGTGCTTTGGAAACTATTTTTAATGCCTTCAACTGAGGCTAAATGAAAAGTGTATGTTTTGATACTTTTAAATTGCACGAGGACTCAGTGAGGGCTATTGAACCTTCCAAAACATTCTGACAATCTGTAGGATCTTACAGTAATTCAAGGTGACTTGCAGGGCAGGTAGTTATCAATACTCACATTTCATAGATGTGGAAACAGAGGCCTATACTTACATTCTCATCCCTTTATAGGGATGGTCCAGAGCAAGTTTCATTGAGAGGCTCTGGACCTACTGATATTAATGCACACAATAAAGTCGATAAAGCAGTCTTGGTTCATATTCCAATTCTGCAGCCCTAGGACTCTGTTTCTACTACTTTAAAATGGGGACAAAGCTAGTACTCAACTTCATGGTACTGTAAGGAATAAATAAGTGTGAAACTCAATATACAAGTTGCTATTAGTGTCCTACAGCCACACAAAGAGTTCTACAAAAGCCCACTGGGCACCGCGGGGACACTGCCTGGGCAGAGTCGTTCTCACAGCATACCTGCGTTCCCGCCCTGGTCCCCACCGCTTCCTGACCGGGCACCTTCGGAAACGCTGCTCTTTCCCTCAAAGCCTTGGGGCCGGCTGGCCTCCCCGCACTGGTCAGGATCTCTCTTAACCCTGTCCCCTGTGGAGGGGCGTGGTTTCACCAAAGGGCGGAGCCAAGGCGAGAACTGGGGCGTCGAGCTCCCCTTCCCAGTCTGGAGCCGCCCAATCCGGGAGGGCAGGTCACGTGACCAGCCAGCGGTTTCACCCTCCCCTATGCCGGTACCACCTATGTCAGTCCCAGAGGGGATGTCTTGCGCCTTTTGGGGAAGCAAAGCATTTGTTTGGGTCCATTTTCCGTCGAAATAGTGTAGAGTAATATCTTTGATGTCATGGGGTCAATCTTTACCTCTTAAGTGCTATTTTACCCCCCGGCCTCCCCTCGCTAAGTAGTTGGTCTCGTCCAGCCGGGCCCTGGGCGCGGCGGCGACGGCCGCGTCACTGGCGGGCGGGATCCCTCCGCTCTGGGGAGAGCAGCGCTGGACGGTTGAGTTGGGGTGACTGAGGAAATCCTTCCGCGTCGCCGCCGCTGCCGCCTCCGCCGCGGAGGAAGACAGGACCTCCCGCTCTCCTCTAGCGACCCTTCGCAGAGTCCCACCGCCACAGGTACCTCCGCTGGCTAAAGGAGCCCTCATCCCCCCCAGCCCCAAATTCCCATGGGGGGAACCTCTCTTCCGTCTGTCTACCCGGCCTGGCCTCTCGGGAGCGGACGTAACTCCCCAGACATCCCCTCCCTTCTTATGGCCCCGTCGCTCCCAAACCCGGAAGGGGAGCTGGGGGACCCTCGCCCCCAATAACGCACGCGCTCCCTGCACCATCGGGGCGTTTTGCCTGACCCCCAGACCTCATTTCAGCCCCACCTGCCTCTTGCTCCCTGAGAAGTTGGGGGCCTAAATTCGGGGCTTCCTCTAGGCCCTGTCCCGCCCCCTTTCCCCACCACTACCACCCTCTTAGTCCCCCTGGGTAGCACCCCTCGTGTCCTCCCATTTCGCACCCCCGCAGGCATTCGCCTTGCAAAACTCCAGAATCCTCAGAGAAGCAGGCAAGGCCGTGAGGCCACCCTTCCCTTGTCTCCACCCTCGATTTAGGTTGTTTTCTGGATCCATTACCCTAGACCGGAGACCTCGGCACCTCAATCCCTTTAGCAGTCCTAACCGCACCCTTAGCTCCCTGGCGCCCCTACTCCCCGCCGAGCTTTCTTTTGGGCAAAATGGAGGTCGTGGGGGCCAGAGAGCCAGGCCCACTGCGCTTCGAAAAGCCGCACCGGCCCTCGCCTTCCCCTGCCAGATTCGGGGACCCTCTCTTGTTCCTTCCCTCCCCTTCGCCTCGTCAGCCTTGCGGAGGCGGTGGCACCCCCGTTGCTTCTTGAGACCCCAGTTGCTCTATGCCCAAAATCCGGGGCCGCCGAGGGGGCCCTAAACGGTGATGGGGATTGAGGGCTGGGTGCATTGCCCCCGCCCCCAGCGGCTTCCTCCTGGCCTGCTTCCTTCTGCCTGGGGCGTCTGGCGCTGCCGCCGCCGCCCGACCTGGGCTGCCGGCAGCTGGAAGGAAGGGGCTTTGTCCCGCGCTGGGGAAATGGGGTGGGGGGTCTCTGCCCCCTCTTTGGAGGGGCGTCCCCAGGCACTGGCGCAGAAAGCTGAACAGAGCGAGGGGCAATGTCAGCGGGGAAGAGAAACGCCCAGGGCCTGGGGGAAGTGGGAGCAGGGTGGGGGACGCCTGGGTTGGCAGAGTGCAGTGTGCATGGCCAGATCACACAGGTGTCCAATGGAGGGGTGGGGGCAGGACTCCCGGGCCCTGGAGCGGAGCCAGCCAGTCCCCTGGAGCCCCGGCGCGGAGCCCTCAGGCTGGGCTCCTGGGGAGTCCAGGGCGCGGGGGCCGGGCCGCCCGAGGCCGCCCGCTTGCCAGCCCGCTCTCTGGCGCCTGGGAGAGAACAGTTCCGCGCCTCGGGGCCCGGGACCTCTCTTCGGAGACCTAGTTACTCGAGAGCGGCTCCCACGGGCTTCCTGCAGGCACGCCAGGGCTGGCAGCCTCAGCGCTGGAGGAGAAGCGGCGTGGGGCTGCCTTCCCTGACACCCTCCCCTCCACCCGCCGCGGGCGGGCAGCTAACGGGGCGCAGCCGGGCCGGGGATAATCCGGGGTGAGCCGTCCCGAACCTATTAGTGCCCAATCGGCTTTTCTAAATCCTGTAAACAGCCACCCAGGCCGGTTCTGGGGAGGGGCGGGAGGCTGGGTCGGGCGGGGGCGATGGGCCGGGGGTGGGGTCACCCACCCTACAGGTCTCTGCCGTGGATGCGGTTGCCTTAGCAACCAGGCTAGGGTGGGGGCACTTCACCAATGAGGTGCTCTCAGTCCGGGTGACGGTTGCCTAGGCAACCCCACGAACAGCCCAGCTTTCCCCTCTGGTCTCCCCCACCCCCAGTCGAAGCTGGGGGTGTGTGTGGAGAGTGCGCGGCGTGTGGGGGTGAATTTAAAGAGGCAACGCCCCTTTTAAAATTAGGTGCCAGGCGGGTGGTACCAGTGCGGGCCAGGGCGGACGCCAGGTCTGTTTTCGAAGGGACTCTCCCCGCCCCCCCGGCCCCCGGTTCCTGCCGCGGGTGTCCTGCCCGGGCTGCTGTCCGAGGGAGGGGTTTCCCCTGCGCTTCCTCTTACACTTCCCGCTCCGTTTCCGGGGGGCGGGAGGAAGATTGGGGAAGTCGGCTGTTCCGCTGCAAAGGCGGCTCTCCAGTGCCAGAGAGACCCTGGCCCGGTCTCGGGCATCGCAGCCACCGCTGTCGCCCCCTCCCCCTCCCAGTGGTGCTTACCCCTTCCGGGCCGCGCGCTTCAACCCCGCCTTTTTCCCCCTTCTTCCCCCGCGGCCTTGGGCCTGACGTCAGCTCTGCATCCCCCAGGCCTCGGGCCAGCGGCGAGGAGCTGCCTCCCCCAGCCCCCGTCCCGCGGCCCCCAGCCGCCCCCAACCCCGCCCCACGGGCCCGGCGCCATGAGTGAGCTGGAGCAACTGAGACAGGAGGCCGAGCAGCTCCGGAACCAGATCCGGGTGAGGGCCTGGCCGGCTGGGCAGGGGAGGCTGAACGGGCAGGGCGAGGGCTCTTGTCTGTACTGGGCCTGGGAAGGGGGTGGGGGTGAAGGGGGGTGGTACCCTGATCTTCTACTGTCTCATTCTACTTCCCTATCTCCTGTTTTCTTTCCTCTCCTTCCCCTCTCGTCTTCTCTCCTGCTTCTCTCTGAGTGGCCCTTCCATCTCTTATAGGATGCCCGAAAAGCATGTGGGGATTCAACACTGACCCAGGTGAGATGACTCCAGGGCTGGACATGGGGTGTAGGGAAGGAGCAAGGGTTTGAAGCTTACTGCCACCTGCACCTCCATGAGCCCATTCTGCCTCCACCTCCAGATCACAGCTGGGCTGGACCCAGTGGGGAGAATCCAGATGAGGACACGGAGGACCCTCCGTGGGCACCTGGCAAAAATCTATGCCATGCACTGGGGGACAGACTCAAGGTACGTGCAGCTGGGGTTGTGTGGTGAGCTGTTGTGTTTGCCCAGGGCTGAGTTTATAGCAAGTGAGGTGGGGAGGGACAGCCTTGCGGATCTGGTGCCAAGAATAGGATACCCATGTTGCCAAGCCTGGGAAGACCATGGCTCCCAGATGCTCCCTGCCGTGCACTCACACCGGTGGGTCCCTGTGATGCACCCTGCCGTGTGTGCGCACCAGGGGACAGAAAAGAGGACCACACCGACAGCAACTTGTGGGTTGCTGCTGGGCATTGTCTTGGAAGTGCCTCCCACCAGATAGGAGAGGCACCCTGCCTCCAGAGGGGGCTTTCCTGCTGACCCCTCTGCCTTTTCTGCCACCCGCCTACAGGCTGCTGGTCAGCGCCTCCCAGGATGGGAAGCTCATCATCTGGGACAGCTACACCACCAACAAGGTAAAAGTGGTGCCTGAGGCTGGATGGGGCTGGGCTGCAGCCCCCAGCTGGCTCTGACCTTGCACACTGCCCCCCATCCATAGGTCCACGCTATCCCACTGCGCTCCTCCTGGGTCATGACCTGTGCCTACGCGCCCTCAGGGAACTTTGTGGCCTGTGGGGGGTTGGACAACATCTGCTCCATCTACAGCCTCAAGACCCGTGAGGGCAATGTCAGGGTCAGCCGGGAGCTGCCTGGTCACACTGGTGAGAGGGGCCTGCCAAGGCACGGGCACTGATGTGGGGGGAGGGGCTGCGCTGCCCTCCCTTAAAGACCCGGCTGACCAGCCCCTTTCCCCAGGCTACCTGTCATGCTGCCGTTTCCTGGATGACAACCAAATCATCACCAGTTCGGGGGACACCACCTGGTGAGGCCCTGTCAGGACTCCGCCACACTTCCTGTCTGGGGGGAGGGAGCAGTGCCTGGGGCGCGTAGCTCACACCTTGCTCAAGCACAGGCAGAGTGCCCGCTCTCAATGCCTCAGCCTTTTTGCTCTGGTGGTAGGAAGGAGGGAGAAAAGGCATGCTTCTGTGATGGGAGCAGGCTTCTGTGACCCAGTGGTTCCCAGTGCCCCTGCCGTGAAGGCTCTGCCGGGCACAGGGTGGAAGGGTTAGGAAGAGGGCCTCTGTCCTGCACCCTGCTCTGATCCCTTCTTGTCCCCTTTCCAGTGCCCTGTGGGACATTGAGACTGGCCAGCAGACAGTGGGTTTTGCTGGACACAGTGGGGATGTAATGTCCCTATCGCTGGCACCCGATGGCCGCACCTTTGTGTCCGGGGCCTGCGATGCCTCCATCAAGCTGTGGGACGTGCGAGATTCGATGTGCCGTCAGACCTTCATCGGCCACGAATCCGACATCAATGCCGTGGCAGTAAGTTCTAGGGCGAACTGAGCTGGCCCGTCTTTCCCAGGCTCCCGGCCCTGCCCCAGGCCCTCATCCCACTCTATTCCACAGTTCTTCCCCAACGGCTATGCCTTCACCACGGGCTCTGACGATGCTACGTGCCGCCTCTTCGATCTGCGGGCCGACCAGGAGCTCCTCATGTATTCCCACGACAACATCATCTGCGGCATCACCTCTGTTGCCTTCTCGCGCAGTGGCAGGCTGCTGCTCGCTGGCTATGACGACTTCAACTGCAACATCTGGGATGCCATGAAGGGCGACCGTGCAGGTGAGGGCTGGAGCTGAGCAGGGGGGCAGGCGGGGACAAGGAACTCGGGCTGGATGAATTCTGACGTCCCCTCTGTCACAGGTGTCCTCGCAGGCCACGACAACCGTGTGAGCTGCCTCGGGGTCACTGACGATGGCATGGCTGTGGCCACAGGCTCCTGGGACTCCTTCCTCAAGATCTGGAACTAACAGCCCCGACTCCAATTGGGCCCAGGCTAGGAGGGGCCCTGCCCATGCCCACACTACAGGCCGGGAGCTTTGGGGCTGGGTGCACACCAAGCCTCCCCCTCAGGCCACGGGGCCTTGGGTCCCTGCTCCCCTACCCTGGTTTGGTTCCTCCTGGGGGCCCCCACTGTGGAGATTAAGATGGGGATAGAATGGGGAAAAGGGGCAGAAAGCCCTCATCCTTTGCTGCCCTGGGGTTGGGGCCTCATCCCTCTGGAGGGCCAGAGGCAGGAGGTGGAAACTCCAGGGGCTGGCTTTTTTAAAACTTGGTTTATTTTAATTTTTATTATATTTTCAGTTTTTCCATAAAGGAACCAATTCCAACTCTGTACCTGGCCTCTACCCTTGTGACTTCCTCACTCTAGACCCCTGTCCTTGAAGACGTACTGGCTGGACGGCCTAGGGCCCCAAGGGTGTGTGTGGGGGGCAAACCCCACTCCCCTCAGATGGTAGCTGAGTCACTGGCAGGAGGACCTTCTCTGCCCAGCAGGTCACAGAGGTTCTACACACAGCCCCCCATTTCTAGTCTGGCCTGTAGGTCAACCAACCAGAGCTGCCTGCGCCTCTTTGCATTCCCAGAGTCCCCTTCTTTCAGGAAAAGACTCAGGCAGGAAGGGAGAACACACACCAAGTTTTATTGGGGGAAGGGGAATATTTACAGGGGCAGGTAGAAGAGAAGAGAGGGGAGTCACACGGGGTGGGGAGACTGGGTACAAGGCAGACGCCAGGATACACAATGACCCCTGCACCCACCCTAACCCAGGAAGGGCGGGAGAGCAGCTGGGCCCAGGAAGACAGGCTGGGAAAGGATAGCAAAGGGGCTGAGTCCCTGGGCTGGGGGGCTCAGGGGCTTGTAAACATTGACCACTCTCAGAAGGGGATGGGGGTGGGAGAGGGCTCCCCCTACACTTCCTCACAGGGTTAAGGCCTCTCCAGGCTCAAGGGCCCCCTAAATTCAAAGTCTCTTCAGCTGGGGGTGGGGGGAGGGAGAAACGGGGAAGAGTGTCATCCCCCCCGCCCCCTGCATTGGCTGCGGCAGGGGTGGGGGCAGTTACATTCAGTCACAACAGTACTCCCCCCACACCTCTAATGCCGCCAAATACTGGCTCGAGGAAAGGGGGAGCTGGGGGGCCAGCAGCAGCAAGACATTTCCCCCTGGCCCATCACCCCCTTATTGCTTTAGAGAGAATATTGTCTTTTCACGGACACTAACACTGTTGAAACCAGGGAGAAGCAGGTGGAGGGGGGCCCCTCCACCCCCGAGGCCAGCTTTATCCCCCAACACTGACCCAGTTGCCACTTTGGTGCAAAAAAAAAAAAAAAAAGTGATCTCTCTGGGGACAGATGGGGAAAGAAAACTGGGGCCACTCCCCATTTCCCCAGGGCAGGTGGGAAGGAGAAATACATTCATGGAAGGGAGGCAGTGGCAGAATCTTGCCCTAATACTGCACTCTGAGCAATGAGGTCCATGGGAGAAGTTAAATGGGAAACCCAAGAGATACTACAAACTGGGGAAAAAAAAAAAAAAACCCACAAATGGAGACAAACCTAGGTAGGTGATTGAGAATAAGAAGAAGTTGGTGAAGGGCAGCCTACCCCCCCGACCCAGGAAACAGACACTCCCATTCTTGACACCCCACCCTACCCAACATTAAAAACGCATCAGGGGAGCAGGAGGGGAGAGGCCACTGGCTCCTCTCCCATTTGGTCAGTGGAGGGGTCACGGCAAGTCTGGGTGGTCCAGATGCCACACAGCTGGCTGCAGGCAGGGGTACTCCCTTCTAACAGTCCCCGCACTGCAACCTGAAGCCCCAAGCTGCCCACTGCCATGGCCTCCTCGGCCCCTCCTTTGCCCCCTTCACAGGAGAAACGACAGTCATTAAGTGGTGCCTCTCTCTCCAGCTCCTGGAGGAACTGCTCCGCCCCCACCTTGCTCAGAGTTGAGGCAGGGGGCGCAGCAGGGGCTTGTGGCCCAGAGAATACATTCATGTGGCAAGGCAGGGAGCTGGGCTTTCAGCTTCATACCCAGGCCGCGTCCCCCCGAATGGCAGCGGTGGGGGGTTGAAACCCCTCACCAGGGCCAGAGTGGAAGTTCTGCCGGCCTAACAGCCAGATAAGGTTGGCACGGCTGGCCCTCTCCCATCCACCCCCGTGAGCCAGCGCAGGATGGCAGCCTGGGGCACCAAGGCAGCCTGGCCCATTTGTGCAACTTTCCCCCGAAGCAGCAAAGCCAAGGGGCTACTTTGGCCCCCACCCCAGACACCCCCGCCACAGTCACAGCAACAAGGGAGCCGTTCACAGCGGGTCCGGCCGGCGGGGCTGAGGGGGCCTCGCTGTGCAAACTGCTGGCACCCCAGCTTCCAGTTACCCCAATAGCCCACCTTGTGGGGCACGGAAGGTAAGTGCAGCCTTGGGGGCCAAGCAGGACAGGTCCACGGGGCCCATGTCCCCATTGCCCCAAAATAACAGTGTGTTTTTTTCTTTCAGTTTCCTAACCATTTTTTTTTCATCGTTTTCCTTTTTTCTTAAAAAAAAAAAAAAAAACACACACACAAAACAAAAACCTCTGTGGATCTTCCATGGTCACGCCCACTATCCCCAAAAGGGAAAGGGGTGCTTACAGTCTAGTTTTTAACAATCTTTTTCGTCTCCTAATGTTCTCTTCAATGCTGTTCAAAATTTAAAAAAAAAAAAGAAAAGAAAAAACCCCTTCCCCCCAATCTGTAAAGTGCCTCGTGGTGGGTGAATTAAGGTGCATCGTGTGGTTTGTAACAAGTGCTGGGGCCCCGGCCCCTGCTTCCTCCTATGCTCCTCACGGGGAGCCTGCAGGCTGGGGACCCAGGGGTCCAAGCCGCTGCTGCCTGCCCCTGGCCTACAGCCCAGGGCGCTGGTGGGACGGGCTGGTCAGTAGTCATCCACGCTCTCGATCTCACCAGAAGGTCCATGCAGGGAGTACCCTGAATCCGGGGGAAGCTGGGTTTGAGCTCTGCTACCCAGGCTCCTGCCTGGCGCTGAGGAAGGAGCCTCCTCCCCGGCCCTACCTCCAAACTCACCCAAGATGCTGGGGTCCGAGTGCAGCATCAGCGCCCGCCTCTTGGCCTTGCTGCCCTCTCCAGGGCCGAGTTTGGTGCTGTGGTTGGTCTGAAAGGCCGTCTGCAGGGAGCCACTGCTCAGCCAAGCCTCCTGCAAGACAGCAGAGGGGGCGGTCAAGAGGGTACTGGGCGCCCTCGGCCTCTCGGCAGGGGCCCTTGGAAACCTCACCTGCTGCTGCTGCCGCTGCTGGCTGGCCTTCTGCTTGGCCCTCCGTTCCAGGAATTGTTTGGCAAATTCTTTGGCTTCCAGCGTGTCCCCCAGGCAGGAACGGATATAGTCGTGGACATCGTAGGGGGACTCCACCTCCTTGAGGATCGCTACAGCCATGGGCACTGCGGGGCGGGATGGGGCTGTCAGGACCCCCTGGCGCAGGTCTGGAACCCCTGGCCCGGCCTGAGGGGAGCACCGCTGTACCGTCCAGGCTGCCTGTGGTGCTCAGCGTGTGTAGCATCTGTTCACACCACTGGGTGAAGCCATCCTGGGGCCGGGGGATGCCCTGTAGGAGCTTCAGCAGCTTCTCTTCTTCCTCCGTCTTTTTGCGCACAGGCCGACCTGACAGGTGGCTATACGAGTCACTGAGCGGGACGGGGATGAGTCAGAGGCAGAGGACTGGCTCAGGAGCTCTGCCCTCGGCCCAGACCCTGCCGGCCCTGGCACCCACCTGAGAGAGGGGCTGCTGCGGCTGTTCTTCAGGCCCAGGCTGCGGGCCAGGCTCCCGCTGCTCTTGAGGGTATCCTCCCAGAGTCCCAGGCTGCTGCTGCCCCCACTCTTGTCGGGCCCGCCCCACAGCGGCCCAGCCTCCGACACCCACTGGTTCAGGGGGGCGGCACCCAGGCCCCCAAGCTGCTACAGATGGCAGGAAGTCAGAGTGGCCCAAACAGCAACACCCACAGTGAAGAATGCTGAGCGGGCGGTTCGCTCAGGTGGCAAATGGGGGGCAAGGTGAGGCAATGCAGCGGGGAGAGCCTCCAGAGTGAAGCACGGACCAGCACGCCCCCCACCCAGATCACCCTGGGAGCTGACCGGAAGGGGTTCCCAAGCGCCCCAAAGGTGCCAGTGTGCAAGGGCTGGGCCCAGCCTGCTCACCACACGGTGGTTGGGGGCCTGGGCCCGTGACGGCTCCCGAGGCGGGGGCTGCTTATGCATCTGCCGTTCGCCCTCCAGCTGCAGCTCCAGCAGCGTCTTCATGGACAGTCCCTGCTTGGCCAGGCCGGCCCACAATGGGGGCGGGGAACTGGGCGTGGGAGGCGTGGGGACGGCGGCCACCACCTGCTGCTGCTGGAGCAGCTTCAGCAGAAGCTCCTGCTGCCGCGCCTGAAGCAGGGATGCAGTGAGGGTGGGCGGCCAACTGGCCCCTGGCTCAGCCCGCCAGGC
The DNA here is from genome assembly GCA_004024745.2 of Catagonus wagneri. Classification (NCBI taxonomy): domain Eukaryota; kingdom Metazoa; phylum Chordata; class Mammalia; order Artiodactyla; family Tayassuidae; genus Catagonus; species Catagonus wagneri. Next base: position 1,458,690 of record PVHT021183640.1, on the reverse strand, counting down.
TGAAGCTCGACGACGGGACCCCTACCTGCTTGCGTCGAAACAGCTCTTCTTCCTCCTGCCGCCGCTTCTGCTCTTCCTGCTGCTGCTGCTGGCGGCGCTTCTCCTCCCGGCGCTTGCGCTCCTCCTCCTCCCGCTTCACCCTGAGCTCCACTTCTCTGCGCTCCTGGAACTGTGGTCGAGATCAGACGCCATGCCTTCCCCACCTTGGCCTGACCCTTGATCACCCAAGGACGCCAGCCCCGGATGCCCACTCACTTTATGCTGCAGCTGGAGTTGTTCTAGAATTGGACCCTGAGTCGAAGAGTTAATTGGTATGTCCCAAAGACTGGCCTCACCGCCTGCAGGGGGCAAAGGCAGCTGCAGAAGGGAGCTCAGGCCCCTGGAGCTGGCAGGGCTGGAAGGGGGTGTGGGAGGAGCAGATCCCCAGGACCCCACCCAACCACCTGGGACTGCTGGATTCAGGACAAGGCCAAGCAAGAAACTGGCCACATACCTGACTGTGATGAGGCTGAGGTATGTATGTCCCAGAGGGGGCCCGAATCTGGCACGGACAAGGACCGGTTCATCGTCGGGAGCAAGTTCTGGTCCCCACCCCTGAGAAGCAAAGAAGCACTGATGCTCAGCACCCTAAAGCCAGCTCCAGTCGAAACCCCCCACCACAGTCTGACACACACTGACACATGCACACACGTGCACACACACACACACACAGTCTGGGAACAAAGAGCAGCCCACAGACCTGGGGGGTTTGAGAGCTTGGAGCTGCTGCAGGAACGCGGTGAGCTGCTGCTGCTGCGGTGGCGGCAGATCCCCCAGAGCTGCCTTCTCCCGGAGCGCACACTGCGGGAGCTGGCGGCTGCTGAGATGCAGGCAGGCGTGAGGCACGCAAGCCACGGGGCCAGCGCTGGCCCTACTGACAAGCCCTGCTAAGCCCCCCGTACCTGCTGACCAGCTGAAGAAACTGCTGGTGTTGCAGCTGCTGGTACAAGGCTGCTGCCGCTAGTTCCTGTTGCTTCTTCAGCCGCTCCTGGTCCATGTTTCCCTAAGCGAGGGCGAGAGCGTCCCTGCAGCTTTGACCTTGTTTTGCTTTGCACCACCCGCTGTCATCCATCAGGATCCTGCCTCCCATCCCTGTTCTGCGCCAAGGAGGGGGGACACTCCACTCACCAGCAGTGGGGGTGGTGAGGGCCCCGGGGCAAAGGGCACACGACCCCACATTTTGATCACCTCACCCAGTGGCTGGAAACCCTCATCACAGCCCCGCTTCACAAGCAGGGCCATGGAGAAGTAGCCGGCCTGGAACCACTCTGCCATCTCCTGTGTCGTGAAGGGGCCTGGACCAAGGGAAGGGTCACCGGGGTCAGAAAGGCATGCCCGAGGCGCCCTCGATGAGAATGGTGCCGTCCCTGTGCCCCAGCAGGCCCTTCTGCACGCCCCGGTCCCCAGAGCACCTTGGATCTCTCCCTGCGGGTCCTTGTAGAACCACTTCCGGGCCGCACCGTGGCTGAGGGGGAGGGCGGTGGCAGCTGCCGAGTGGCGCAGGCCCTGGGCCTGTATGGCAGCTGTGAACTGCTCCTCCTCCAGGGAGCTGTCCTGCAGGGAGGCCACGAGCTTCTCTGCCTCCTGGGAGCCCAGGGAGAGAGGGAAGGCTCAACCGTCCAATCCCAGCAACATCAGGACGGGGCTGGGGCTAAGGTGGGGTGGGGTCAAGAGGTCAGCTTCCGAACACCGCAAGACAGACGGGAAAAGCTTGGAACCGGGGCAAGGAAAGATGGAACGAAGACCCTGTCTCCCACAGGGAAGGCTCTCTAGAGCCTTCTCAGGCACCCCCACCCTCACACCTGCTGCAGGTGCTTCAAGCCTTCATCATCTTCCAGATCTCCTGATGGGCCAGGGGGTGAGCCCACCCCAGGACTCAGCTGCATGCCCCTCGTGTCGTCTCCTAGGGGGAGCAAAGAGGGGGAGGTGGGACGAGCAAGTCCAGAGAAGGGGGAGCAACAGGCCCCCACCAACCCTATTCCAGAAAAGGGGGGTCTAACCCTGCTCCCCCCCAGAAAGCCCTTGTTCCTCCTTCCCACGGGGAAGGGGGGAGGGGGGAGCATTTTCCCCACCAGGCCCAGACCCCAGGGAAAGGGTGGCCCCACCCTCTGGCTACCTTCAGCGGCTGGCACCTCCTTCTCCACAGCATCAGCGCCTTCCCCATTGGCGCCCCAGAGTGGGCCTAAGGTGGGCAGTGGGGACGGGGAGCTGGACTGCTCGTCCTGAGGAGGCAGGGGGGTCAGTTCCTTCCCACCTGAAAGAGAAGAGTAATAAGAATTCAAAACCAAAAATCTGGAAGGCCTTAAAAACGATTTAGCACAAACCCTTCATTTTGGCCAGAAGGGCCTCTGCGTGGTGTCCACCCACGTAACTCTGGTCAGTACGACTAATGCGTGGGGCAGGAACACCGCGAGGCCTGCTCCGCACACTCCTCCTCTGCTCCCGCGGTAACGGACTCGCGGCCACGTAACTATACCACGGATTTAACACCATGTTCCACGGAGTCCTTCGGGATTTTCAAAGGTCATTCTGATTCTGCTTTGATTTTTACGACAACCGGTTTTCTGGACACAGCCATGCTGCTTCCAGGCTCCTCTCCACACCGTGTCAGCAGCTGCTTTTTTCACGCCACCCACAGACCTGGCCCAAGGCCCGACCCCGCAGGCTCACCGGCCTCAGGTCCCTCCTCCTCCGGCCCTTCAGGAGGCTCTTCCTCCTCTTCCTCCAGGCCCTGGAAATCGAGCTCCTGCTCCTCAGCAATAGGCTCCTTGGGGCCCTTCTGTGCGGGTTGGAGATACAACACGGAGGTGAGGGGCAGAGGACAAACGACTGCAGTGAGAGGACCCCCTCCGGGCCAGGATCCCACCGATCTCTGAGAAAAACCTCCCCCTCGCCCCTCACAGATACCTTGAGAGGCAAGAAGGCCCCAGAGGCGTCGAAGGTGCCCATTTCTTCATCTTCATCGTCCAGGCACCACTCTGGGAGCCCGTCCTTGTCATCATCAAAGCCATCGGGCCCTCGGCACCTCCGGAGGTGAGAGCTGCCTCCCCCACCCCGCCCCTCCTCTTCACCACACCCTCCTCGATCCCCTCGCAAATCAAATTCAAACTTGCGCCGCCGGTCCCCATGTTCCCGCCAGCCAGCCGAGCGGGGGCCGCCATCTGGAGAGGAAAAGTCAGAGAAAGAGAATGGGTATCCCAGCCAAGTCAGGGTCTCCACTCCTCTGCTGCCCACCAGGAGCCAGCGAAACAGCCGGCATCTCAGGGACTGCTGGCTCCCCTGCCCCGCTCCAGAACTCTGCTCCCTGGACCTGGCCACGGGCGTCCACCCTCGCGGGAGGTGCTCATGGCTCCCCGGTCACAATCTCACCAGGGCTGGCTGAGCGCCAGCGGTCGCCGTCTCGCCGGGGTCCTGCCCCGAGTCTCCAGCTGCCTTCCTCCTCTTCCTCTTGCTCCTCTCGGAGAGAACGCCAGTTCTCGCTATCTGAGCGGGCATGCTCCTTCCTCGGGCCAGCCCCTCCCTCCTCAAACCCGGATCGTGCTTGGGGTAGGGGAAGACACAGTCAGCAGACGGCAGCCACGGTCCCTGCAAGACTCTTACTATGCACCTTGCCACGCTCCAGGCTCCCCGCCCCCCCCCCCTTAGGAAACATCTCCCAAACGGGGTCTCCCCCTTCAGTCCTCCCCCAGCTCTCAATAACCTCGGGCCCCGGCCACCACCCTCGCCACTCTCCATACCTCCATCCCTCCTGGCTGACTTCTCAAACCGCCTCTCGCCTCTGCAGGAGGAGACACGTAGATCAGAGGACAATTCCCTCCCTGACCTTCGGGACCTCTGCTCACCTTGTCCATTCTGCCCTGAGAGGTGCGGGTGCGCGTGGGGGAGGAGGACTGGGCTTGGGAGGGAGCCCAGCGGGGTGCAGAGATAATCGGATGGGAAAGGCTGGGGCCACGAGGGATCAGAGGGCACAGAGACAGCTCTCTGACCTGGGCTAATTTGGTGGGCCTCCTGGTGCTCTCTGATGACAGAGAGCCAAGCCTCCTCCATGGGACCCTGGCCCTAACCCTGGGGCGTCTCTCTGCGCTGCCTCTCTGCCACCTGCTCCCAGCCTGCACCTGTCATCCCAGCTCTGGCTACGCTGGATCTCCCGGGGATTCCGGCCAAAGGTCCCATCGCCTTCTTCAATGCTTCTTTGGTAAAAGCAACTGTCACCACGGCCTCGGCCTGGAGAAGGAACGAGATGCACGTGGGAAACCTGCCGGATCCCCCTCTCCAAGTCCTCAAGACCCCAGGCCCCACCTCTGTCCGTCCCGGAACATGGCTTCACTGCCCTCTACCTCGGCTCCGTGCGCTGCCCCTGCCACGGGAGGTGCCACCAAGGGGGGGACCAGCCCCTTTCCCCATCAGCCTCAGCACAGCCACACTGTTCACTGACAGGGAGAAGTTTCTCTGAGGAGGGAGCCAGGGGTGGGAGTGAGGACCCAAGCACCCGACGAATCCCACCCCATCCAGAACCACAACCTCCGCCACCTGCCCTCCCAACTCCACCCCCCTCCAAGGTGGAGACCCCCGTGCCTGCCCTGCAGCTGCCCAGGCCAGGCCCCACCTGCTCCTCCTCGGTCAGGGGCTCCAGCGCCAGGGGCTGCAGCGGCTCCTCCTGTAGCACCGCAGCAAACTCCTTGTCCTGCAGCTCATCAGGAACCTGCCAATGGGGGCAGGCAGTCCCGTGTGGTACACGTGTTCCTGACCCCTCTCCACTGGCCAAGACCAAGTGGGCAACTAGGCCACACACCCCTCACCACCCCCTCACCTTGCTCTCCTTGACGTAGAGGGCCAGCATCTCCTCTCGCCCGTAGCGATAGTCGGCCAGCTTATATTTGGGCATGGCAGGGGACGGGGGTGGGGAGGCCACGCTGCTACCACTAGAAAGGGCCCGCAGCCTGGAAAAAGGACACGAATTGCAAAGACACAGGAATCTGAGCAGTTCTGTTCTTCCCGGCTTCTCCACACCACCCAAAGCACGTGTGACTCACCACTCAGGCCCGAAGTTGAGGGTCTCTGCTGCCATCGTGGAGCTGGGCGTCCTAGGGGTCGCAGGGGGTGAACAGGGGAGGGGGTACCTGGCGTTCACTCTCCAAACACCTGTGGAGGCATGGGGGACACTGGCGCTTGGAAACAGCACACCCAGAGGACCCGAGAGAATGAGGGACAGGTCCCCACCTAGGTGGGCACAGCAAATAGGTTCTCTAAGGACTCACCTGAGCCAGCCACAGGCCACTCACACCATGTGTTAACCAAAGAGTCACACTGGGGGGAAACCTGGGGGAGGAGAGGAGATGGGCAGCTAGAGCCCTTCCCAGCTTCCGCAGGGGGACACCTGCCCTCTGGCCCAGACTCACCTGGCAGCCTTGCCCAGGGAAGCAGGTAGAGCAGGGGCCAGGCTCTCTCAGGCAAAGAGCTGTGCTGGAGTGAACCAGGGTCCCCAAGCAATTGGACGTTGGTCTGACCAGAGCGGTGCCCAGGGAGGGACCTTCACATCTGGGAAAGATCCTTATGAAGACGTGAAGGGAAGAAAGAGGTGTTAAATTAATGGTCAGACAGACCTCCCTGCCTCCAGCCCTCCTCCATCCTCATGGAGCTGGGCGTGTCAGCAGCGGGTTATGGAGCACGGGGGATCACAGCCCCTGCGCATCCTCACAGCGGCCAGCTCACGCAGCAGAGCCTGGATGAGGTGCTGGAGGCGTGGCTGAGAACGCCAGGCACCTCTCCACAGCTCAGCACTCTGGCCAAATGCCCAGGGTTCAGTAAAGGGGTGCCTGAGGAATGCCTGGAGGTTCAAAACAAAGACATATGAGGAAGCAAAATCCCACCTGACCTGCAAATACTCTAAAGACAAAAAAGACCAGTCACGAGAAGACTCAGAAATTTATCTGGAGCAAAATTACTTCTCTCCTGAAAAAACTCAGGTCTGCTACTTGGCAGCTAGAACCCAGAGACTCAGTTTGGGGCGAAACGGAGTACAAGGAGGCTCTATTCCAGGGCCGGAGGTGGGACACACACTGAGGGCTGCGGGCAGGCAAGTCCAGCCAGTGTGCCCAGGGCTCATTTACCAAAGAGGAATCAACACCCAGGCTCCTTCCCTGGGGTCAGGAAGAGCCTGATCTTCAGTATTAAGAACAAGAAGAGAACAATGGCACTTTGACACAGGAGAGGAGGAAGGCGCCCTTACCATAAAGTAGAAAGACGGTCAGTTACTGAGGCTGACAGAAGCAGCGGCGGCGGCAGTGACCTGTCCCTCTAAGGAACAGCAGAGGCAGATCTCAGGAGGTGGCTCATCCCTGGTGGTTCTGAGCAGAGGGTGGGAGGGCTTCCCTCACTGGCTGGGGAGGAGGCTGGACTGGAGTACCGCCACAGTTCCCATCAACTCCAAGACTCTGCGAAGGAAGGAGGGACAAGGGTTTCCACCAGAGAGGCCAAGAGACAGTGGCTCCCATCGACAGGTGCAGACCAGAGGATGAAGCCGACGCCCCCATTCCCAGAACCCTAGCACCCTAGGGAGAAACACAGCTTTTGGGGCCATCTAGATGCCCTCCCCCAGCACGGGCAGCTCTTCTACAACAGCCTCAACTGGACACCTCTGGAGATGGGGCGTGCCACGATCACACGGCCGTCAGAGAAGACAAGTCTGGCGCAAAGCTCTTCTTGTCACTGAATTCAAGTAGGCCTCCCAGGACAGCAGAGTAAGACTAATTCTTTCTACGCTACAACCCTTACGTAATCCGGTCAATAAATGAATCTTAAAAACATCAGCCAAGAAATATTCCAGTCACAAAAGAATACTAGATAACTCCTCTTACTTGAGATTCCTAGGGGAGCTGAATTCAGAGGGAAGTAGAGCAGTGGGTCCCAGGGCTGGGGGCAAGGAGAGCGGAGGGTTGCTGTTTAAGAGGGATAAAGTTTCAAGTGGAATGGGGCAGGTGGAAAATGTTCTGGGGATGGAATGGATGGCTGCACAACAATGTGAATGATTTTTCTTTTTTCTTTTTCTTTTTAGGGCCACACCTGTGGCATATGAAGTTCCGGGGTGCTGGGGTCTAATCAGAGTGGCAGCTGCCAGCCTACAGCACAGCGACGCCAGATACAAGCCACATCTGTGACCTACGCTGCAGCTTGTGGCAACGCCAGATCCTTGACCTACTGAGCGAGGCCAGGGATCGAACCCACATCCTCACGGAAGCTAGTCAGGTTCTTTACCTAAGCCACAACAGGAACTCCACGTGTGAACGTATTTAATGTTGCAGAGTTGTGTCCTTAAAAATGGCTAAAACGGGGAGTCCCCACCATGGCACAGTGGGTTAAGAATCTGGCTGTCGTTTGAGTCCCTGTTGAGGCTCAGCGAAAATGAATCTGACTAGTATCCATGAGGACGCAGGTTTGAGCCCTGGCCTCACTCAGTAGCTTAAGGATTCAGTCTTGCCATGAGCTGTGGTGTAGGTCACAGACATGGCTTGGATCCCACGTTGTTGTGGCTGTGGTGCAGGCCAGCAGCTGCAGCTCCAATTTGACCCCTAGCCTGGGAATTTCCATATGCTGTGGATGAGGCCCGAAAAAGACCAAAAAAAAGAAAAGAAAAAAAATCTGGTTGTAGCAGCCCAAGTAACTGCGGCAGCACAGGTTTGAACCCCAGCCTGCCACAGTGGGTTAAAGCATCTGGCGTTGTGACCAGCTGTAAGGTCACAGCTGTGGCTCAAATTCAGTCCCTGGCCTGGGAACTTCATATTTCGTGGGCACAGTCATGAAAAAAAAAAAAAAAAGCCTAAAATCGTATACATTATATTTTAGCACCACTGAAAAAAAAAAAGACTTACAAAAATAAGGACACATGGGGATAGCTGCTGCATACCTAAGTCACTCCCACTCCAAGAAAAACAGCCCACTTCCTTCAAACAAACTTAAGAGAGGCTGTTCTGAGTCTTCCAGTTCACCTCAGAAGAGCCCCAGCTTCTAGGTGGGCAGGACAGAAGGGTCCTGTGGGCATGGAAAGCTGCTGCGGGGCAAGGGGACAGAGAGGGGACAACTCACCCTCCCACCCTTCCAGGGAGTGCCTAAAGCGGCTAGCCGCCAGGGGCTTTCCACTTCCGGCCGTCACCTTCTGTCCTGGTTGTACGAGGAAACGTGGCTGGCTCCGGTGTGAGAAGCGGGGAGACTGCAGAGGTGAAAGGGAGCAGAGGAGCAGCTGGTAAGAAAGAGCTCAGCCAGAGGACTGGGTCCCAGAACCTGGTGGCTCTTCCTCAGGCTGTGAGCAGCACACGCGCACTACTGCTCCAAACAGGTGTGTGTCTTTTCCACCTGCTTCCTCAAAGGCAGTAGTTCTCAACCAGGGTAACTCTGCTTCCCAGGGCACATCTGGCAACAGCTGGTAGGTGTGACTGGGAAACACTACTGGCATCTCACGTGCAGAGGCTAGGGATGGGGCTAAACATCCTCCAATGCACAGGACGATCCCCCCAGAACAAAGAATTACCTGGCTCCGGAGTCCCGACAGTGGTAGAGTTAAGTAACCCCCCGCACCCCTTGGGCAGAGGGAAACACCTACTGTCTGTTTATGTGGAAAAATGGAAGACAAGAGAAACAAAATTAACTCCAGCTCATTCTCCCCTCTGAAGAACGAGGAAATCATTCCCTAATTATACTGTCCCATGAGAGAAATCTGAAATCCTGCCAAGGAGGAAAATCCTTGAGAAAAGAATAGATTAAAAAAAAATTGCCCTAAGTTTCTCTATCACCAACTCTCAAAGCCCAGGGTTCCAATCTCTTTCCAATGACGGAAAAGAGCGGGAGGTGGCAGGCAGGAGACTGGAAATCGCACGCCTTCTGGGCTACCTGGTGTTGTCCTAGCCCCCCACTCCTCAGCCCTCGGGGCCTCATTTACCCATTCCCTCCCAGGCCGGCTCCTCCTCCTCCAGCCTCTTTACACTCTCACTCCCCTGGCATCTGATTTATTGCTATTAGAAGACTGCCCCCTGCTGGAATTGAGGGGAGAAGACACACACAGGTCCTGGGTGCTCACAACAGACTTGAGGGAACAAGAGGGGAGCCTGCTCTCTGGGTTCAGAAATCACAGGAGAAGGAAAAGATCCAGAGAATAGGCAGTCCCAGTACAAACTAAGTTAAGAACATTCCATCACCCCTAAAATTAGCCCAGATCCAGAGCGATGTGCCTTGGCACAGGAAGGCACCACTATTAACAGAGGTAGAATCCCAAATTCCCCAACATTTGAGCAACGGCCCAGCCCCAAGCCTGTTGGAGGTGACCCCGCCCTTTCTCAGGATGGAAAAATTCTCCTCCACACGCAGTCTGAGGTCAGATGAGAACTCTGAGGCTTAAAAAAGGGGTGCAAGCCTGTTTCTCCCCACTGGTCAGTTATCCCGGCTCTGCTCTCTGAGCCATCATGACCACACCCGTGGCATGTCTAGCAGTTAACAGTTTTCAAAGCGCTTTCACACTACCTCATTTGATCCCTTCTGCCCACTTGCCCAGTCTTGGGCTCCAGCCAGGGAAAACAAGGAAGGGAGGCTCAGCTGCCCCAACAGACCCTGATGTCCCAGACACCCAAGCCAGCTTGGAGAAGGGGCTCACATGTACCCGCAACCACCCCAAACTCGTAGGCACACTTTGTGACTTTGAAACCATTTTTAATTTACTAGATTTCTAAAAATCCTGCCTAGAGCCACTTCTTCTCACCTCCTCTGCTCTAAAACCGCATTTTTTTTTTTCTATCCCAAACTCCAACCACAGATGTAAAAGCTGGGGCCAACTGGGGTCCTTTAATCCATCAAACCACACACAATACTAACACATCCACTGGCTGAGAAAGCCAGGCCAAGAGTCTTAGAACACAACTCATTTGACTGGAATGACCATATGGGACCCTCGAGGCCCCTGGATCCCAGGCCACGGCAGTGACACAAAGCCCAGATCTGCTCCAACTCTGCCCAATGACATACCACCTAGATAAAACTGAGGCTGGGGTGAGGGTGGGGGTGGCTGGGACGGCACAAGGAACGGTATAGCTGAAGGAGCCAGAGAGAAAACTCACATTGAGAGTAGCAAAGGGGACCAAGCCTGTTCATACTGATAGTGTTTCAGGTGCAAGGCCAAAGGGCAGGGGCTAAATTGCAATTTCACCTCAGCTCTTAGGAGCAAAGAGGTTGTAACGGCTGATCTTTGGAAAAGTAGCAATGAGAGGCAAGACAGGAGACTGGGTGGGTGGAGGAAAGAGCCGGCCAACAAGTACTAGTTGGGCATCTATCTATCTCACAGAGTCGGGCTGGGCCCTGTGACGGACCAGACCTGGAAGCTTACTGGGAATTATACTAATGACTGGGTACGGTATGAGAGATGAAGGTCTCATTAAAGTTAACTTGTGAGGAACAAAATAAAAAGGCAAAGTGTGAGGGGCCATGGCTGGGGAGCTGCAGGATCAGGGGAGATGTGCTGGGAAGGGCCCAGCCTGGTAACAGGAAAGACTAAGGTGTTTCACAAGCCCAGGCAGCCAGGAGGAAGGCGACCCCAATGACCAAGCAATAACGTCGCTTGCAGAAAGGAAATTTAAGCCAAGACACAGTCGAGGTGTTTGGTTAAGAAAAAAAGGCTTCCACGTTAGCCAAAGTCATGGAACGCTTGGACTTTAAGACCTGCAGGGCCCAGCTCATTTCGATAAGAAGCCAGAGGCACGCTGGGGGAAATCTCCGGGGAGCACGGGGCACTGGGGTCCCGCGCCCCCGGGCGGAGAATGCGGGCGGGGGGAGGCGGGGAGTCCGGGCCCGGCTTCTGAGGGGCAGGAGGGCGACCGTTAGGAGCGTGCGGGTGGGAAGGAGGCGGCCCGGCCCGCGAGGACGGCGTGCCCTTCAGGGAGGGGGCGCCAGGTGCGTGGGGCGCGGGCGGCCGCCCCCCGGGAGGGAGCCGGCCTCTCCCGGGGCGGCGCGGGGGCCCGCGCGGGGGAGGGTCCGGCGGGGAGGGCCGGAGGGCGGGCGCGCCCGGGGGCGGCGGCCTCGGGAGGAGGCGGGGGAGGGTCCGTGTCGGCGGCCCGCGCTCCCGCTCAGCCTCTCTCAGGCTCGGCGCGGCGGCCTCGGCGTCGGGGGCGGGCCTTGGCCGGGGCCCGGCCGCCAGCCGGGGTCCGCGGGGCCGCCGAGCGCTTACCGCGGCTGGCGGGCTGCGCGAGGCTCCGGTCCCGGGGCGTTGGCGACGCGCGGCGGGCCGGGGGGCGGCGGCGGCGGGGGAGGGGGCGCTGGCGCTCCCGCGGCGGCCGCTCCTCTCTGTTTGTGTTTGTAGCAAGATGGCTGCCCGCCTCGCACCACGTGACGCGGACGCGGGGCCGCGGAGCCGCCCCCTCCGCCCCCGCCGCTGCCGCCGCCACCGCCCCGCTCCGCGGCTCCAGCCCGCTGCGACCCGCAAGGCCTCGCGCGCTCCCCGCGTGCCCGGCGGGCGGGGCCCGGACGCCCGCCGCCCCCGACAACCCCCCCCCCGGGCACGTGACCCGGGAGCCCGGTTCCTCACGTGACACGGCCTGCTGCGGGCCGGGGGTGTCCCCGGGGTGCTCCCTGGCTACCCCCCGGCACGTGATGCGCGACCATCGCCGGCCTCCAGGAGGGTTGGCTTCCTGCGGGAAGCCCGCCTGGATTGAGGGAGAACACATTCAACCCAGAGGTGTGTTCATCAGACATCTGGGATATATGAAATAAGGAGGAACCTGATGACTTAGAAACAATCTGAGGCAGCACTGGCTGATGAGACCTGGAGTTTCTATCTGGCTCCGCTGCCAACTAGCCACCTAGACGTCGAGGGCGTTGGAGTTGACGCTTTCTGACCTCAATTTCTGTTTTATAGTTAGATATTGATGGAAGCTTTCCTCCCATCCCTGGCCCCCATTCCATTCTCTTCCCGGAGTGCTGAAAGAATTAAAAGAAATGAATGCAAAAGGCTTTGAAAAGAGTGAAACTACTATGCAAATATGAGAAGTAGATTGACACTTACTTTGTTTAAAAAGGTTTTCAAAAATGAGTTTTCCCATTCTTTGAACTTTCTAAGATAAAAGAGTTTGGTGTGGGAGTTCCCATCGTGGCTCAGTGGTTAACCAATCCTACTAGGAACCATGAGATTGCCGGTTCTATCCCTGGCCTTGCTCAGCGGGTTAAGGATCTGGCGTTGCCATGAGCTGTGATGTAGGGTGCAGAGGCGGCTCGGATCCCACGTTGCCGTGGCCGTGGCATAGGCTGGCAGCTACAGCTCTGAATCCATCCCTAGCCCGGAACCTCCATATGCCGCGGGTGTGGCCTTAGTAAAGCCAAAAAAGAAAAAAAAAAGAGTTTGGTGTATATTTTCACCATTTTCTTTGGAATTTACCTCAGAATGCATACTCTACTTCCAGGCTTTCTAAGACAACCACTACAAAAACATGCTGAGCTGGAAGGAAGGGCAGGCTTTGGGAGAATAATTCTTGGGGCAGTGAAAGGTAAATTCAGACCCGCAGCTTGAGTCCCCTTTGTTGTGCCAAAACGGAGCACAGAACCCGAGCCACCAGTTTTTTGTTCTTGCATGCAGTAAACCCTGGGCTTCTATGCACTTGTAGTTTTAATGTCTGCTTTTTTTCAATTCACTTGTTTTTTCTTGCAGTCAGGATTCCTTCCTCTGTCGTCAGTGCAGCTGCTTGCTCACAGGCTGCGAAAAAGCAACTGTTTAAAGTGAGGGCTTGTGTGCTGGTTCCATCCATTACTGTCTGTGGCCTTGGGCAACTTTATTAATCTCTGAGTCTCTGGATTGTATGGTAGGTAAAGCACTTAACACAGTGCTTGGCACCAAGCAAGCACTCTGTACATGTTAGGTAGTAGGGGCTTCTGGGTCCTTAATATTCAGATTGTTGGAGTTCACGTCCTGGCGCAGCGGTTAACAAATCCAACTAGGAACCGTAATATTCGACTGTTAACACTATATGAAAATGAATCAACATATCCAATCTCGAGTCAAGTTCTTTTCCTAGACCCAACTTTCCTAAGTTTATGACAGCTGGTTTTTCTTACTCGAAAGCTTTTGTTGTTGCCTTTTGTTTTTTAACTTTTGTAGAGTGTATCCTGGGTGATTAAAGACACCAGCAGCCTATCTTCTGACTGAGTAAGGTCTTAATTAACAAATGTGAGATTGTAAATTATGGTAGAGAAATGGTATGGGGGGAAGAGGGGGAAGGGGGCACTTCTGTGATGTGGAAGCAGCCGGGGACAGTGGTGGCCTATGCCGAGCTGGAAGGACGGGCAGGATTTGGGTAGAAAAATATGAACATCAGTTTTAGAATTGCCACAGTCCAGGCTGATGGGAGAAGAGGACCTGGATTGCTAGTGGGGTGAAAAATGAAGTGAAACTTCAGTTGAGGGCTTTGAATACTCTCAGGAAAATGTTTTTTCTTTTTTTTTTTCTTTTGTCTTTTTAGGGCCGTACCTACGGCATACGGAGGTTCCCAGGCTAGGGGTCTAATCGGAGCTGTAGCCACCAGCCTACACCACAGCCACAGCAACACGGGATCCAAACCGTGTCTGCAACCTACACCACAGCGCACGGCAACGCTGGATCCTTAACCCACTTAGCAAGGCCAGGGATTGAACCTGCATCCTGATGGTTGCTAGTTGGGTTCGTTAACCACTGAACCACGATGGGAACTCCTGTTTTTGCTTTTTCCACTTCGTCTGGGGCATGTGGAAGTTCCCGGGCCACAGACTGAACCCAGGCTACGGCAGTGACAGCGCCGATCCTTAACCCACTAGGCCACCAGGGAACTCCAGGAAAATGTTTTTGATTAGAGAGTAGTACCTACTAGATGTATTGTGTCAGGGAGAGCACCCTGGATTCCAGGGAAGAAGATTGGAGTTTCCTGAGTTTGTGATCCTGGCCAAGTAATCTCCTCCAGCCATAAAGTGGGAACACCTCTGTTGATGACACGGTGGAAATTGAATTTATGTGTCCTCTTTCAGAAACAAAACAAATTATAATTGTGAATCTCTCATAAAAAAGAAAAATTATGAAGAAATCACTTGGACCTAAGATATTTGTGTTTATTCTGGTACTGTGCTGTAAAACGTCTTGCTTTTTGTTCTTTTAAATTTGGAAGCCTTTGAACTAGACAGAGAGATGTGGCTAGATGATTGATTGAGATGAAAGGGAGGTCTCTAGGAAGACTAAACAGCCAAGCTTTCTGCCTTTTCTCCTAATGGCGGATTCCCCTGCAATGTTTGCCTTCAATGGAATGTAAAACCTAAGGACCATCTTAGTGTCAAATCAGTGTATTACAGGCCTGGCTTCAGGCACCTAAATTTTGAACCTTTATCTGTGTGTCAAAGTTTGGAAAATACATCTGAGATATGAAAAGACACACACCCTGAGTAATGGAGTGATACCTCATAAACTGTGTTTATTGTTAATTATCAGACACAATGGGCCTTACACATAATTTATTGCATTCAGAATTTCTGCCATGAGCCAGCCTCTTTGGTTGATCAAGTGTTAATGCTTGTCAAGTCACCAATGACCATGTTGCCAAATCCACTGGTCTATTATCTTATGTGGCCTCTCAGCAGCCTATGACACAGCCAGTCACTACCTCCTCCAAGATATGCTTTCTTCACCTGGCTTCCAGATCGCCCTACTCCCTTAGTTTTCTTCCTACACCTCACCAGCTGCTCCTTTTGAGTCCTTTGCTAGTTCCTTCCCACTTCCCTATCTCCCTGGGCTCAGACTTTCCGGACCTGTCCGCTGTAACAGGGAGGGCTGCACAGTGTCTGAGCCCCATTGCTAGACATCGTGCCACAGCTTAGCCATTGCTTCCTTTGGAAAACCTTGGCTCCACCAAGGTCATATTGGCTGTACCTCCTTGAGGGTCCACTAAACCCTGGACATGCTCCCCGCTAGCACTGATCACACAGTCTTACTCATCTTATTTGCCTTCCACGGTAAACTTATGAGATGCTCAGCACAGTATTGTTCTATGATGTTAACTAGTCTTCCAGCAGCCTAATGGGCATCCCTGAACCAACTTTTATTGTGGAGCAGTATTCCATGGTATGGACATTTGTGTACAAGTATACAAATGCCCTTAAGTGCTCTTGCTGGATCATATTGTGAGTGTATGTTTAATTTTAGAAGAAACTGCCAAACTATCTTACAGAGTTGGCTGGACCAGTGAACATTTCCACAAGCAGCACATTAGATATCCAGTTTCTCTGCATTCTCCTAAACAGTATTGTCAGATTTTTTATTTTATTTTTATTTGTGGCTGTACCTGCAGCATGTAGAAGTTTCCTGGGCCAGGGATCGAACCCGTGCCCCAGCAGCAACCCGAGCTGCTGCAGTGACAGTGCCAGATCCTTAAGCCACTGTGATATAAAGGAAGTCCAACATTTTTTATTTTAGACATTCTAATAGGTAATGGTATCTCATCATGGTTTTAATTGCATCTCCAAAACGGCTAAGAATGTTGAACATCTCATGTGCTTCTTTGTCATCCTTATACCCTTTTTGCTAAAGAAGCCTCTGTTCAAGACTTTTGCCCCTTTTCCACTTGAGTTGTTTTCTAACCCTTGAGTTTAGAGTTCTTTTTCTACTCTGGATGCAAGTCCTTTGTTGGATATGTGATTTGCAGATATTTTCTCCTAGTCTGTGGCTTGGGTGGTCTTTGACAGAGGAAAAATTTTAAATTTTGATGAAATACAACTTATCAGTTTTTTAAATGTGCCACTGGAGTTGTTTCTAAGAACTCTTTGCCCTATCCTATGTCATGACTCTTTTCCTATATTCTAAAAGTTTTATACTTTTACGTTTTATGTTTAAATCTACCATCCATTGTATTTTTTGCATAGGGCTGAGGTTCATTTCTTTGCTTATTTATTCAATTGTTTTACCACCGCTTGCTGAAAAGACTTTCTTTCACAATTCGGCTGCTTTTGCACCTTTGTCAAAAATCAGCTGGCTGTACTTGTGTGAATCTATTTCTGGTCTCTCTATTCCTTTTTATTGATTTTTTTTTTTTTTAGCCAGTCTAATTGTTGTTGTTAAATGGTATCTGATTGATTTTTTTTGTCTTTTTGCCTTATCTAGAGCCGCACCTGCAGCATATATGGACGTTCCCAGGCTAGGAGTCTAACAGGAGCTGTAGCTGCCAGCCTTTGCCACAGCCACGGCAACGCGGGATCCGAGCCGCGTCTGCAACCTACACCACAGCTCACGGCAACACTGGATCCTTAACCCACTGAGCGAGGCCAGGGATCGAACCCGCAACCTCGTGGTTCTTAGTTGGATTTGTTAACCACTGAGCCACGAAGGGAACTCCCATTTTATTGATTTTTATGTCTGTCCCTTGGCAGATACCACACCTTTTTTTTTTTTTGGTCTTTTTAGGGCCATACCTGCAACATATGTGAGATCCCAGGCGAGGAGTGGAATCAGAGCTCTTGCTGCCGGCCCATGCCACAGCCACAGCAACGTTGGAACTGAGCCATATCTGCACCCTACACCACAGCTCACGGCAACACTGGATCGTTTAACCCACTGAGCAAGGCAGGGATCGAACCTGCAACCTCATGGTTCCCAGCTGGATTCGTTTCTGCTGTGCCTTGACGGGAACTCCCTATTGTATAGTTTTTAACATACAGATTTTGTACATGTTTTGTTAGATTTATACCTAAGTATTTTTCCCTTCCCCTCCTTTCCTCCTCCTCCCTCCTTCCTTTCTCTCTGGAGTGATTGCAAATGGTTTTAAATTTCAATTTCCAATTGTTTATTGCCAGCACATAGAAATAGAATTGACTTTTGTTGGGAGTTCTCTGATGGCCTAGCGGGTTGAGGCTCCTGCGTTCTCACCGCTCTGGCTCTGGTTGCTGCTGTGCGGCGTAGGTTCAGTCCCTGGCCCAGGAATTCCCACATACTGCCTGTGTGGCAAAAAAGAAAAAAAAAGACAAAAAAAAAAGAAAGAGAGAACCTGAAATAAATGTTGCAACTCTCATTAAAAAAAAAAAAAAAGAAATAGAATTGACTTTTGCATGTTTATATTGTATTCTGCAAATATGCTAATAAATTCATTAATTATATGAGTTTTTGGTAGATTTCTTGGGACTTTTATATATATACAGTCATGTCATCTGCAAACAGAGATAGTTTTATTTCTTCATTTACAGTTTGTTCTTTGCCTTACTGCACTGTCTGGGATTTCCATCAGTGAGAGTGGTGAGAGAAGACATGCTTGCCTTGTTCTTGATTTTAAAAGTTTCCAGTTTTATACTGTTTTTGTTTTTTTTTTGCCTTTTGTCATTTTATGGCCGCACCCGCGGCATGTGGAGGTTCCCAGGCTAGGGGGTCTAATTGGAGCTGTAGCCACTGGCCTGCGCCGCAGCCACAGCAACGCAGGATCCGAGCCGCGTCTGCAACCTACACCACAGCTCATGGCAACGCCGGACTGTTAACACACTGAGCAAGGGCAGGGAATCAAACCCGCAACCTCATGGTTCCTAGTCGGATTCGTTAACCACTGCACCACGACGGGAACTCCCAGTTTTATACTGTTAAGAACGATGGTAACTTTAGGGTTTCTGTAACCCTTTACCAGGTTGGGGAAGTTCCTTCCGTTCTTTCTTTGCTAAGAGCTTTTATCATAAATGGGTTCTAAGTTGTGTTAAATGGTTTTTCTGTATCAATTGATATGATCATATGTGATTTTTTCCTTTAGTTTATTAATATGGTAGATAATACTGATTGGTTTTCTTATATGGAACCAATCCTGCATCTTTGGAATAAACTCTACTTGGTTGTGGTGTATAATTCTTTTTTTATATACCACTCGATTCAGTTTGCTAAGATTTTGTTGAGGATTTTTGCATTGTTCATGAGAGATATTGGTCTGTGGTTTTCTACTTTGTATAATCTCTGACTGGTTTGGGCCTCATAAAATGTACCTTCCTCTTCTGTTTTCTGAAAAAGACTGTCTAGAATTTGTGTTTTCTTTTTTTGGTAGAATTCACCAGTAAAACTATGTGGGCCAAGATATTTTTTATAAATTTTTTTTAAAAAAAACTATGAATTTAATTTCCTTAATAGTTATAGAACTATGCAGATGATCTACTTCATCTTAGGTAAGTTTGGTAGTATGTGGTTTTCTGGGAATTGTTCCATAAGTTGTGGAATCTATGTCTGTGGAGTGGTCTATATTATTCTCTAAGTATACTTGAACGTGTGAGGGAACTTTAGTGTTATCCCCTCTTTCATTTCTGGCAATCACAATTTGAATCTTTGTCCTCTTGTTCTTTGTCACTCTTGCTAGAGGCTTATCCATTTTACCCGTCTTTTTCAAAGAACCAGCTTTTGGTTTGAATTTCTTTATTGTTTCCCTGTGTTCGGTTTAATTGGGTTTTTTTGGTTTGTTTTTATTAAAGTATAGTTGATTTACAGTGTTGTGCCAATTTCTGCTTTACAGCAAAGTGACCCAGTCATACATATATATATATATATTCTTTTTCTCATAATTTAATTGTTTTTTGCTTTTTATTGTTTCCTCCCATCTTCTCCCTTTGGCTTTACTTGGTTCTTCTTTTTCTAGTTCCTTGAGGAGGAAGCTTAGATTACACTTCCATTCTTTTAAAAATACCGTTCAATGTTTCCAGAAACTCCTTGGTCCCTGAAGAACTCCTGTTTGCCCATCAAAACTCAGTTCATATGTCATTTCTGAGACAGAATAAGGTTGTAGAAAGGCTTTCCTCCTCACCTCCAAATAGCCCCCAAACTTGTAAGAATCTGAAGCTAAAAAGAGAACCACAGGATTTAAATGGTGCTGGGAAAGTTTTCAGGAGCCTGACCTCTTTACAACCTCCAGTCAAATGGCGTCAGACTCCACCCCAGGCAACAAAAAGTGCTCTGGGGGCATAAAAACACCGACTCACATGTAGAGGCTTACAGTTTACAAGGTTATATTGGATTTTGAAACTCAGTGGCAAGACAGGAATTGTCATCCCTATTTGAGTGATGAGAAAGCTCAAGCGAAGAATAGTCAAGGACCCCAGTGCAGGTCTTCCTCAGTTTCCAGTGGAACTCAACCAAAGCTAAAGCAACCTGGGCGGAGAACCCCTCTCCGCTGGCCTTAGGAGCCTTCAACCCCTATGTGCTGCCCTGCTCTTCCCGCCAGGGGGCGCAGGTCCCTTCTCCTGGGTGGCGGGCAGAGGCCAAAGGGTTGGTGGGTGATGGTTGAGGGGTGCTAGTGGGTCTGCGAAGCCAAAAGGAAGCCGTAAAGGCTGGACCCACGGCTCACGGCTCGCGTCCCCAGAGGCTGGCCTGGGGGTCACCCTGGTGAGAGACGGGAGAAAGACAGGTCCCCGTGAACTGCAGGGTCGTCCCGGGGCCAAAGAACTTGTCCTCCGCCAAGGGCCGGGCCTTGCCCCCATCACTGAGCAGCCAGAATCTTGGGGGCAGGTCAGTTCTGCCAACTTTGCCACACCTCCTTTCTCACTCGAGAAACTGCGATGGACCCAGGAGTCCAGTCTTGACTTCAGGCCCCTTCGCGATCAGGATCTGTGGAATTCGCCGTCCTCCCTTATATCTTTGGAAGACCCTTACCCCTAAATCCTCCACGCCCCTAGAAAGGCCTCCTCTCCTTTCTCCCCTTCGGGACCCCTCCGGGAACCGGGTACTGGGTGGGACTGGCCCAGGGAAGCTAACCTTCCTCTTTCCAGGTTCTCCCCGCCTTCGACCTGGTACACGTCCCCTGCCTCTGCGGCTTACAAGTGGTAGAGCCCATCACCTCCGGAAGCCTCGCGTTACTCAAACACATCGCGCGGTTTTGCGAGCAACTCAGGAAAGGGGCGGGGAGAACGGATGCCGGGAAGGCGATTCGTGGATCGCATGGGCCTGGCCACTGGGGACCGGCGCGCGTGCGCAGTCGGGAGCCTTTCAGGAGCCTGGCACTGAGGGCGCCCGTGTTCTGGCGTTACTGCTGCTCGTCCCTTCTTTTCTCTTCCCTTTTTGGGGCCTGGGGGTCGCCAGCAGCGCCTGCTCTTTAGACCGTTCGGCGCAACACTCGAGTGGCCTGGCACGGGAGCGGGCTGCGTGCGCGTGGAGGGCACTGTGGACCGGAGAAAGTAGGCGCGGGAATAGCTGGGGAAACGGGGCGGTGGAGGGGCCTGAGGTTGGGAGCGATGTGATGAATGAATGGGAACCGGAGGTGGGGGAGATGCGGGAGCTTGACGTGTGTGGGAGGGGACTGAGACTGGAAGCGAAGAGGGGTGTCGAGTGCACCCCCTCCTAGCTGCACCCTTTGGGCAGGATACGGGGTAGGAGAGGAAGCCTGGTCTCTTGTCACCCCTGGCTGATCTTTTTACCCACACCAGGGCACACTGCATGGCCGAAAACCGAGAACCCCGGGGGGCCATCGAGGCTGAGCTGGATCCGGTGGAATACACCCTGCGGAAGCGGCTTCCCCACCGCCTGCCTCGGAGGCCCAATGACATTTATGTCAACATGAAGACTGACTTTAAGGCCCAGTTGGCCCGCTGCCAGAAGCTGCTGGACGGAGGGGCACGAGGTCAGAACGCATGCACAGAGATCTACATTCATGGCTTGGGCCTGGCCATCAACCGCGCCATCAACATTGCCCTACAGCTGCAGGCTGGCAGCTTCGGGTCTTTGCAGGTAGCTGCCAATACCTCCACCGTGGAGCTTGTCGATGAGCTGGAACCAGAGACTGATACACGAGAGCCACTGACCCGGATCCGCAACAACTCAGCCATCCACATCCGTGTCTTCAGGGTCACACCTAAGTAAACCGAGATGAGGCTGGCCTGCCTTACCCACTCATCCCCATACAGCTTGGGTTCCGAAGTGGTGCTTGTACTGAGTACTGTCATGGACCTCCTACCAGAACCATGTAGGAAAAAGCCTGTCCCCTCGCCATCCAGAGGACTCTGAATTGAGAGGGCGAATATTGTCTTTTGTTGGGCCCCAGCCGTGAGTCTTCCTGAATCTTTGTGGTCTGTAACCATTGTCCTATACAATAAAAAGTATCAAGTTGTGTTAGTGCCCAGCCACCCCACTGCACCACCTCTCCTCTGTAAATTCAGTGTATATCTGGAAAGAAGAATAGGAATAAAAGTTTATGAGGATTTAGGTAGAAGAGGGGAAACAATGTTTGCTGCCTTCACAGAAAGAGCATAAATTGTACCACAGACACTGGCATAAGACAAACTTTAGCACAAAACAGAAGTCTGAAAATCCCAACGTTTGCTTTAAAATATTTCATCCCCTCAGGCGCTCCTGCTGTGGTACAATGGGATGGGGAGTGTCTTGGGAGCTCTGGGATGCGGGTTGGATCCTCGGCCCTGCACACTGTGTTAAGGATCTGGTGATGCCAAAGCTGCAGCTTGAATCTGATCCCGAGCCCGGGAGCTCCATATGCCTCAGGGCAGCCAAAAAAATCCTTTTAGTATAAGGTGTATATTCTTGCCAGCTGGGGTGTAGTTCTATGCTTGGAAAGCATCAGGCACTCTGGTGGTGGCTCCCAGGCACAGGAAAGTTAAGGGTATAAGGATGATGGAAGCAAAGACAGGAGTCTCCTTTCTATCAGGCTGTTGTGGGGACTGACACCGACAGCTTCATTTGATCCTGGTTCTGTGGGGCCCAAATTGTTCTAAACAGCTATTTAGACCCCTCTGGCTAGGCTGTTATAAGTGGGAAAGGAAATCCTTTCCTCTGAATTACGGGGCATACAGGTATTTGTGGATATTTGTAGAAGGATCTGCTTTCTCATGTTTATCAAACGAGTCATCTAAAGCAATGTTTATCCAAGTGGGTGGTGACCGTTTGTGAGTCTTAAAATCAATTTACTGGGTCATAGACTTTTAAAAAGCAAGTAAAGGAGTTCCTGTCGTGGCCCAGGAGTTAACAAATCCGACTAGGAACCATGAGGTTGTGGGTTCGATCCCTGGCCTTGCTCAGTGGGTTAACGATCCGTCTGTGGTGTGGGTCACAGACGCAGCTTGGATCCTACATTGCTGTGGTTGAGGTGTATGCCGGGGGCTACAGCTCCGATTAGACCCCTAGCCTGGAAAGCTCCATATGCCGTAGGTACGGCCCTAAAACAACAAAAAGGCAAATAAATAAATAAATAAAAAGCAAGTAAGAAAGAAAAAGTGCAGCTTCAATGGCAATATCTTGTTGACTGTTTCAGTTATAGATGTGTATATAGACATATGTACTAGTTATGACATAAATCTTACTGTTGGTTGAGGTCACAAGAGTTTGAAAGCCTTTGATCTAAAGGTTAGTAACAGAAGTTGGCTCTAGTTTTCCTGAAGGCAGTTTGGTTTGGGGTTCTGAAAATCAGCCTCTTCATTTATCAGAATCTCATCCCCCCAGCTTGAGTATTCCTGTTGATGAGGGACTTTGATGCTGTACCAGTGACCATCAGCAACTCAGGAAAGGACAGAAGGACCAGTGCTTCATTCTAACTACTAAACACATAGTGAATACCTACTATATGCCAAGGCCTGGACTGGACCCTGGGGATACAAAGATGAGCATAAAATGGCCCCTGCCTTCAAGGAGTCTACTATTTGATTGGGAAGGTGGATATATTAGTTTTTGTGAAGTGACTAAGGTGTGTTATGTAAGAAGAGTAGCCCTGATGTAGAAATGTGAAGAAAGAAATGGCTAACTTCTGGTGGGGTCTAAGCTGGTTTCACCTTTGACCTGGGTTTGGAAGGATGAATAGGAGCTTGTTAGGCAGAAAAGAGGGGCCAGGACATATCATATCTACCAGGGATCAGCGTGCACAAAGAGGAGTCATGAACAATAGGGTGTGTTCTGGCACTGGAGGGTCACTATGGCTAGAAAGCAGGAAACAGTGGGGAGACTTGAGAGACAGAATGCTGGAGACATTTCGATCAGGTCTCCCTGATTCCCCCACATACCCCAATTTCCCTGTCAGCCTTGACTGCAAGCCTCCAGTATCGGAGTGGGAAGCCGGCAGGAAGCTGGAGGGAACTATGTGTCTCCCTGCACGTATGTGCTCTTGTGTCTCTGTTCCTGGCCTGGGCCCAGCCACAGTGGTGGCAGCAACCCTTTTGCATTCGGTTTGTTTTAGCAGCTACATCTTCCAGCTTATTTGTTTGTTATTTCTACTCCGTATTCTCTCACTCCTTGCCAGTAGGGCTTCCCTCCGTGGGTCTGTGTAAACAGCCCCTAGGCACTGCCAGCGAAGGAAGATTGGTGTGTGGGCAGGTAGGGGCTGTGGAGAAAGCCTATACATCTGCTGGAGTCCACATACTGTGGATGGGGCAGGGAACTCTGCATCCCTTCTGCAGGGAGGCCAAACCTGGCCTCTGTTCCCTCCCTCTGTGGGCGCTCTAAGTGGTTTCCATCAAAGCTTGGGAAAGAGGACGTGATGGGGCAGAAGGGGTGCAGTGCCCCCCCCCCTCTTTTTGGTCAACAGCTGCTGAGCCCACAATGAGTGCAGAATTACCTACTCCAAAAACAGCCCCAGAGGCCAGATTTGAAATGCTTATCTCCGAGGAGGGTAGAGCCCTTTGCTTATCATCCATAGTGTGACTGAGCATCCAGTAATTACAAGGAATCTGTGTTGGGCATAGGCCTGCCAGGGGAGGTATAAACCATTGGTTCTCTAAAAACTAATAGGAAAAGGACTGGTGGATTTAAAAAGATAAAGAATTTGCATAGTGCTTGGAACTGTCCTGGCATTAAAAAGGGCTCAATAGGAGGTCCCATTTTGACTCAGCAGAAATGAATCTGACTAGTATTCATGAGAATGCAGGTTTGATCCCTGGCTTGCTCAGTGGGTTAAGGATCTGGCATGCCCTGGGCTATGGGGTAGGTTGCAGGTGCAGCTTGGATCTGGCATTGCCGTGGCTGTAGTGTGGGCCGGCAGCTACAGCTCTGATTTGACCCCTAGCCTGGGAACCTCCATGTGCCGCAGATGAGGCCCCAAAAAGACAAAAAAAGGGGGGGCCTCAATAAATAGTGAAGGCCACTGTTGTTAGTGTGAGCCATTTTGCTAAGGAATGGCTTTGGCCTCTTTTTAAAAAAAAATACTATTTTTAATTTTTTTATTATAGTTGATTTGCAGGGCCTGGGCCTCTTAACGAGGATGGAAAGAGGGGAAGGAAGGTGATGTGTATCTGTCTGATTTACAAGGCTGAGTTATTAGTCCTGTGGGCTTTTACTTTTGTGGCTCGTGGCAGGGAAGAAAACATGCCCTCAGGACACATGAACTGGTTTGCTTGGGCTGAGGATCTTTCTAGGAAGTTCCCCGCAGTCTGTCAGGTGAGTTTCTTCTACTTGGTCAGGACTTGGGGGTAAGAATGGTATGTTCGGGAGTTCCCATCATGGCTCAGTGGTTAATGAATCCGACTAGGAACCATGAGGTTGCGGGTTCGATCCCTGGCCTTGCTCAGTGGGTTAAGGATCTGGCATTGCCATGAGCTGTGGTGTAGGTTGCAGATGCGGCTCGGATCCCACATTGCTATGGCTGTGGTGTAAGCCGGTGGCTACAGCTCCGATTAGACCCCTAGCCTGGGAACCTCCATATGCTGCAGGTGCAGCCCTGAAAAGACAAAAAAAAGAAAGAAAAAGCCACTTTTTTATGAAGCCTGTCCCTTTGATCTGGCCTCTAGGTGGGGTGATCAGGGGAGTCTGTTATCAAACTGATGTGATAATTTCAAAGAGAAGTGACACCATTGCCCAAGCCAGCAACTAACAAATACCTGACGGGTGGATGGATGGATGCACAGCAGGACAGCTTGCTAACCACTCTACAGCAAGTCTCTGCTCCCTTGAGAAGTACCAAATATCTTTTATTGGAACTGTGCGTGCAAGCAGAGAGTAAACATTCACCTTTGTGGAACTGCCTAGGTCCCCTCAAGCTCAGAGTTTATGAGACTTTTTTTTTAACTTTTTGCTGCAAGAGAAACATACTTCCCTGGGAGTTCCCTGGTGGCCTAGCGGGTTAAGGATCTGTTATTATCACTATAGTGATGCAGGTTCGATCCCTGACCTCACTCAGTGGGTTGGGGATCCGGCATTGCTGTGAGCTGCAGAGTATGTGTGTCCCTGACACAGCTTGGATCCCACGTTGCTATGGCTGTGGTGTAGGCCAGCAGCTGTAGCTCCGATTGAACCTCTAAGCTGGGAACTTCCATATGCCGCTTGTGCAGCCCACAAAGCAAAAAAAAAAAAGAAAGAAAGAAAAAAAAGAAAGAAAGAAAGAAAGAAAGAAAGAAAAGTGTACTTTCCCTGAAAGTACTAAAATTGTTTGCTGGTTCATGAAATAAGATATGAACAGGAGGGCTCACTTATATAATACAGATTAGGGGATGCCCGTGTCCAGCAATAGGTTCTTGTAATTCATTGGTTATCAGTGAACCATTAACAATTTGGGAACATATTTGCTAAATTTAGGTGTTTAAGGGTATGTCTAAGGTGTCCATAAACTCCCTTGAGTAGATCTTGGCCTATATTCTTCCAAATAGGAAGAGCTTATACGACAGCCTAGTAGGGTTTATACAAAATCCTTAAGTCCTCAAGCCCCATGTTAACAAAATGAAACTTTGTATTCACGACAGCACCCCTGCAAAGACCTTACATGGGAGAAAAACTTTACTCCCACTGATATTGCCAGTAGTGTTTTCAAAGTTAGGATTTTCTGGTTTTTCTTTCTTTCCCGTTTTTTTTTAGGGCTGCACCCAAGGCATATGGAAATTTCCAGGCTAGGGGTCAAATCGGAGCTGTAGCTGCTGGCCTCTGCCACAGCCATGGCAACGTCAGATCCGAGCTGTGTCTGCAGTCTATGCCGCGGCTTGTGGCAATGGCAGATCCTTAAGCCACGGAGAGAGGCCAGTGATCAAACCCACATCCTCATGGATACTAGTCAGATTCTTAACCCTCTGAGCCACAACAGGAATTCCCAAGGATTTTGTAGTTGTATTTTTGCTTGGATAGGAAAGCCTCTCTGCCAATTTAGCAGCTTTGTTTTCTGATAAAGGATGGGTGATATGGGAAAGAGCGTGGAATATTCAGCCATATTTGGAAGCAAGAGATTCTAGGACGGGCCTGACCCTTTTCACAGAAACTAACCTGGGGACGTGGTTCTGGAGCTCAAGGTGAAGGTATTGGTGCTCTGGGAGCCCTCCTCCAAGGACTTAAATATTAGAGGAGATTCAAAACACAAGTAAGTAATCAAGGCAGGTGGCCCCATAATGCTTCAGGGCTTGTCTAGGGTGAGCCGGAAGACCTCATTCAGTCCAAGGTCCTTGGGACCCCCGGGCCTCCCTTGGGACGAGACCCATGTTAATGGGACAAGAGACCCCTGGTCGGCCCCAGGCTTTGAATAAACTTAAGTTGGAGACTTGCTAGATACTTGTCTTTGATCTTTTCTATGGTTTTCTTTGTTTCTATTTCGTTGATTTCTGCTCTGATCTTTAATACTTGTCTTAACCAACCCTCAACTCCCACAGTGATGCCAGTTCACCCAGTTGTGTTCAGTGGCAAGTTTCTCCATAGAGCAGTGGCCGTGCACACCCAGACGCACCTCTGTCCACACCCACCGTCCCCATGACCCTTTCCAGTGAGGTGCTTGGGGGGGGCAGCTGCACCACCAGAGAAGGTGAACCCACGCCCCACTTCCCAGAAGCAACAGTGGAGGACGCTGGAGGAAGGCTGAGGAATATCCTGGAGAGCTGGTCTCCAGGACTCCCACGTGAGGACAAACAGCAGGGAGAGTGAAGCGAGGGCTCAGTGGTGACAGCCGGCCTTTACCGATTACCCTGTGCTGGCCGGCATGTAATTGCAGGACAGCCCTGGCAAGCGATTTCTATCATTTTTGCCATCCCCAGGCTCAGAGATAAAGTCACTTGTCCAAGTCAGGTGCTGGCAAGTGGCAGAGTTCAGGCCGCTGTCCTGGGCTCCCTTGTTTACGGGACAACCCTTGTCAGGCTGCTGAGCCACAGAGCTGCTCGCTAGGTACCGAAACCCAGGGATCTGGATCTATTGGCTGCTCTGTGGCCTAGAAAACAGAACTTGCCTCAGTTTCTCCAAATTGACCTTTGCACAGGACTTTCTTTGGTTTTCCAGCAGGAATCCCTTCTCCAGAGTCCGTGCTCTCTTCCCTGTTCCCCAAGGGCCAGGAAGCCCTCCCCCGACACCCTCTGAGGTCCCCAGCCGGCCACCTCACTTCCCAGCACAGAAGGTCTTCTGGGCCTCTGGCTGAATTCCTGAGGCCCAGAAGAGAAGCCACTGCTTGGAAAGGAGGAGGAGGAGAGGTCTGGAGGTCCCCCTCGTCCCCAGCACAACTCCAGGCAGCTGGGACTTCATGCTGCCTGTGGGTCTGGATAGCCCAGAGGGGCAGGGGGGCTGTAAATCTGCTTCTTGGCTTTTTCAATCTGAATTGGCTGCCAGGAAGACTCCATGGAACAGAGCCTGCCTCCACCCCCGCCATCCTCTGGTTGCAACCGTCCCTTTTCAAACCCTGCCTCGGCGGCTGCCTGCTCAGGAAGTAGATGGTGGCCTCTCAAGCCCCCACGATCCCAGAGCAGGGTTGACCCAGCCAGGCTCCAGCACGCACTTGGGGGCTGAGCAGCTCATTTCCTCCCTCGAGACCTCCCGTTCTCTGGCTGAGGTGCCTGGAGTGGAGAGACCATATAATGCAAGCCATACGCGAGTCATGACCACAAGCAGGCAACATGCTGGGTGCCCAATGGCACCTGCCGTACAATATCCTTTGCTGTCTTCGCCAATTAACCTGTGCTGCGTGACTCCAGAGAGGACCGTTCTAAACAGGGTCTATATGAATGGCGCCTCCTGGAGCTGGGCTCTGCCCAAACTTGACAGGATGGTCTGGCCAGGAGAGACCAAAGACGCATACATAAAGGATGGCAGCTGAGAGGGGGAAGACGACTTCCTACTCGGGTATCAGGGAGGGCTTCACGGAGGAGGTGATGCTTGGGCAGGGCCCTGAGGGGCGGGGAGAGAAAGTGTGGGAGGGAGATCCAGGTGGATGGCACAGAGTGAGCAAAGGGCAGGAAGCAGTGAACCATCTCACTGAGCTCATGTGATGGCGGAGTGGGAATGAGCAAAGTGGGAGGACAGGCGGTAGAGGCAGGTGGATGGCAGCGCACAGAGGGTCTGTTCAGAGGCAACCAGGAGCCACTGCAGGCTCCTGCTCAGGGGACTGACAGGAACAAGGCCGTTCAATGAGAAAGTTACCCTAGTGACTTGGATGGGGACCTGGAGGGAAGAGATGGTGAGGAGACCCTCTGCAGTGGTCCTGGCATTGGGCCAACACTATGTCAAAGAAATGCAAACAGGCAGGTGGAGGGGGCACTGGTAGGAGTTGGTGGGCATCAGAGGGGGAGCCCCAGATAGCTTCCTGCTCCTCAGGGTCCCCTGTGGTCAAGGATGGATAGATGGACGCTGCTGGGCAGTATCCGAGAGCACCTGGGCTGAGGCTGGCCCCCAAACCAGCCTCTGTGCTCCAAATGGAGTTACTACAGCTTAGGGACTGGGGTGTACTGAGAGGCTGTCCCCGTTCCCTCTCCCAGGCTGCAATTGTAGCTCTCTCCAAAAAGCTCCAGGAGATGAGCCAGCATCACCCTGTCAGCAGGCCCCAATACCTAGGAGCTGGTGCTCAGGGCCCATCTCCCTTCCTTTCTCGAAGGCAGGGGCCTAGGGACTTCCAAGTTGCTGTCAGGAGAGAAGCAGGTCCCACAGCCTGAATGACTCCTCCTCTCCCCCCTCTCCTCTGGCTGAGTCTACCTCCCCATCTGTTCCTGGCCCCCTCTCCGTGGTCAGGTCAGGGCAGTGACGCAGGAGTCAGGGGACTGGGAGAGCAGAGCCTGGCGGGTGTGGGGAAGCCGGGACAGAACGCATGTGTGGACGTGTGTGGACGTGAGTGTGTGTGTGTTCGTCTCACAGCTGGGATTTGGGGAGGGAGCAGAATTGGGCTTCGAGGGCCAAGTGAGGCTGAGAGGCCATCTGGGTGCTGAGAGGGAAACTGGGACCAGAGGGCATAGTGGGGTGTGCAGACAAGCAGCCAGTACACCAGGTTCGAGGAGGGTCCCCAGAGCAGGCTCAAGGTGAGCAGAGGGCAGGGGAGCAGGGTCCGAGCAAGTCAGATCCTTATTATTTCCCCAAAGCCGCTGCCTCCCTGCCCCTCCCATTTATCTTTCTGAACCCCTCTTTGATAATGCCCTTTCCCCAACCACTCGTGGCTCCCGCATCATCTTCTCCACAGGCAGACCGTCCTGATTCATTCAACACTGCAACCTCCTTCAACACTCCAGGGCCTTTTCTCTTTAGTCATTTTTGCCATTAGAAATCCTCCATCTTTTATTCATTTTTGTGTTTATCATCCATCTCTCCACTAGAATGTCAGCTCCACCAGGCAATGCTGGATCCTTAATCGGCTGAGTCACAAAAGAACTGACAGGAATTTTTGTTTGTTACATTCACTGCTCTAACCCCAGGTCCCTGGCCAAGAGTACATACTCTTACATGTATATTTATTTTTTGAAAGTTATTTTTAGGGCTGCACTTGTAGTACATGGAAGTTCCCAGGCTAGCAGATGAATCGGAGCTGCAGCCGTGATCTATGCCACAGCTTGCGGCCACAATGTATCCTTAACCCACTGAGCAAGGCCAGGGATCAAACCTGCATCCTCATGGATACTAAGTTGGGTTTGTAACCCGCTCAGCCACAACAGGAACTCCCACGTGTATATTTCTTGAATGAATGAATGAATATTTCCCACTCTTTCCAAACAAAATCCAAATTCTTCAGAGTGGCCTTCGAGGCCCTTCACAGCCTGACCCTTCCCTAACAGCACTCTAGCCCACTCGCCACCTCTCCCTCCCACACTCTCCACCCCAACACGCCTGACCCACCAGGCATTGCACCAGCTTCTGCCACCCCCCTCATATCTCTTATCATTGAAATTCTATCCATCCTTCGAGGCTGTGCTTGTTGTCACTTCCTGTATCAAATCTCCCTTGATCCCCACTGCTGGAGGTGAGCTCCCCTCTTCCAAAGTCTTTTTTTTTTTTTGTCTTTTTGCCTTATCTAGGGCTGCACCCACGACATATGGAGGTTCCCAGGCTAGGGGTCTAACAGGAGCTCTAGCCGCCAGCCTTCACCACAGACACAGCAACGCGGGATCCGATCTGTGTCTGCAACCTACACCACAGCTCACGGCAATGCCGGATCCTTAACCCAATAAGCGAGGCCAGGGATCGAACCTGCAACCTCATGGTTCCTAGTCGGATTCATTAACCACTGAGCCACGACAGGAACTCCTCCCCTCTTCCAAAGTCTTATAGCTCAGATCTGTACACTTCAGTCCTCCAGACCCCATGGACCCACCTTCTCTCAATCATCAGCTACAAACTCCAGGAGGCAGGAGACAGGGTTCAACACATCTTTTGGCCCTGAAAAATTTGTAGTCAATTGTCTTGCACAAAGAAGGCACTGAATGCATGAATAAGATATCTCCAATATCATGGGACTGGGGAGGCAGTGAATGTACAAATACCTGCCTGTATTTGTAGGACTTCCTTGTCTTTTTTTTTTTTCACTGTGCCTGAGGCAAACAAAATTCCCAGGCTAGGGATTGAACCTGAGCCACAGCAGTGCCACCAAGGAACTCCAGGCTTCCCTGCCCTTTTTTTTTTTTTTTGGTCTTTTTAGGGCGGCACCTGTGGCATATGGAAGTTCCCAGGCTGAGGCTGAATTAGAGCTGCAGCTGCTGGCCTAAGCCACAGCCACAGGAATGGGGGAATCTGAACGGCGTCTGTGAC
Organism: Catagonus wagneri; assembly: GCA_004024745.2. Lineage (NCBI taxonomy): Eukaryota > Metazoa > Chordata > Mammalia > Artiodactyla > Tayassuidae > Catagonus > Catagonus wagneri. The sequence continues at coordinate 1,427,771 of PVHT021183640.1, read as the reverse complement.
CTTCACCACGGCTCACAGCAAAACTGGATCCTTAACCCACTGAGAGGGGCCAGAGACTGAACCTTGTCCTCATGGATACTAGTTGAGTTTGTTACTGCTGAGCCACAATGCAGACTTCCCTGTCTTTTATGAAAACTGCATGAGCTGGGACTGGTGCTTTCACGACAACCATTTGACAAACGAGAGCACTGAAGCTCAAGGACTCACACTCACTCCTTTCCAAGACTCCAGAGGCCAGCTAGCCTTGGATTCCTGCTCCCCAGACCTGAGACCCCTGCCTCAGGGCTTCCCAGAAGCCACAAAGCTCAGCTGCAAATCCCAAGCGCCATCAGTCTGGGGGTTAGCTCTATATTAGAGTTCTTAAGTAATTTTGCGGGAGTTCCCATCATGGCTCAGTGGAATCGAATCTGACTAGCATCCATGAGGATGCAGGTTCGATCCCTGGCCTTGTTCAGTGGGTTAAGGATCTGGTGTTGACAGGAACTGTGGGGTAAGTCGCAGATGTGGCTTGGTGAAGCCCTAAAAAGACAAAAAAAAAAAAAAAAAGATAAGAATTTCGTCACACAGATTAGCCTAAAAGTTCAATATCTGATTTTCAAGGTCCTAGAAACTGAAAAGTGTGTATGTGGGGAGACCCCCCCAATTTCTTGCTCTGTGTGTCCCCCATTAAATTCCTCTACAAAACGACACTAGTTTCTAGAACAAGAACTGGGATTGTGAGGAGGCCACTGGCTTGCCCCACCAGCACCTTCTCGGCTTCCACACCCAGATGCCTTGCAGTCCCAGCTCTGAGTCTCCGCCCAAGACTGGGACACCCCCTTCCCCAGGGGGCCAACGGGGCCACCAGCCTTTCCCAGAGTGGCACTGCTCTCCCAGCGCTGCCTTCTGCCCACCCACCTGCACCTTCAGGAACTCAGGGATCCGGCGGGTAGCCCCGTGCCCCGCACCCGCGGCGGCTGGCCCCCGACCCAGGCGTCCTGCCCCAGCTCTGACCCCTCCGGCCCCCACCTCCCGCGACCCCTCACGCACACAGCCTCCCCCCAACCCCCCACACGCACGCACACAGCTGATAACAGCCCCGACCCCCGGCCGCCGCCGCAGTCCCTGGGCCAACCCCGGCCAGTCGCCTCGCCGAGCCGTCCTCCGAACCCTGGCCGGGGACCCTGCGCGCTCTGTCCCGACCCCGGCTCGGGGGACCCGGATAGCAGCCCCCTTTTTTGGGCGGCGGGGTGGCCCTGTCCCGCCAAGCTTCCCAGGATGCGGGCTCCCGGCGCGGGCACCCGCCAAGCCCCAGGTCGCTGAGAGGCCGGGCGAGGCGCGGAGATGGGGGCGCGCGGTGAGTACTCCCGGCCGCCGGCCCAGCCCCTGTTTGAGGAGGAATTTACCGCTGGGGCTGTTGGTCCCGAGGTGGCTAGGTTCAAGGACCTGAGACTTGCCAAGGACCCCGGAAGGGCAAGGGGGGTGGGGCAGCCTTCACCTGCCGGCGGGCTTGGGGAGTCCCCTGGCAAACAGGAACCTGAGCGGGAGACCGGGTGGAGGTTTACGGGTCCAGGGAAAAGAGGGGCTGCTACGTGGGTGACGAGAATGCTGATACCTGGACCTGAGAGCAATAACCCGGATCTGCGAGAGGGGAAGCCTCTGTCACACCGGGATTGAAGTTTGGCCGGGAGAAGTGGATTCCGGTAGTTGGGGGGTGGGGTGTGCACGCGCCACGGGATTGAATGAAGGCAGAGGAGGCAGAGCCTGCCCGCTCGCAAGGTTGGGGTTGGGAGGGCTGGCTGGGGGCCAAGCGGCTGGATGGGTGAACCTGTCTAAACCAACCCTTCTCCTGTAGTGCCTGGCCTCACACTCAGCCTGGCTCTCTTTCCTAGAATGTCCTGCCCGGCTGCTTCTGCTGTCCTTGCTGCTGCTTCCTCTGGGCCTCCCAGTCCTGGGCGCCCCCCCACGCCTCATCTGTGACAGCCGAGTCCTGGAGAGGTACATCCTGGAGGCCAAGGAGGCCGAAAATGCCACGGTGAGGGCCCTCCCCAGGACCTTTCCACAGAATTCATTCTCAGGAGTTCAGGGTCTCCTCCAAGATCCAGGAACCTGGAACTGGGTTCAGGGTGGAGGTGGGGAGCCAGAGCCCCCAACGAAAGTGATAAAAGTGGTAGTCCCATCACAAACCTGGAAGCTAGGTAAGGGGCAAGGCCGGCGGGAGCCCTCGGGGCCCCTGACTCCAGGACTGTGAATTGCAGATGGGCTGTGCCGAAGGCTACAGCTTCAGTGAGAATATCACCGTCCCAGACACCAAGGTTAACTTCTATGCCTGGAAGAGGACAGAGGTGAGCTCATTTTTACCCTTCTCTTGGGAAGTCTCATTTTGGGAACCTCATAAGGTGGGAAGGAGAATGACAGTGAGAGAAGAAATGGAGCAGCAAAGATGAGGGCTGAATGGAATCTCTTCACTCGTTCATTCATTTGTTCATTCAACAAAACTTGCCTTTGCTTGGGGCCGCTGAGGAGGAGGAGGGAGGGGCTGGCTTGGGCCACCTGATTCTGAGTCTCTGTTCCCTTTAGGTCCAGCAGCAGGCCATGGAGGTCTGGCAGGGCCTGGCCCTGCTCTCAGAAGCCATCCTGCGGGGCCAGGCCCTGTTGGCCAACTTCTCCCAGCCATCTGAGGCCCTGCGGCTGCATGTGGACAAAGCTGTCAGCGGGCTGCGCAGCCTCACCTCCCTGCTTCGGGCGCTGGGAGCCCAGGTGTGTAGGACCCTCCCTCACACTTGTGTTGCCCTTTCTGGAAAGTGGGAGGGGGGCCCTGTCAAGGAATGCCAGGGCTCTCCTTGTCCCTTCTGCAATTCTATCCTGAACCCCATCTCCCTCGGGGGTCCCTGGCACTGCAGTAACCTTCTGTTCTCTCCTTGGCAGAAGGAAGCTATCCCCCTTCCAGACGCATCCCCCTCCCCTGCTGCCCCACTCCGAACATTCACTGTTGATACTTTGTGCAAACTTTTCCGGATCTACTCCAATTTCCTGCGGGGAAAGCTGACTCTGTATACAGAGGAGGCCTGCAGAAGAGGGGACAGGTGACCTGGTGTTCCCACCCCGGGCATGTCCACCACTTCACTCACCACCACTGCCTGTGCCATGCCTTCTGCACCTCCACTCCCAACCCCTGTCGAGGGGCCATCAGCTCAGCGCCAGCCTGTCCCACGGACACTCCAGGGCCAGCAGTGACATATCAAGGGCTAGAGGAACTGTCCAGAGCTCAACTCAGACCTCAGGATGTCACAGGGCCAGCCTGAGGCCCCAGAGCAGGAGGAATTCAGAGATCAGCTTAAACTTGGGGACAGTGCCATGCTGGGGAGACAATGAAACTCATCTCGGCGCCCCGCACAACTGTGCTGCCTGGACAAGCCGGGGGTGCAAATACCTCCTTTTGTACCTACCAAGCAGAGACAGGATGGACTGGAGAATTTAGGAGGCAAGCCATGAATTCTCCAGGTCTCATGGCGACTCCCACGACAGCAAGAGACCACTGGATAAGGAGGGTGGTGGGAGCCGCGTTGGGATGGGGGCTGGCCCCTGGCTCTCACTAGGTCCAAGTTTTGTGTATTTTTCAATCTCACTGGCAAGAACTGAAACCACAACCTGGCTCTTGGCTTTTCTCTTTTCCCGGGAGCCCCCTACTTCCCTGGCTCTGCCCTATCCTGGCAGTAGGCAGCAGGTCTGGGAAACCAGAGGTGGAGGGGGTTGAGCCCTACGTGCTGCCTTGCATGGCCTGTCTGACCTCTTGACCCCACTGGGCCTGAGGCCACAAGCTCTGCCCACGCTGGTCAATAAGGTGGCTCCATTCAAGGCTAGTCCTCAGTAGGCAGCTGCCAACTGGCCCAGCATAAGTCTTTAGTGAGCCTAGGCTGCCAGCAAGGAGATAGTGGCCAGGAGGAGGGGCCTTTTGGGGGCTGGTGGCAGCTGTCAACACTGGCCACTGGACCCTTATTATTTTCTGCTTCCTCTCTGTGGCCCCTTCTTCTAATGCCATACTGCCAGCACCAGCCATTGCCACCCCAGCGCACAAACACCTTCTGAATCCAATGGATCTTTACTTGTCTGGGGATGGTTACCGTTAATACTCTACCCTGAAACTTGCAGAAGGGGCTACAGATAGAGGTACTTTAGAAACCGTCTTACCTGGGAGCCATCTCATTGATCAATCACTGCCCAGCACTACTCCAGGTAATTCCTTTATATGACATTTTATCCCCACACTGCCCCTCTGAGAACATTACTGCTGTCACGCCCATGGTTCAGACAAAGAAGTAAAATCACTTGTCCAAGGCCAAGAGGACGGGAATCCTCAGTTCTCCCAGCACTCACCGCTCCCCGCTTCTGCTCTCCCTGCCACATGATTCCTCGCTGCTCCCCTGGGATGGGAGACTCCCTCAATCTCTACTCTTGATCCCTGCTTCTAATCTTACCCTCCCCTCTGACAGTCAACTTCAAATTCCTTCCCAGGAATGATGTTTCAGCTGCAAAGTAACGCCCAAGAGAGACCTGTGCAGATAGCAAAACTGTCCGGGAACATCCATCCTGGCCATTATTGTAAACATGGGGATCAGTCTTTCTGCTAATATCACAAAACTTTTCTAAGTCAGCCTCCCCCCCCCCCCCCCCCCCGCTAATAGGCAAAAAGGAGGGAATGTTTTGCAATCTGCGGCAGGAAAAATATGGGCAGGTTAGGGGTTGGAGGGTATTTGCCAAGTGTATGTGTGTGAGGGGGTAGTTGTGGGAGGAGTCAGCCCAAGGGCAGGACCCAAGGAGAATTTTCACTCTGGCCAACCCAGCTCCTGGGCTACAGTGCCCTCTTCAGGCCCTACTGGGAAATTCTAGGGTAATCTACAAGCTGTATCTGACTTGCCTAGCTCCATAAACATTTCTGTTACCGTTTCCACACCTGCCATCTGGTTCTTGCCCCACAGAGTGAATCAATAAAGAAGGAATCCTCTTTCTTGCTAGCAAAACTGAAACTAAGAGACTTGTCCTGAAGCCCAGGGAGTCCAGCTAATAAATCACAGCTGGGACTTGAACTGGAAATTTAGGGCTTAAAACCTTAAAGTCTTGTCTACCTCTTAGCCTGATTTAGGGCTTCTAGCCCTCGAACCTTAGCCTAAACATCACCTGGCTCTTTTTCCCCGATCTTATTTCTCAACTTCATTTCAGACTTCTTACTGCTTTCAATTTAAAAAAAAAGTAGTTAATAGAACCTGAAGTATATGACCTAGGTCAGGGGATGGGCGTGTATCTTAAGAACCCAATTTATTTATTTATTTATTTGCCTTTTTGTCTTTTTTAGGGCCACACCCACGGCATATGGAGATTCCCAGGCCAGGGGTCGAATCGGAGCTTGAGCCTTGTCTGCGACCTACACCACAGCTCACGGCAACGCCGGATCCTTAACCCAGTGAGCGAAGGCAGGGATCGAACCCTCGTCCTCATGGAAGCTAGTCGGGTTCGTTAGCCACTGATCCACGATGGGAACTCCTAGTTTAAATTAGGTTCTTGGAGTTCCTATCGTGGCTAAGCAGTTAATGAACCTGACTAGCTTCCATGAGGATGGGGGTTTGATCCCTGGCCTCACTCAGTGGGTTAAGGATCTGGTGTTGCTGTGAGCTGTGGTGTAGGCTGACGCTAGAGCTCCGATTCCACCCCTGGCCTGGGAACCTCCATATGTCGCAGGTGTGGCCCTAAGAAAGACAAAAAGGCAAAAAACAAACACATAACTTATTTATTCCACATTTACAGAGAGCCTGCTGTGTCAGCCTTTGCCCTAAGTGCTAGGAAACACAGGATGACAGTCTGTGTCACCCATAGCCCAGTGTCCTCCTAGAGTGGCCAGTCCCCTGGGGGCAAAAAGACAGGAGCCCGTGAATGCAGACACAGCCGGCTTGGCACGAGACCGAGTCCTAAGGTGTAGGGAGTGGGGGGGCCCAGGGTCCCTGCGAACAGACACAGTTATGCCAAGGGGGCATTACCAGATTTCCAAGGTATTGCAAGTGCAAGCTAGGGGTGTAAACTTTCTTCGGCGCTATCATTGTTACGACTAACACCTTATTAATCTCTGGCACCTACACGATCTGCTAGGATCCTCACACCACTCCATCAAACAGGAGGACAGTAGGCGTCATCCCCATCTGTCAGATGGGGAAACCGGAACTAAGTTCCTCCAGGTAAGCGACCAAGCCAGCTCTGCCGACTTCCGGGCGGGACAGGAGCCAGTCTGGCCCAGTTCTGAGTCAGCGGGTTACATAACTGTTTAATGGAGAAGTCTTCTGTTTGTCGAGTGCTTTGCAATTTCCAAGATGCCTTCCCAGGCAGTCTTACATTTGCTCTCCCAGCCCCAGGAGGAGGACAGAGAATGCAGAGGAGGATCCCCATTTTGCAGAGGAGGAAACCGAGGTCCAGAGGGGTTATGGACAGGTCTTGCCCGAGGTCAGGAGGGGAAATGTCAGGACCCAGAGCCAGGCTCTCGGACTCCGGGTCCCACTTCTACCTGAGGCGGGAGTCACGGGGAGAAGAGAGGAGACAGACTGGACGAAACAGTCTCAGCCAATGAATGAGGCACGAGTCCCATCCATTTCTCAGTACCAACTCCCTCCCGCTTCATCCCCTGCCCCTGGCACCGGCCTTCTTCCTGGAAAGGCAGCAGGGGCCTACTGTCCTCCCCACCCCTCAGGGCTCCCAGCTCTGGGGGCCACCTCAGCCGCCTCCTGCAGCCCCACCTCCCACCTTGACTGCAGCCTCTTGGTTTTTGGTACTACTGTCCCAAAGACTCTTCCTGGGCACTACCCTGGCCCACAGGCCCCTAGGACTCTCCAGGAACTACTCAGTCTATTAGTCTCACCACAGCTAGTGACTGTTGCTGGAGCTGAGTTAGCTAAATGGGCCTCTTAGACTCTGGTGTCTAAGCTGAATATTACTATATAATATTATTATATTATTTTCAGCTGGTCGAAGCTAATTCCTCTAAAATTCCAACATAAAACTGTGACATTATGAAAGATTACTGGCAACAGAGAAACAGATAGTGGTATGATTTCCCAACCTCCATGAGTCATGCCCAGATGTCTCTATAAATTCCTTCCTTGATTAAAAAAAATGAATTAAAAAAAAATCCCACCCACATAAAATTTCTGATTTTTTAGAAAACCTTGGCTCTGTTCTCCCCATCTTACAGATGAGGTAACTGAGGCCCAGAGCAGGTGAGCAAAGTATCAGAGGACTCCAGGAAGCCAGGATCAGGAAGCCAGGACTGCCGCCACTTCTCTGGAGTGATTCCCAGATAATTCCACATCCCAGCAGCCCTTGCACCTATTCCTGCAACTACCAGTCTTGCAAGGTGACAAATGCTCTGGGGCCTTGCTCCTTCCTGACTGCCCAAAAGACAGAGCCCCAGGGTTCCCTCCCACAGCGCCATCCCCTCCTGTCCTGCCTGAGCACCAACCCCCACCCCCAGACAGGGAGGAAACTAGGACTGCCCAGCTCTGTGGCGCCAAAGGGAGGTCAGCAAGAGCAGCCCTCAGAGGACTTATTGCCCAACCTGGAGGGGGCTGTGGATCCAGTGGCTCCTGCTGTTCAGCCCTGGGTTAACCCTTTCCTGGCTCTGTCCCTCTATCCACTGCTCTCCTGACCTGCTCTGGAGAAAGGGGCGATCAGGGTTTGGGCTGGGCCTCCTTCACCCCCAGCTTTGAGGCAGACAGACAGAGGGGCTCTTTTGGGGGGGCTTGACCCTGTGTGGGCCCTGCTGAGGCCCTTCTGAGCAGAAGGAGTCCCTGGGACTCTGAAGGCGGTTGGGGCTCCCTGCTCCAATACCTGGGGCATGACAGTGCCTGCCCCTTCCTGAGAGTGGCCAGCCACAGCAGCCCTGTCACTTGTCAGGGGCCAAGGCAGGGCAACCTGGGCATGGATTTGATAGTAGGGAGAGTGGCCGCCAAAGTGAAGGAAACGAAACTGAAGGTTTCTAGGAACAACTGGGTGTGTGGGATACAGGAACTCTGGACTCATGACAGTTCAGCTGGCAGCCAGGCCAGCCCTCCAGCCAAGATACAGTGATGAGAGTCAACAGGATTTTTTAAAAGTGGTCAAAGCAGGAGTTCCCGTCGTGGCTCAGTGGTTAACGAATCCGACTAGGAACCATGAGGTTGCAGGTTCGATCCCTGGCCTTGCTCAGTGGGTTAAGGATCTGGTGTTGCCATAAGCTGTGGTGTAGGCCGCAGACATAGCTTAGATCTGGCGTTGCTGTGGCTGTGGTGTAGGCCAGCAACTGTAGCTCCAGTTCGACCCCTAGCCTGGTAACGTCCATATGCCGCAAGTGTCACCCTAAGAAGCGGAAAAACAAACAAACAAACAAACAAAACAAAACGAGGCTAATAGGGAGGGATGGGCTGGCTGTGGGCAGTACTGGCAGGGATCTCACCCAGAAGGACCACTCTGTGGCCTTCTTGCCACCTGAGCCTTCTCCATCCACCTGCTACTTCACAGATAAAACAGAAGCCGCTAGACATGCATGGGTCCCCACACACTTTGCATGAGTATTTACAGACTCAAATTTCCCTTATTTTGAAAAGACTCCACCTCATCTAAACTCCTAGACCTGCCCTCCAAGTCTCACCTAGAAGAAGTGGTTGAAAATGCTGTCGTCCTGGTGGGATTCCTTATTCAGCTTCTACTCCCTCGCTCAACCCTCCAGTCTGGCCTCCTACCAACCAGGCTCTTCAAATGGCTTTCACTAAGGTCCCTATTATAAACTACATCTGTTACCCAGGAAGGCCTGGAATCATTTTTTTTTTTTGCTTTTTAGGGCCGCACTTGTGACACATGGAGGTTCCCAGGCTAGGGGTTATCAGAGCTACAGTTGCCGGCTTATACCACAGCCACAGCAATGCAGGATTCAAGCTGCATCTACGACCTACACCACAGCTCACAGCAATGCTGGATCCCCAACCCACTGAGCGAGGCCAGGGATTGAACCCTCAACCATGGTTCCCAGTCGGATTGTCTCCGCTGCACCACCATGGGAACTCCTGGAAGCATCTGTGCCGTGGACATAAATATGTAGAACGCACAGAGATCTTGACCACCCCTTCCCAGAGGGGTGAACAGCCTGCTCTGTGTTCATCTCTACACCTCGACTTAACACGTGTATATAAACACATACCTTTGAGTAGTTAACATAAACGGGATCATTCTGTGATTTTTTTCTCTGGGACTCATCTCTGTCACTGAACAATACATCCAGGTGCTCCTTCTACTATCAGAATATACAGATCTACCATGATCCCTTTTTTCCTTTAAGTCAGGACTAAGCTTTAAGAAATAGTAAAATTAAGTAATATTTTTATCTTAGCCCAAAAGTTGTGGTAAAATATACATAATATGAAATTTATCCTATTTTTTTTCTTTTTTGGCCAAGCTCTCAGCATGTGGATGTTTCCAAGCTAGGGAATCAAACCCGTGCCTTAGCAGCAATCCAAGCCACAGCAGTGACAATGCCAGATCCTTAACCTGCTGAGCCACTAGGGAACTCCCCATTCTACTTTGTCTCTACGAATCTGACTGCTTATGTACCCCCACAATCATACAGTACTTACCCTTTTGTGACTGGCTAATTTCACTCAGCATAATATCCTCAAGGTTCACCCATGTTGTAGCAGGTGTCAGAATTTCCTTCCTTTCTAAAGCTAACATTCCATTGTACGTGTACAGCACATTCTGTTCATCTACTCATCTGTCTATGGACCCTTGGGGTGCTGTCATCTTTTGGCTATTTTGAATAATGCTGCTGTTAACATGGGTGTTTGGGGGAGGGAGTGGGATGGACTGGGAGTCTGGGGTTAATAGATGCAAACCATTGCATTAGGAGTGGAGGGGCAATGAACTCCTGCTGTATAGCACAGGGAACCATATCCAGCCACTTGTGATGGAACATGATGGAGGATAATGTGAGAAAAATAATGTGTGAATATATGTATGACTGGATCACTTTGCTGTACAGTAGAAACTGACAGGACACTGTAAAATCAACTATAATGTAAAGAAATATAAATCTTAAAAAATAAATAAGGAGTTCCCATCATGGCGCAGTGGAAACAAATCTGACTAGAAACGATGAGGTTGCGGTTTCGATCCCGAGTCTCACTCAGTTGAGGATCCAGTCTTGCCGTGAGCTGTGGTGTAGGTCACAGACTCGGCTCCGATCCTGCGTTGCTGTGGCTGTGGTGTAGGCCGACAGCTGTAGCTCTGATTAGACCCCTAGCCTGGGAACCTCCATGTGCCACAAGTGCGGCCTTAAAAAGCAAAAAAATAAAAAAATAATAAATAAATAAATAACATGGGTGTACAAAGATCTGTTCAAGTCTCTGCTTTCAAGTGAGTACATACCCAGAAGTGGAATTGCCAAACCATACAGTAATTTTATATTTTTTTGAGGAGCATCCATTCTTTTTAATACCTGCATAATATTCCTTCATTTATATAATATTCCTTGAATAAGATCCAACCACACATCTTCTGGCAAACATTTAGTGACCTTGATTTTTTTCCCTATTGCAAATAATGCTGCAATAAACATCTCTCTTTCTTTTGCTTCTTAGGGCCATGCCTGCAGCATATGGAAATTCCCAGGCTAGGGGTCAAATTAGAGCTGCAGCTGCCAGCCTACGCCACAGCCACAGTGACTTGGGATCTGAGCCGAATCTGCAGCCTACACCACGGCTCACGGCAACACCAGACCCCTGACCTACTGAGTGAGGGCAGGGATCGAACCTGTATCTTCATGGATACTACTTGGATTCATTTCTGCTGAGCCACAATGGGAACTCCCTGCAATGAACATCTTTAGGGTATGTACATCTTTGTGAAAATACCCACATATTTGTGGGGGAAGACTCCTAGAACGGTGGTGCTGGGTCAAAAGTACACACATTTGAGAGTCTGTCATTGTCAAATTATTTTCTAAGACATTTTCGCCAATATACAGTCTTAGCATCAATGTATTATGCCTCAATCTTTTCAGTTGTTATCAACATGGAAGTTGTAGTTGTGATCTGTATTCTGCTTATTACTGTGGACGCAGAACATCTTTTCTAATGTTCACTGGCTTGTTGTAGGTCTTCCTCTGTGACTTCGTTTTTTTCAATTCTTTGCCAAGGAGCATTTTCAGACCTCACTTTACTGGATCTTTCCGTTTACTCTGCCACGGTTGCCAGCTATAGAATTTTAGGTTTGAAATGGTTTTCTGTCGGAATTCTGCAGACAATGTTCCATTGGCTCTTAGAATTCATGGTTGCTATTGAAAAGTCCAGTGCCATGCTGACTCCTGATCCTTAAGTATGTGACCTGCCTTTTCTGTCTGAAAGTGGTTAGGATCTTCTTTTAACCCCTGATATTCTGAAATTTCATGACATGCCTTTCATGGGTCTCTTTGTTAGACGTTTTTTAATCAAGAGGCTCATACTTCCGTTCTGGGAAGCCTTGTTGGGGGTTTTTCTTAAGTATCTTCTTTTCCTTCGTTCTGTCTTCTCTGAACTCTCCTGGTTGAATGTTAGGCTTCCTGGACTGACCCTCCAAGTCTCTCTCTTCTTTCCTTCTTCCCTGTGCTCTTGCTCTCATTTTCTCTTGATTTCAAAGTATAACTCTTCTGTTGGATTTTAAATTTCAGCCCTGGTAGCTTTCATTTCCCAGAGCGTTGTTGTGTTCTCTGTCCCGTTTTCATGGCGTCCTCGGAAGGATGCCAAGAGAAGCGGGGCAGGGGTGTATAAAGTGGTCTGGGCTCCTCACTCCACCTTCCCCCTCTCTCCTGAAAGCTGCCTCTGAGGTCCCGCCCACATGGCTCCTCTACTCTGGATCCTGGTGCTACTGCTGGGGGCTGCTTGGGGCCAGGGCCACATGCCCACCCCTGCCCGGTAAGTTGGGCTCAAGGGGTCAGTTGGGGGTGGCTCTGAGGAAGAGCGAGGGGCAAAGCTGGAAGGCACAAGCAGCCTAGCGATGAAGGGCACAGCCCTGGGGAAGAAGGCGGGCCCCACTGGGTAAGAAGAGGATGATGCAGAGGAGTGGGCACAGCCCTGCAGCCTTAGAGCTGGGAACAGGACGGGGATGAGCTGCTAGGCGAGGGCAGGACAGAGCTCAAAGGTGAGGAGAGACACTGAGGCGGTGCAGAGCTGGGAGACAGGAAGACAGGGGAGGAGAGAGAGATCAGGCCCTCAACAAAATGGACAAAACCCAGGGTGGACCCACTGGAAGCAGGAAGAAATGATGGATGGTTTGGTGTCCTGGACGGGTGGTTTGTTTGAGGGGATTTGATCAAGCAGGACTTGAACTACTAAAACAAAGAGGTGTTCTACGTGGCCCACGACACCTGCGGACGGACGGTGGGCTTCTTTGTGGAATTTATAAGGTGTCACTCGATCTGTGTGCTCGGTGAGGGCAATACCATCCCTGCCACCCATCTGGCAACATGGAACCCATACAGTCCCTTCTCTGTGAGGAAAAAACTTGGGCTACAGCACAGGAAGACCTCAACCAGAAGGAAGCAGATTCCTCAGGTGTGAACTCTCAGGCTCTGCGTGACAGGACCTGGCTCCTCCGCATGTGACATCACACCTGACATCTAGGGCACAGGGGGATGGAGCGGGTGGGGATGTGAGGAGCCTGGAGGGGAGACTTTTTTAGGAGACACAGGAAAATTTAAGGTGAAGAGGCTGGGGTGATCTTTTTGAAGACCTGCCAGTAAATATATGCTCGCTGCACTCACACTGACACAATATGGATAAAAAGAAAGGAACAGTCCTCCAGAAGGCTCACAATCACAGAGGCCTAACAGGTCTTGGTCATGACAAGGATTCCATTTTTCTCTCTCTTCCAATCAACCCCCAAGGAAAGAGAAGCCTCCGGATTGGAAGGCAGTCGCTCGAAACTCAAGGGACAACTGTGAGTTGGAACTGGCACTGCTTAGACCTCCTCTCCCTCCTAGGGGTGGCCACCCCAGGTGCCCTCGGGCTGAGAGAGGACATAAACTTGTGATAAACGTTCGAGGTGCAGCCCTCAGAGGAAGAGGGTGGGGGGAACTGGGGAGGAACAGAGTACCAGCCCCACCTGAAAGATTCACGTTCAAGTTAACAAGAACAAAATGTGCATCACCCAGACAAGGCTGCCTGCCTGGGACCTCAGTTTGTGACCCCTGACCTAATCATCCTGCCCCCCTACTCCTGCCCTGAATTTCTCCTTATTTCTCTGGACCCTAAACCTTTTTCTTTCTTTTGTTTAGGGCTGCAGCTGAGGCATGTAGAGGTTCCCAGGCTAGGGGCTGAGTTGGAGCTGTAGCCGCTCTACACCACAGCCACAGCAACGCGGGATCTGAGCCGTGTCTGTGACCTACACCACAGCTCATGGCAATGCCACATCCTTAACCCACAAAGCAAGGCCAGGGATCAAACCCGCATCCTCATGGATACTAGTCGGGTTCGTTAACTGCTGAGCCACGACAGGAACTCCTGGACCCTAAATCTTAGTGGCCACCTTCTCGAAGCTTTGCAATCCTGCTAACCGCCCCCATCCTTTGGCTCTGCAACCAACCCCCATCCCTCCCCGCCTCCTGGCCTCACCACGGCCCTTTCTTCCCAGCTCTTCTTACCCAGTGTGATTTTGAGGATGACTCCAGACCCCTCTGTGACTGGACCCAAGCATCCTCAGATGATGGGGACTGGACTCGAACCAGAAGGCTCCCCTCCGCCGGCAGCACCGGGCCCCCTGGGGGGTACCCCAGTGGAGGTGAGGGAGCCTAAAGTTTAGGGAGGCAGCTGGGAGGCGACGTGGGCAGACCTGGGTGCAAGGAGGCAGTGGGAAGTGGATGCCTGGGCTCTGAGAAGGGGTGCGGGGGGCAGCCCTTGGTGGGGGGGCAGGGCCTCACTGTCCTGGCCTCTGCCTCCCCCAGAGGGCCACTACCTGCACATGGACTCCAACAACTTCCACCAGGGCAAGGTGGCCCGCCTGCACAGCCCCCTCATATGGGAGCAAGGCCCCCTCTGCGTGCGCTTCGCCTATTACATGTTCGGGCTGTCGTGGGGCGCCCAGCTCAAGCTGCTGCTGACCTCGGGCTCCAAGGGCAAGCGCCCCAACGTGCTCTGGAGACACATTAACACCCAGAGCCCCTCGTGGATGCCCACCGCCGTCACGGTGCCCACTGGGCTCATCCTGCCTGGCCAGGTGAGGCTCAAGGCAGACCTGGAGACCCAGTGGGACTCCCGTGTAGGGGCGCCCAGGAAAGGGTGGGATGAGACAAGGAGTGGGCGCAGGGGCTGGGCCGTCTGAATTCAGACAGGAAACTGAGAGCCTGAGACCAAGGGGCTCACAGGGTGAGCGGTCCCCTTCTCGCCCCTGCAGCTGACATTTGAAGGTGTGAGGGGCAGCACGGCTTATCTGGACATTGCTCTGGACACCATCTCCATCCGCCGGGGCTCCTGCAATCAGAGTGAGCCCCCCCTTCCCCACCCTGACCCCAGGACATCTGCCAGGAGGCAGGAGTAGCTCAGGGACTGTGACCCTGGTTTCTTCCAGAGTTGAGGCTACGTGCTCCCCTCTACCTGCACGCCCCACACCTTTGACTCCTGAAGCAGGAGTCATCTACAGAGATGCTCTCTCAGAACACACTGCTGCGGTGACACCTGTCGTAGAGTGACCAACCATTCTGGTCTGACCTGGGCTGTCCCTATTTTAGCACTGAAAGTTGCGCATCTCAGGAAACCTAGTCCCAGGCAAACCTGGACATCGGTCATCCTGGCTGCACCAGATGTATCCAGAATTAGCCCTCTAAGCTGATGTTAGAGATTCAAGAGGAACAAATTCAAAGGAAGGAACATTCCAGAAGCTGCATACAAGAAACTAACACTTACTGAGCACAGGCACTATGCTAAATGCTCCCACATGGGATGTGATTTACAAGAGGCAGGTACTGCTGTTCTCAGTTTATAGATGGGGAAACTGAGTCTGGGGAGTGGGGCTGTATCTGGCTTCCAACCCAGCCCTGGCTCACATGAGGACCCAGATTAAGACTCAGAGTTCTGGAGTTCCCATTGTGGCTCAGCGGTTACTGACTAGGATTCATGAGGACACGGGTTCGACCCCTGGCCTCGCTCAGTGGGTTAAGGATCCGGCTCTGCCGTCAGTTATGGTGTAGGTCGCAGATGTGGCTCAGATCTGGCATTGCTATGGCTGTGGCATAGGCTGACAGCTATGGCTATGATTCGACCCCTAGCCTGGAAACCTTCATATGTTGCAGGTGTGGCCCTAAAAAGACAAAACAGACAAACAAAAAATACTCAGAACTCTGACTCCATATTTTTTTGAGCGCCCTCCTCTTAGAAAAAGCCATTCTTACTCTTTTCTTTCCCCTCAGTCTGCATGATGCAAACGTGCAGCTTTGACACGCTGAATGATCTCTGCGGCTGGAGCTGGATCCCGACGGCCACTGGGGCCAAGTGGGTCCAGAAGAAGGGGTCAACAGGGGTGCCGAATGTGGGACCTGAGGATGACTTCTCTAGTCCTGGTAGTGAGTAATGGCCACACTTCTGTCCTTTGACTTCCTGAGCTTCTAGTGACCTCTGCGTGAGTTTAAGACGCTTGCCTGACAACCCCACAAGAACTCCCTCGGGATGGCCTGAGATGAACCCAGCCACCTCAAACCTTCTCAGCTCAAGTTACACGGCAGAAAGCAAACTTCAAGCACCCAGCCAGCCTCCCCCACCTCCATCCCAAAAGCCCTACGTGGTAGATCCAACACAATCCGCTTCTCACCTCTTTTCCCTGGCACTCTTCCTTCTTCATTCATCCAACACGTATTTATTGAGCACCTATGATATGCCAGGTACTGTCCCAGGCCTTTGAGATGGATCAGCTTACAAAAGAGTCAGAGAACAGGGGGCAAGAGGGTGGGCGAAGGCTAGACAGCTCCTAAAACAATAAAGAAGTAAATTATATAGTTATAAGGAGACCAGTGTTACCAGAAAAAAAATAAATAAATAAACAAAGGGAACTGGGAGAGCAAGGTAGGGTGGCTTTTAAGGGTTCTTTTAGGGCCACACCCACAGCATATGGAGGTTCCCAGGCTAGGGTTCGAATAGGAGCTGCAGCTGCCAGCCTACAGCACAGCCACAGCCACGCCAGATCCGAGCCGTATCTGCTACCTACACCACAGCTCACGGCAACGCCGGATCCTTAACCCACTGAGCGAGGCCAAGGATTGAACCCGCAATCTCATGGTTCCTAATCGGATTCGTTTTCGCTGTGCCATGACGGGAACTCCGCTTCTAAGTTTTAAATAAGGTGGTCAGAGTAGGTCTCATTCAGATTACATCTGAGCACAAACTTGAAGGAGGTGAGGGAGTGAGGCATGAAACTGTGGAGGGGAAGAACATTCTAAGCAGAGGTGTGAGCCATGCAAAGACCCCGAGGTACAGCAATGAGCCGCGTGACTGGGATGGAGAGGACCAGCTCAGAAGGGAGACCCCGTGAAACCTTGAAGGCCTCTGTCAGGGCTGTGGCTTTTATTCTACACGGATGGGGAGCCTTTGCAGAATTTGGAGCAGAGGAGGAACCTGATCTGACACGTTTAAAAGGCTCACTTGGGTCTTTTTGTATGAGAATCCACTGAAGGGACGGGGCAAAGGTGGAGGCCATTCTTTTCCATTTTTCCCTCCCCCCCAACTCCAGGCTCTCCTTCCTCTGATTTTTCCTCCTGCCTGAGGGTCACCTTTTAGGAAGACCCGAAGAACACCGCACGCCACCTGCATGTTAGGCTCCCGGGGAGCAGCGCAGGGCCAGCCCCTCTCCGCATCCTCCTCAGCGTTTAGCCCCATATCCCGGCAGTTTCAGTAAATGTTGCTGGGTTTTGTGTTTGTCTGCCTTCCCATTTTCTCTCTCTCCCTTTCCCACTCTTGCTCCCTTCCGTACGTTCTCTCATTTTTCCTTTCTTCTCTCCCACGTCTCCTCTCCCAGTTCTCACAGGTCCCGTTTTGCCGCTTGTTGCGTTCTTTCACCGTTTTACCGTTCCCCTTCCCCGCTGGCTCCTCTCTTCTCTTCTCTCCCACCCCGGCCACTCCCTCCCCCTCAGTTCTCTTCTCTTCCAGTCCGAAACCCACCTTCCTGAGGCCCACCTTTCCGGGCACCCCCGCTACAGGCCCGCTCACTACTCCCGAGAATCCCGCAGGAGGCTGGCACGTGCACGCAGGCGTGCGCAGTCGGCGGCGCCCTAATTCCCCGCCCACTACCAGTTGCGTCATGCAGCGGAGTCCCTGCTGATTGGCTGCCCCAGCTGGTGGCGGGTGTAAGGAGATGCCTGCCCTTCAGCCTCAGCTCCCACGCTTTCAGCGCTTTGTGTGAATCAGCTCTGTCCAGTGGGTCAAGGAAAGGAAGAGGGTGTGAATCTAGGGGACCTCAAAAGCCACCATCTGAAGGACAAGGTTCTGGCCTGTGCTTCTGAGAGGATGCCGCGATTCCTAGGTAGTGCCCCCACCGTCAGTCACCCAGACCTGCCAAGCGCTTCTGGAAGGATCCGAAACCTCAGCTCATCACGTGGCGGGTGTAGGCCCACCTCAGTGCTGGTTGATACTAGAGAACTGTGAGGGCTCTCTGCCCTCACAGGCCCTATCGCCAGTGCCATACCCACATCTAATTCCCGCCGCTCCCACTTTACTGGCCCTTTCCTTCCCAGGTGGTTTCTACATGCTCTTGGACCCCAAGAATGCAAAACCAAGGCAGAGGTCTGCCCTCCTGAGCCCACTGATCCATTCCTCCAGCTGCCTGAGCCTGTCCTTTCAGTACACCCAGCGTGGCCAGGCTTCTGGTGCAGCCCTCATGGTCTATGCTTCTGTTTTGGGTGAGAGTGATAAGTTGCAGGATTTACACTGACCTAGGCTTTTCTCCCAGGGTTGGGTGGAGGAGGTGTGGGGCATCCCCTGGGGTCTAGGAAAATCTGGGATTCGTGCAAGATTATTCCTGGAATGGAATTTGGGAGCAGGGAGGGTACTGGGTTCTGGAAAAATAGTTTAAGATGCCAAGAGAGTGAGAGACAAAGATATGCTTGCACTTGTGGGAAGGGAATACACCCCAAGTAGTCCCTTTGCTACTTACTCATCCTTCTGAGTACAGGTTTGAAATCATTTTCCAATCCCCTTAATCTGACTTCTCTTTTGGATTCCTTCCGTTGTAGGCAGCATCCGGAAACACACTCTCTTCTCGGGACAGCCCGGACCCAACTGGCAGCCTGTTTCTGTTAATTACACAAGCCAGGGACAGGTTCAGGTACAGCAGAGCAAGAGGTCGGATCTCCTTGGACGTGGGAGACACCCCTTGATATTGACAAGGATTGAGGGTCTGGACATGAGAAGCAGGGCTCCTAGGTCCCTGAACAGAGTAAAATCAGATGAAGGGGTGGCTGAGCGTTTGGCCTCTTTTCTCATTCCCAACCCCCTCTCTCCCTCTCTCTTCAGTTCACCCTGCTGGGCGTGTTTGGAAAGATCCCAGAGCCAGCTGTGGCCGTGGATGCGATCAGCATTGCTCCCTGTGAGGGTGAGAGCATCTCTCCGAAGGCGGGGGAATTGGGGTGCAAGAGGGATAGAGAGCATGGCCCAGATTTCTGAAATCTCCCATTTTGATCCCCCAGAGAGCTTTCCTCAGTGTGACTTTGAAGACACCGCCCATCCCTTCTGTGACTGGGTCCAGACATCACAGGATGGTGGATACTGGAGGCAGGGAAATAAAAGTACATTCATCCAGCCTAAAGGCCCCTTTGGAATCTCCCTTAATGGAGGTGAGGAGATGAAGGACCCCTCAAGCCCCAATGAGGTACTGAATCTGCTCCCAGCTAGGGGTGGGCTGGTGTGTTCGGTGGAAGATGGAAGTGGTGAGAATGAGCCAGCGGATATTCATTGGGAAGCCACCACGGGACTAGAGCTGTGGAGGGGACAAAGGCAGAGCAAGTTGAAGATTCTCAGGGTTCTGGGATCACTTGGGAACCACTCGCCCCCCCCCAAAAAAAAATTCCATGCATCTCACTTCATTGAGCCCGAGGCTTCAAAATCCACTATGCCATTTTCAGTCAAGGCATTTATTTACTAGTGTAGCCAACAAATGAATCTGGGTTGCTGGTTCACTTTTCCTTTTTTTTTTAAGGGCTGCACCTGACGCATATGGAAGTTCCCAGGCTAGGGGTCCAATCGGAGCTACAGCTGCCAGCCTACACCACAGCCACAGCAACGTGGGATCCAAGCCGCGTCTGCAACCTACACCACAACTCATGGCAATGCCAGATCCTTAACCTACTGAGCGAGCCCAGGGATGGAACCCGCGTCCTCATGGATGCTAATCGAATTCACTAACCCCTGAGCCACAACAGGAACTCCAGATTTTCCCTTTCTTTTTCATCCTGCCTTCTTCAGTTGAAAGCCTAAAATGAGTAAGAAAAAATAAAACAGACCAACAAGAAAAACCCCTGCAGTGTGGGGAGTTTGGGTGTTTGCATCAAATCCCCGTTTGGAAAGCAAGGTGTGACTAAAAAAAGCACCTGAATTGTCCTCTGACGTTTTCTCACCTAACCTGTTCCCTTCTTTTGTCCAGAAGGTCACTACATCTTCCTTGAGGCTGACAAGTTCTCTCAGGCAGGCCAGTCTTTCAGACTGGTGAGTCGGCCCTTCTGTGCCCCGGGTGTGATCTGTGTGGCCTTTACCTACCACATGTATGGCCTCGGACAGGGCACAAAGCTCAGGCTTCTGCTAGGGAGTCCTGCGGGTAGCCCCCCAAGTTCTCTCTGGGAGCGCGTTGGGCCTCAGAGCCCTGAATGGCTGAACACGTCCGTCAGCATCCCTGCAGGACATCAACAGCCCATGCAGGTGAGAGACGGAGAGACTGGCCCTGCAAGTGTCATTGTGGGGCCTGGTGAGGGGGCAGAATGCCTGGAATCTGGACGCACAGTCAGGGCTGAGAGGAGGGGGTGCCGGAAAAAGAGCAGGGCACAGGAGACCTTTGTGTTCCTCAAGTCTCCTTGGTCCTGGAAAGGGGTGGGGCCCCATCTGGACTGGTAGAGCTGGTACAGGGTGACATTAGATGGAGGGCGGTCCCTGTGCCCGGAGGGTCGCTGAGTTGCCCGGGATTCACTTTCATTTCTCTCTTGCTTCTTTCTCTCTCGTACCTTCAGCTGATGTTTGAAGCCGTCAGAGGCACCAACACCGCCTTCGTTGTTGCTCTGGGTTTCATCTTGATCAGCCACGGGACCTGTCGAGGTAAGACAAAAGCCAAGGCCCCAGAAAGGGGGCCGTGCTCTGGGATGACCATTTCTTGGGCTTCTCTGCATGTACTGCTTAAAATGCAAATGCTCTCTTGCGCCTGAGACCTCCCACGGCTTCGTTTGCTATACTCTGCCCACCTGTATCTTCCTGGCCCATCAGGATGCTTGCTTGAGTGAATGTGACTTTGATGCCGTGGATTTCCATGATTGGATTTAAGATCTCTTACCGAGTAAATGGTGATCCTGGAAGGAAGGTTAATATCCTCTTTGTTTCATGTTTCCTACACCCTGCACACTGTCGGACGTATATTAGGAGCATGTTTGTTGAGTGTGGAGTGGAGTTGGGGTTGGGAGCAGAAGAAGAGATGAGCCCACCCATTCCAATTAGATACGAGTAAGAGGGTGGTGGTATAATTTTGCTTAACTCCAGGAATTTTTTTTTTCTTCATAGGACCTTCTGAAACCCCTGTCTCCACAGAAAAACCCATGGCCCCCACAAAAAAACCAATTGTCCTCAGTGAAATATTCACTATCCCCACAGAAAAGCCCATAGTTCACACAGAGAAGCCCATTGTACACACTGAAAAACCTACAGTTCCCACAGAAAAACCTACAGTCCCGACAGAAACATCTACAGTGCCCACAAAAAAACCCACTGTCCTCAAAGAACCCACCCTTCCACCTGAAGGGCCCACTGTCCTCATTGAACGGCCTGCAATCCACACAGAAAAATCTACAGTCCCCACAGAAAAACCCACTTTTCCCACAGAAAAGCCAACTGTCCCCACAGAAAAACCCACGGTCCCCACTGAAAGGACCATCATTCCCACTAAAAGGACCACTATCCCCACAGAAAAACCCATGGTCCCCACAGAAAAGCCAACTGTCCCCATAGAAAAACCCACCATCCCCACAGAAAAACCCACAGTCCCCACTGAAAGGACCACCATTCCCACTGAAAGGACCACTGTCCCCACAGAAAAGCCAACTGTCCCCATAGAAAAACCCACCATCCCCACAGAAAAGCTCACAGTCCCCACTGAGAAGGCCACCACTCCCACCGAAAGAACCACCACTCCCACCGAAAGAACCACCACTCCCGCTGAAGGGACCACGATCCCCATGGAAAAGACTACTGTTCCCACAGGAAAACCCACCGTCCCCAGAGAAAAACCCATTATTCACACTGAAAGGACCACAGCTCCTACAACACCCCAGCCCAGCCCAACTCTTGTACCCACTCAGCCAGCAGTCGTCAGGATGTCAAGTTCTTCCACGACCACTGTGACGCCGAGAACTACTATAGGTATGTAGTGGAGCGTCAGACCAAGAGCTGAAAGTCAGAGACGGTGATTAGGAGAGAGGGCTCAGGAAACAGATGCTCCTAGTAGAAAACTGTAGTCTCAGAGGAGAGGTGAGTCAGACGCAGTGACTTGATGGGAATGACGAGGGCAACCCTGAGTGAGAGGGACAGTAGGGCACAGGGGATGCTGGGGACCCGGCTTACTGCTACTACTTGTTTTACTGAGGTATAACTCACTGCCGTAAAACTGATCTTTTCAGGAGTTCCCGTCGTGGCTCAGTGGTTAATGAATCCGACTAAGAACCATGGGGTTGCAGGTTTGATCCCTGGCCTTGTTCATTGGGTTAAGGATCCAGCGTTGCCGTGAGCTGTGGTGTAGGTTGCAGACGCGGCTCGGATCCCGCGTTGCTGTGGCTGTGGTGAAGGCTGGCGGCTAGAGCTCCTGTTAGACCTCTAGCCTGGGAACCTCCATATGGCATGGGTACGGCCCTAGATAAGGCAGAAAGACCAAAAAAAAAAAAAACTGATCTTTTCAGAGTGTACAATTCAGTGATTTTAATATATTCACAAGATAGTGTGACCATCACTACTTTTCAATTTCAGGACAGTTTCATCACCCCGAAAAGAAAGCCCATTAGTGGCCACTCTCCATTCCCCCTACCCCCCAGTCTTTGGCAACTACTACTCCGCTTTCTGTCTCGATGCATTTGCTGTTCTGGTCATTTCCGATACATGGAATCACATATGTGGTCTTTTGTGACTGGCTTCTATTTTCTCAGCGTATGTTGTTTTCAAGGTTCATCCTCTTTTTTTGCTTTGCTTTTTAGGGCCGCACCCATGGCATATGGAGGTTCCCAGGCTAGGGGTCCAATGGGAGCTACACCTGCCGGCCTACACCACAGCCACAGCAACGCAGGATCTGAGCCGCATCTGCAACCTACACCACAGCTCATGGCAACGCCAGATCCTTAACCCACTGAGCAAGGCCAGGGATCGATCCCACAACCCAGTCAGATTCGTTTCCACTGCGCCACAACGGGATATCCAAGGTTCATCCATGTTGTACTTTGTGTCAGGACTTCATTCCTTTTTTAAACATTTTACTGAAGTATGATTGATTTGCGATGTTAATTTTTGCTATATATCAAAGTGATTCATTCAGTTATACACACATAGACACACACACACACACACACACACACACACACACACACACACACACATTCTTTCCATTATGGTCTCTCACAGGACACTGAGCATAGTTCCCTGTGCTATACAGTAGGACTTTATTGTTTATCCATCCTACGTATAATGGTTTGCATCTGCTAACCCCATACTCCCACGCCATCCTTCTCCTGCCCCCAGCTTGGCAACCACAAGTCTGTTCTCTATGCCTGTGAGTCTGTTTCTGTTTCATAGATAAGTTCATTTGTGTTGTATTTTAGATTCCACGTGTAAGTGATACCATATGGTATTTCTCTTTCTCTTTGTGGTTTATTTCACTTAGTGTGAGGATCTAACTACATCTGTGTTGCTGCAAATGACATTATTTCATTCATTCTTTTTTATAGCCGAGTAGTATTCCATTGTATATACACACCACATCTTCTGTAACCATTCTTCTGTCCATGGACATTTAGATTATTTCCACGTCTTGGCTAATGTGAACAGTGCTGCTGTGAACCCAGAGGACTTCATTCCTTTTAATGGCTTCGTAATATGAGCCTATTTCCTCAAGAAGAACAGGACTGGAGGGGAGAGGGGAGACAGGAGGGAAAGCTGGAGGCTTGATGAGTCTGTTTTCCTCTTAGCGAGCTGCCCTCCAAATGCCCACTTCGAACCCTGCACCTGCCCAGCAACTTGCCAGAGCCCCACACCCAAGTGTGAACTCCTCTGCAAGCCCGGCTGTGTCTGTGATCCTGGCTTTTTGTTCAGTGACTCCCACTGCGTCAACGCCTCTTCCTGCAATTGCTTCTACAATGACAATTACTATAAGGTAAGACACCCGGATCCCCTGAGGGAGGTTGCGGGCCAAACACCTGGAGTCTGGCTCCACCTGCTCCCCAGGTGACATGAATTTGGATCCATGGGACATTCCCAAGGGGTCAGCTCTCAGGCAGTGGTTACACAGTGATGGAGTCATTCATTCGGCGTGTGGTTTTTGATCGTCATGTCTGTTCACACAGTACATATTTGTTACGCATCCACTTTGGTCCAGCCTGATGCTGGGCTGTGCGGAAGGTCCCCGTCATCCCTGGCCTGTCTTCCGTGTTCCCGGCAGTCTTGCCACTTCGGTACTTCTCCCTCCCACACTGGCAGCCATGATGCATTAGTCCCTAGACCAGCCAGATGTGGCAGGGACCTCATCTCCATCCTGAGAGAAGTCAGGGGTCCCTGCATATCCAGAGAGCCCCGGACACAGCGTTTTCGGGGCAGAATAAGGCATTCCAGGACCTTCTTCCCAAGGAACTGACAAATTCTGATAGGATAGGTCAAAGGGGAGGAGATACTGTTTGCATCCTCCCAACTGACACCCCCCCTCTTCTGGGGAGATTCAACAAAAGCAGAGGCTCTGAAGGGGCACAGACTCTGGGCCAGCACTGTCCTAAAGGGATGGCCTGCAAGCCTCACACGGCATTTATGTGTCCTCATGGCCACATTCCAAAAAAGCATAAGGAAACGGGTTAAATTAGCTCTGGGCATCCACTCATTTCAACATGTAATCAGTGGTTATCGATGAGATTGTTTACATACCTTTTTTTTTCATACTAACTCTCCAAAATCCAGTGTGTATTTTACACTTACGGCCTCTCTCAATTTGCACCGGCCACATCTCAAGAGCTCAGTGACCACATGTGAGTGGGGGCCCCTGCATTGGACAGAGCTGCCCAAGAGTCAGGCCGATCTGAACCTGAAGCCCGGCTCCAGCACTTGTTTGCTGAGTGACCTGCACAAAGTTCTTTACCTACTCAAATCCGTTTCCCTGTTCTGCACAGTAAGATTTTCCACCTCATCACATTGTCATGAAGATGAAATTAGATCCTAACACAGACCAATTAATAAACACTACTTAGGAGTTCCTGTTATGGCTCAGTGGTTAACGAATCCGACTAGGAACCGTGAGGTTGTGCGTTCGATCCCTGGCCTTGCTCAGTGGGTTAAGGATCCGGCGTTGCTGTGAGCTGTGGTGTAGGTCGCAGAGCGGCTCAGATCTGGTGTGGCTGTGCCGTAGGCTGGCAGCTACAGCTCCGATTCAACCGCTAGCCTGAGAACCTCCATATACTGCGGTTGCGGCCCTAAAAAGCGAAAAAACTAATAATAATAAAAAAACACTAATTATTATTATTAACAATTTATAATAAATATATGCAACCTGTTAATTAAAAGCACAGTCAGGAGTTTGCGCCGTGGCACAGTAGGTTAAGTATCCAACCACAGCAGCTCAGGTCACTGCAGAAGTGTGGGTTCAGTCCCTGGCCCAGTGCAGTGGGTTAAAGGATCTGGTGTTGCCACAGCTGCAGCTTGGATTCTGTCCCTGGCCTAGAAACTTTCATATGCCAAGAGTGCAGCCATAAAAAAATAAAATAAATAAAAAATAAATAGGAGTTCCCATTGCGGCTCAGTGGTAAGGAACCCGATTAGTAGCCATGAGGATGGGGGTTCAATCTCTGGCCTCACTCAGTGGGTTAAGGATCCAGCGTTGCCACAAACTGCCGTGTAGGTCGCAGACATGGCTCAGATCCGTATTGCCTTGGCTGTGGTGTAGGCCGGCAGCTGCAGCCCCAGTTCAACCCCTGGCCTGGGAACTTCCCTAAAAAGCAATCAAACAAATGAATAAATAAGTGCACGTGCAGTCAGCTGTTTGTTAGATCCTAGTGCCTCTTCTTAGCTCCAGGGGTTCTTCCCATGGGTCTTCAGAGTTCCTGCTTACCTCTTTGGGGGGCCCCTTCCTCCTCCGACCCTCCTCACCAGCGCGCCCCCCGCCCCCAGCGTCCCTGGGTCAGTGTTAGGATTAGCTTCAGCTGCAGCCTGGGTAGGACGATCTGTCACAACCATCAGCACCAAGCGTCTCTTCTCTCTGCCCTGAGAGACACATAGGAACTTCTGATACGTTCACTTAAGCATTCAACAAACGTCGATTGGGTGCCTTCAACTCTCTTGGTCTTGGGGTCACCATGGAAACGGTGTGTCCTTGCTCTCATTATCAGATTCCGAGGGACACAGTGGGTCTTGGTTCACTCTTTCATTCAATAGGTATTCATGAAATGAGAACTATTTGTCAGGCACTGTGCTATGTGTTGGGGCAAAGACAGAAAATATTGGCAGACATGGTCCTTCACAGGGGCGCTTATAATCAAATGATTACAGACATTAATATAAAAGTGCAATTGGGGGAGTTCCTGCTGTGGCACGGTGGGGTCGGCACTGTCTCTGGAGCGTCGGGACGAGGTTTGACCCCTGGCCCAGCACAGTGGGTTAGAGGATCAGGTGTTGCCGCAGCTGTGGCGTGGTTCACATCTGTGGCTTGGATCTGATCCCTGGCTCAGGAACTCGATATGCCACAGGGTGGCCAAAAAAGATTTAAAAAAGAGAGCAATTGTGGTAAGCCCTGGCAAGAACAGGTCCCAGAGCTAGTCAGGGAGGTCTGGGGAGTCTTCCTGAGAAAGCAGTAACCCTTGAGCTGAGCTCTGCTGGTTGCACAGGAACAGGTTAGGAAGGAGGAGAAGGATAAGTGTTCCAGCACAGCATGTGCAAAGGGCCTGGGGTGGGCAGGAATAGCTGGTAAGTGATGAGAAGAGTCTGAGCAAGGTGAAGCCTGCAGGCTCAGAGGAGGAGAGGGGCTATAACACGGGATGACAGAGTCTGCCCGGGAGCTGTAGCCCGGTGACTCTGGCTTCCTTGTTCTCAGCTGGGGGCGGAGTGGTTCAGCCCCAACTGCACAGAACGTTGCTACTGCTGGCCCGGCAGTGGGATGGAGTGCCAGACCTACAAGTGTGGGGCACACACAGTGTGCCAGCTGAAGAACGGCCAGTACGGCTGCCACCCCTATGGTGAGACGCTCCCTCATGCTTGTCCCCACCTGTCACAGTGGGTGTGACACCAGGTCCCATCTCTCCCTCCACCAGAGGAGCCGGGGCAGCTGGGTGGGGGAGGTAGCCCTGGGCCTGGCCTGGTGAGCCAGCTTCACGCGTCTCCTGTGTCCCCCCCGGCAGGCAGTGCAACCTGCTCCGTCTACGGAGACCCTCACTATCTCACCTTCGACGGGAGGCGCTTTAACTTCATGGGCAAGTGCACCTACATCTTGGCCCAACCCTGTGGCAACTCGACAGGTAGGACCTGGCGATGCCCCCCACGGCCTGGGGCCTGGGGTCTGAGGTCAGAAGAGCTGGGCTCGAGAGGAAAGGGCCAAAGCAGGTGTCAGGGCAGGACAGGAGCTAGGCCATAGAGGGAGGGATGACACGTAGAGGGAGGGATGACACGTCCCCCCAAAGGCAGGACTTTCTCAGGACCGGACCGCGGGGGGAAATGCAGTTCAGACACCTGTCAGGTTGCCTCCTTGGCCCCTTTGGCTGAGGGCGCGCCTGGCAGAGTGACCATAAAGGCAGGAGAGAAGTAGCACAAACACCCTGTCCGCGAGGATGTCGTCGACCGCTGTCGGGGGCCAGGGTGGTGGAGCAGCCCTGAGCGGCGCTCACGCCGGGACTGGGGGCGCCTCGCCTCCCCTCTTGTGCCGCAGAGCCTGGCCCTTCATCCCCAAAGAGCAGGTGGGGGGGCGCCACCCTCAGCGGGTGCTCAGAAAGGCTCTGGAATGAGCCCCTGGGCACTCCCCACCCTCCTGGCCCAGAGCACTTCTTCAGGGTCATGGTGAAGAGTGAGGAGCGAGGACAGGAGGGCGTGTCCTGCCTGAGCAAGGTCTACGTGACGCTGCCCGAAGCCACCGTCACCCTGCTCAAGGGCAGACACACGCTGGTGAGTCCTTCCCCACTCAGCCCGGCGGGGCCACCCGACTTGGTTGCGGCCCATCCTGTGGGTCCCTGTGGCCTCGAGCTCCCAGCTCCTCCAGCCTCCCAACCCTCCAGTGCGTTCCACGTGGTACGGAGGAGGTCACCAGCGTTGCGGTGGGGCGTGCGAGTCTGCTGGGGTCCTCCTTGACCCCCGATGTCTCCCTGTTTCCTCCTTTGGCCCCTCCTTCCAGATTGGGGATCAGCGAGTCACCCTCCCAGCCATGCCTTCTAAAGGCGTCTTCCTGGCTCCCAGTGGGCGATTTGTGGAGCTGCAGACGGCGTTCGGTCTGCGGGTGAGATGGGACGGTGACCAGCAGCTGTTCGTGAGTGTGCCCAGGTGAGGGGCGACCCAGCCAGGCAGCTGCCACTCCTTCCGCTCTGCCCCTCCCTCTCCTGGGCCCCCCATCCCGTCCCCTGCCATCCCCGGTGCTAGCTGAAGGGGCAGGCCTCCCTTTGCTTGAGGAAGGGGAGGAGACGGTTTCAGGGCTGTATGATCCCAGCAGGATATATACACAGGGCTTTGAGAATGTTCTAGAAGGAGTTGCTAATGAGCCTTGGGAGCCTTCGGAAGAGTGGTCTCTTGACGGCAGCCTTCAAGGAAGAGTAGCTCCCCAGGTGGACAAACAAGGGAAAGAAAGACTTTACAGAGGAGTTCTCTGGTGACGCAGCAGGCTAAGGATCCGACGTTGTCACTGTTGTGGCTCTGGTTACAGCTGGGCCCGGGTTCGATCCCTAGCCAGGGACCTTCCGAGTGCCATGGGTGTGGCCAAAAAAAAAAAAAAAACTTTATGGAAATAGTGAACTAATTGCAAGGAACAAAGTGGGATGTGTTAGGGCTAGCAAGAGGTTTGTTAGGGCTGGAAGGTGGGGTGTGAGCAGAAGAAGGGGGCGAGGAGAGACCTGAGGTGGCTGGGGGCGGGTGAGATCTTGAGGTCCTTGTGCGCCCGGTGCCTGGCGTGGAACCGTTGCTCCGAGTCTGCTCCTCTTCCTCCTCCGCCCGCCTCGTGCCTCTTCCCCCATCCCCTCTCTGCTGAGGTCCCTCGGAGGACAGAGACCCCTTCTCTCCGCTAACGCTTCCTCCCCGCCCCCCCACCCCAGCAGCACCTTCTCCGGCAAACTCTGCGGTCTCTGTGGCGACTATGACGGCGACGGTAGCAACGACAACCAGAAGCCGGATGGCAGTCCAGCGAAAAATGAGAAGGAGCTGGGTGGCAGCTGGCAGACCTCGGAGGACGTGGACCAGCAGTGAGGACCTGCGACTCCGCGCTCCTGCTCCTCTGCCCCTTCCAAGATCCAAGAGCCTGACTGCCCTCACCCCTTTTCCCCTCTCTCCTCTTCTGCACGCCCCCGCCTGTCATTCTTCTCCTCCTCCCGTGCGTGGCCACGGTCATTCCCACCAGGCTCACCCCCACCGTCGATGGTCACCTCCCCACCGTCAGCGTCCGTCCGGAGGCGGAGGCGGTTGTGAGCAGCCCCCCTCTGCCTGGCCAGGCTCCCAAGTTTTCCCGCCGCCTCTGGGGCTTGGCGTTCTGAGGTCCTCCGCTAGGGGCTGCCGAGAGCCAGGAGACCGCTGGGGCCCCGGGGATGGAGGCGCCCCGGTCCTTAGGGCGTTTGGGGCGGGTCTCTTCCAGGTGCGAGGAAAGCCAGGTGTCTCCCCCGTCTTGCAACACGGCCTTGCAGAATACTGTGTCGGGGTCGGAGTTCTGTGGACGGCTGGTGGCCCCTCATGGAGTCTTTGAGTATGAAGGGGTTCTGGAAGGGCCTGGCACCTGCTCCTCCGTGGCGGGAGGTGGCTGCTTCTGTGCCCTCTTCCCTTCTGAGCGGCCCTCTCTCCTCAGGGCGTGCCTGCCTCACCTCAGGGCCTCCTCCTTCTTCAAGAACTGCGTGTTTGACATGTGTAACTTCCAGGGCCTGCAGCACATGCTGTGTGCCCACATGTCGGCCTTGACTGAGACCTGCCAGGATGCCGGCTACGTGGTGAAGCCCTGGAGAGGACCGCACTTCTGCCGTGAGTTGTGCCAAGAGTCAGGGCCCCTTCCTTCAGAGCAGACGCCACCTGAGAGCGTTAGCACAGGCTCGGGGGCGGGGGTGGGGGGCCTGGTTGAACCCCTTCGCTTCCACACGAGGACAGGGAAATCAGAGTTGGAAGCATCCACTGAGAAAAATCACAGTCACCTGTGAACTCGGAGAGGCTTCGCAGGGTTCGCCCCCAGCCGTGGATTTTCCAGGCAGCATTTTCAGCCTGGATCCAGCTTGGTTTTGTTACCTTGGATTTGGGCTCTGACTACGCCTTGACATTTTAAATTCTATTAAAATATTAATTAAAGCTCTTTGGGGAGTTCCCGTTGTGACTCAGAGGTAACGAACCCAACTAGTATCCATGAAGACGCAGGTTCGATCCCTGGCTTCGGTGGGTTAAGGGTCTGGCGTCGCTGTGGCTGTGGTGTAGGCTGGCAGCTGCAGCTCTGAAAAAAGAAGGAAAAGCTTCCCATCCACCTGCGGGTATGCAGAGCAGTGCAGAGCCTGTCAGTGGGCGCCCAGGTCAGGGGTGCACAGTATAATACAGGTTCTCAGTGTGGGAGGGCACGCCATGACTGCCCCATAGCTCACGGTCATGACCCAGCTCTCTGGGGGGCCTGCTTAGGGCCAGGCCTGGATGGATGCCACGTGGTTTCTCTCTATTCCGCTCATCCCGGCCAGTCTACACAGCAGTGCCGCCGGTCAGCTCCCACGGTCCTGCCCCTGGGCAGCTCCTTGCAGGGCCCCTCCAGGCCCCTGTGGAAGCTGAGTTCCTCGGTGGTTTCTCCCAGTCTTTTCTCAAGATCTGGCAGGACTTTCTAGCTGAGGGCTTTCTGAACTCCGGACTAAGAGTAACCTCTTTTCTCTTTTCCCTGTCCCGCCTCACCTGTGCTTCCTCCTCCTCCAGCGCTGGCCTGCCCCCCCAACAGCAGGTACACACTGTGTGCCAAGCTGTGCCCCGACACCTGTCATTCTGAGTTCTCGGGCATGGCCTGCAAGGACCGCTGCGTGGAAGGCTGCGAGTGCAACCCGGGCTTCGTCCTCAGTGGCCTCCAGTGCGTCTCCCGGTCCGAGTGTGGCTGCCTTGACTCCACAGCCGGTTACTTAAAGGTGAGCCTCTGGGGCTGGGTCTCTCTCAGCCCTGCAGCCAGAAGGCGCTCATGCTGGTTCAGAGGTCTGTGTCCAGCTCGTGGTCTGGAGAAAGAAGGCCGAGGGGGAAGGTGGGGCCGGGGAGGAGGGCTGGGATTAGGGAACTGCAGGCTCAGGTCTATTTTGCCTTTTTTTTTCCCTTCTTTCTTTCTTCTCCTGGCACCTGTGGCATATGGCGTTACCGGGCCAGGAATCAGATCCGAACTGCAGTTGCGACCTATGCCACAGCTGTGGCAACGCTGGATCCTTTAACCCACTGTGCAGGGCTGGGGATCGAACCTGCATCCTGGCACTGCAGAGATGCCACTGATCCCATTGCGCCCCAGCAGACACTCTTCTTTGCCTTTTCCTTTCCTCAGCTCTAGTACTTTTCACGCAGACCGGGATGGAATTGCAGCACAGTTGTCTCCCACGGGGGTGGACCCCTGGTTCTCTCCCCTCCCGTCTTCCCTGCCCGTCACATCCCCGGGTCATTTCCCAGCTTCTCATCCTCCGAAGGCCCAGACACGTCTGCATCTCACTTGCACTCTTTCCAAACACATCTCTCCCTTGCTTTGCTGAAAAATTTTAGCCGCTCCCTGGGCCTCATCTTCGCCATCTTCTCAGAGGCCGATCTGGAGCTAGATCCTCATCCGCGAAACTTCTCTCTTCCTTCTTTGCCTGTCCCTCCTCCAAAGGCCTGGGGTGACGGTGATGTCCGTCCAAGCCTTCCGCTTCCTGACGTCCACTGGGCTCTCCTCCTCTGCGCGGCCCACGGAGCGCTCCTTGTCAGCGCTTGCCCTCTCAGTTTCGTGTTCTCTGCAGCCCCTTTCCTTTCTCCTTCCTCTCCCTCCAGGCACCGTGCCTGTTAGCCATCTTCCGCTCCTCTGAGGCCCCACTGTAATGCTGCCTCCTCCTTGAAGCCGCCCCGGTTCACATCTCAACTCTTGTAGCAAGTGCTGGTTGTCTGTGTTGAGGGCAGAAAACTCCCCAGGTGCCCGGACTGTGGTCTCTGGGCGCCTGCTGTGTTGGAGCAGGCGATCTCTTCTTTGCCTCGCGACTGGCGCCGCAGGCCTGTGGGTGCTGTCAGGGCAGGAACGTCCAAGCTCACTCTGACTCCCCGACGCCTGGCACGACACATGACTGACTGCTGAGATAGTGAAGTAAGAACAAGCAAACAATGGAGTGACTGAAAGAGTGAGTGAATGCCAGAGTTTTGCAGCTAAGCCTGGGGCTTTGCGGTGAGACGAATGCCTTGCCACAAGCAGGTTGGTAACCGAACTGCAGTGGGCTCATCGACCCGGCATTAACTTCTTGTCCTTCCTTCCTTCCATCCGCCAGGTAGGACAGCGGTGGTTCAAGCTAGGCTGCAGACAGCTCTGTATCTGTGAAGGCAACAACCGAACTCGCTGTGTGCGCTGGAGGTGCCAGGCCCAGGAGGTCTGCGGTCAGCAGGATGGCATCTACGGCTGCCATGCTCGAGGTGAGTGGAGGGCTGCCCACGCGGCTTCAGACAAAGGCAGGGACCCGTCCTAGAGCAGAGAGCTGGGGCATAACCAGGGGCTGGAAAGTGATTGCCCAGAGGCAAAGCAGCATCTTCAAGGACCCAGAGAGTGAGCCTGGGGCAGTCCCTGACCTTGACCTCTCAAAGCCACGATCGGCCGCCCCCATGAGCCATGGGTACCTTCCCAACATGGACCTGCTGGGTTGGTTGGCAGCTCAGGGTCAGCGCGTCTCTGAACCCCATCTCCTCCTGCCCAGGGTCTGCCACTTGCACTGTCTCGGGGGACCCCCACTACCTGACGTTCGACGGAGCCCTGCACCACTTCCCAGGCACCTGCACCTACACC
The DNA here is from genome assembly GCA_004024745.2 of Catagonus wagneri. Classification (NCBI taxonomy): domain Eukaryota; kingdom Metazoa; phylum Chordata; class Mammalia; order Artiodactyla; family Tayassuidae; genus Catagonus; species Catagonus wagneri. The sequence goes on along the minus strand of PVHT021183640.1, from coordinate 1,395,155 downwards.
CTGACCAAGCCTTGCTTGTTGAGGTCCCTAGAGAATTTTTTCCTTGTGAGTGCCACCAATGAGTTCCGCGGTGGAAATTTGGAGGCCTCCTACGTCAGAGCCGTCCAAGTGCAGGTCTTCAACGTCAGAATCTCGATGATCAAGGGCCGCAAGGTCATGGTGCGTGCCTGTGCCCAGCTCCCCTGCCCACACCCCAGCCCAGGTAGCATCTCCCCTGTGCCCCTCCTTGTCTGCAGGCCCAGTTTCTGACGCCCGCCATCCCTTTCCTGCTCCCTGGTCTTGGCCCTGTGGTTATCCTTGTCCCAGGCATCTTTCCCTTTCTGCCCCTGTCTAGCTGGACGGTCGCAGGGTGGCCTTGCCCCTGTGGCCTGCACGGGGCCGGGTGAGCGTGCTGGCCAGTGGTTCCTTTATCCTCCTCTACACGGACTTCGGGCTTCAAGTTCGCTATGATGGCGACCACCTGGTGGAAGTGACCGTGCCCTCCTCCTATGCTGGCCGGCTCTGCGGGCTGTGCGGTGAGCTCCCTGGGCACCCGTGGGCAAAGCCGGGGCAGCATCCAGTTGGGCATCCTCGGTGCTCGTGGACCTGTTACCTGGTTGAAGGCGTTGTGTGCGAGGGCAGGCGCGAAGGGAAGCTGAAGATGAAGGAGCAGAAAGGAAGGGCTCGTCTTGGTCGGTTCAGAAAGGGGGAAGGATGCTTCTTGCTCCCGGGGCTGGGTCCCTGGCCTGCTGACTCCTCCGTCCCCCAGGGAACTACAACAACAACAGCCTGGACGACATTCTGCAGCCTGATAAAAGGCCTGCAAGCAGCTCTGTGAGCCTGGGGGTCTCCTGGAAGCTAAATGAGTTGTCTGAACCTGGGTGAGCTGGGAATGGGGGGATGGAGGGTCTGGACTGGAGGGAGAAGCCTTGGCAGGCAGCCTGGAGTGTCCCCTCTCTGTCCCCAATCTCTCCTGGCGTTGATGAGAGGTTGTTCCGACCTCCCATGCCCCTGCGTGCTGATTTCTCCCATGCTTACTGATCTGTCTCTTGGGAAGTCCACCCTGAGACCTGACCTTTTGCCTTCCTGCTGCATCTGCTGACCTTACCATTTGAAGGCACCACTGTTCTCTCCCATCCTATTCCCCTCCCAGTTTCCCTGTCTACTTTTGCTTTGGCTTTTGGAAAGCTTCCTCCAATCTTAAATTTCTGTCCCTTCTCTGCCCCCTCCTCTGTCAGCTGCTTTGCTGAAGGTGGCAGGCCCCCCAGGTGCCTGGGGAGGGAAGTGGCAGAGACCTGGAGTAAGAACTGTGATGTCTTAATGAACCCTCAGGGTAAGCCGTGTCCACCCTGGGTCCCCTGTGCTTCCCCCGGGGCGAGACAGGGAGGGGGACTGATCAGGGAGGGAGGGAGGGTGAGACAGGAAGTAGACAGGTGTCCGGAGGCAGGTGAAGGGGAATGCAGAGGCAGGGATCGCCTGGGAACGCTGGGGGATCTGAGGTTTTTTCCGCATTGCAGGCAGCAGATTCTCAACAATTACGGTTTTTTTTGTTTGTTTGTTTGTTTTTTGCCTTTTGTCATTTTATGGCCGCACCCGCGGCATGTGGAGGTTCCCAGGCTAGGGGTCTAATCGGAGCTGTGGCCACTGGCCTGCGCCACAGCCACAGCAATGCAGGATCCGAGCCGCATCTGCAACCTACACCACAGCTCACGGCAATGCTGGATCGTTAACCCACTGAGCAAGGGCAGGGATCGAACCCGCAACCTCATGGTTCCTAGTCGGATTCGTTAACCACTGTGCCACGACGGGAACTCCAACAATTACGGGTTTTAATCAAAGCGAATGTCAAATTCGCACCAAAGCAGCCACGAGGTTCTGCTTCTTCCCAGGCTCACCCTCGCCTGCGCTGTTTCATTCTCCAGGACCCTTCTCTCAATGCCACGGGGTGGTGGCCCCGCAGTCCAGCTTCTCCAGCTGTTTGTATGGCCAGTGTGCGACCAAGGGCGACACCCTGACCCTGTGCCGCTCCCTGCAGGCCTATGCGTCTCTGTGCGCGCGTGCTGGCCGCACCCTCACCTGGCGGAATGGCACCTTCTGCCGTGAGTGACCTGACCTCCCCTCCCGCCCCCAGAGGGGACCCCAGAGCCCTGCCCTTTCTGCCCCTCCCTAAATTCTGCCCCTCTGTTCTTCCCTTCGCAGCCAGGCCCCAGCCCGGACGTGGGACCCTCCTCTCTTCCCCATTCTCCAGTCTCTCCCCACCCAGCCCCCATCCTCTTCTGTCCCCCCGCCCTGGGCGCCTCCACCGCTTCTCTCCTTATCAGAAAGTTCTCATTGGGAGTTCCCATCATGGCTCAGTGGTTAGCAAATCCGACTAGGAACCATGAGGTTGCGGGTTCGATCCCTGGCCTTGCTCAGTGGGTTAAGGATCTGGCGTAGCCGTGAGCTGTGGTGAAGGTTGCAGACGCGGCTCGGATCCCGCTTTGCTGTGGCGGCAGCTACAGCTCTTGTTAGACCCCTAGCCTGGGAACCTCCATATGCTGCGGGTGCGGCTCTAGATAAGGCAAAAGGACCAAAAAAAAAAAAAAGTTCTCATTGGCTTACTGTCTCCTTCCACTCTTCCCTGGGCCAGCTCGGTTCCCAGGAGCTTCTCTTTAATTGTAGTAAAACGTATATAACGTAAAAATGACCACTTGAACAATTTTTAAGTGTCCAGGTCAATGGCATTAATTTCCTTTACCTTGCTGTGGCCTGTGGAAGTTCCCAGGCCAGGGATCAAACCTGTGCCACAGCAGCGACCCAAGCCATTGCAGTGACCATGCCAGATCCTTAACCCGCTTCACACAAGAGCTTTATCCGTCTTCCCCAACTGAAACTCTGTCCCGTTAAAGCCTGTAACTCCCCATCCCCCTTCCCCCAGGCCCGGCAACCACCATTTACTCCCCATCTCTCTGAAATGCTACAACTCTCGGGACCTTGTTTAAGTGGAATCACACAGTGTTCGTCTTCTTGTGACCGGCTGATTTCACTCAGTGTCATGTCCAGAAGATTCATACATGTTGTAGCAGGAGTCAGAATGTTCCCTTTCTTTTTTTTTTTTTTTTTGCTTTTTGTTTTGTAGGGCCACACCCTTGGCATACGGAGGTTCCCAGGCTAGGGGTCAAATCGGAGCTGCAGGTGCCAGCCTACACACAGCAACGCCAGATCCAAGCTGCGTCTGTGACCTACACCACAGCTCATGGCAACACCGGATCCTTAACCCACTGAGCAAGGCCAGGGATCGAACCCGCAACCTCATGGTTCCTAGTCGGATTCGTTTCGCTGCGCCATGGCGGGAACCCCAAGAACGTCCTTCTTTTTGAGGCAAAATCATTCCATCGTGCGGATGACCCTGTTTTGTTTATCCGGTCACCTAGTGGATGCTCCCAGGAGCTCTTGATGCCCCGAGGTCAGGAAGCTGGAAAACCTTCCTAACGCTGATTTCTTCTCAGCTCTGAAGTGCCCGTCGGGCAGCAGCTATAGCACCTGTGCCAGCCCCTGCCCAGCCACCTGCCTCAGCCTAAGCACTCCATCCTACTGCCCATCCACGCTGCCCTGTGCCGAGGGCTGCGAGTGCCAGAAAGGCCACATCCTGAGCGGAACTGCCTGTGTGCCCGTCAGCCAGTGTGGCTGCACCAGCCAGAGGGGCTCCTACCACCCGGTGAGAGGCCAGTGGCAGCAGATGCCCCGCCTTTCCCTCCCCACAAGTTTGGGGCCTTAGAACCTGCAAAGAGGGGGCAGTCCAGTGCTGAGGGCTGAGAAGCAGGTCCAGAAGCCAAGAGCCTGAGAAAAGCCAGCGATGGAAGCAGGCAGCCGAGTGCAGGGAGCCTTTTTGGGCTGGGGTGGGGGACTCTGTCCAGCTCCAGCTTCCAAGCTCCTGTTGGCTCCGCTGATGCCTGCACCCCTCCCCACAACAGGTTGGGGAGAGCTGGTACACGGACAACAGCTGCTCCAGGCTCTGCACCTGCTCCACCCACAACATCATCTCCTGCCGCCAAGCCTCCTGCAAGCCCAACCAGATGTGCTGGCCCCAGGATGGGCTGATACGGTGCCGGGTGGAAGGTGGGAGGCCCCTGAGCATGGAGGAGGACCTCCAGCCCCCGAAACAAGCTCTCCCCAGGTCTCCTCCATCAGGAAGGGCCCCTCATGGTTCGGTTCCCATGGGGGCCGCGAACTCAGACAGGAGAGGGCGCTCCCTGGCCAAAGGATACCTGCTCCACCGTCCTGTGTCTCCTTCCCTTCTGAGGCTCCCTGTCCTCCACATCCTTTCCTTGAGGGTGGGGGCAGGGCCTGTCCTTGCTGGAGGCAGGGCCCCTCCTCAGCCACCTATCTGTCCTCCAGGGATGGGAGTGTGCCACATCACCAACACGTCGCACTACGTGAGCTTCGATGGCAGCTACCATGCTGTCAGGGGCAACTGCACTTACGTCCTGGTGAAAATATGCCACTCCAACATGGACCTGCCTTTCTTCAAGATCAGTGGCAAGAATGGGAAGCGAGAAGGCCAAGCCCCGGTTTTCTACCTCCACCAGCTCTACGTGGACATCTTCGGTACCCTGGTCACCCTGAAGCAGGACCAAGTGCTGGTGAGCCGGGCGAGGAGGATGTGGGCTCTGGGGCCGGGGCTCCGGTCCTTCCTCCTGCTCACAGGCCCTGCCCTCCTCCGCAGATCAATGGCACACGGGTCAGTCTACCTGCGACCACCCAGATCCGGGGGGTCCAAGTCACTTCCAGGCACGGCTACACTGTGCTCACCATCAACATCGGGGTGCAGGTCAAGTTTGACGGCAACGGTTTCCTGGAGGTTGAAATCCCCAAAGCCTATTATGGAAAGGTGAGGAAACCACCTGCGTCTCTTCACAAGGGTGAGATCAGCCTGCAGCGGGAGGGGGGCGCCTTTCTCTTTGGAGTGGGGAGGTGGTGCCAACGAAAAATGCCCTCTGCCTCCCCCGGCCCTGAGCATCCCTTCCACCTCCTCTGCCCACCCAGACCTGCGGCATGTGCGGGAACTTCAACGGCGAGGAGGAGGACGAACTCATGATGCCCAGCGATGAACTAGCCCTGGATGATGTCATGTTTGTGGACAGCTGGCAAGATAAGGAGATCGACCCAAAGTAATTGCCCCCAAAGACTCTCTTGTCATAGGACCGTGAGTTGGGATTCTAGGCTGTATTGCCCACCCGGGCCGCGAAGACCAGTGGTCCTTTACGTGTGTAACTTGTCAGCGATGGCGTCGGGATCCCAGGAGCCCATCTGGGAAACACGGAAGTCTTCTTGTCTGGGCTTTGAAACGTGGGAGAGACCAAGGCCGCGTGGAAGGCTGGCCAGAGCCCAGGCCAGCTTCCCAGTGAGGACAGCAGGCTCTCCAGGGTGGTTTAGCTGTCTCTGCGATGGCCCCTTTCCCTTTCCAGTTGCCGGGAAGATGACGAGATGACCGAAGCAGAACCGCAGGAGAAGCCAAGTGCAAACTGCAGGCCAGCTGACCTGGAGCGAGCCCAGGAGCAGTGCCAGGCGGCCTTCCAGGCTCCAGCCTGGGTGCAGTGTGCCACCCGTGTGGTCCTCAGTCCTTACTTGCTCAGCTGTACCCACAACCTCTGTGAGTTTGGAGGCCTCAACCGTGCCTTTTGCGAGTCTCTGCGAGCCTTCGCGGCCGCCTGCCAAGCCCAGGGGATCAAGCCCCCAATCTGGAGAAACAGCAGCTTTTGCCGTGAGTGTCCCCTGCGGCCAGCTTCAGGCCACTCCCAAACCTGTTTCATCTGTATGCCTCTGAAAGTTCCCCCATGCTCCTTTTCGGTTGTCCCCAAACTATTTCTGACTTTATTTTCCCTGACGTGAGCCACTGACAATAAGCTCTTAGCCAGTGCCCTGTACCGCCAGGCCTGTGTGAGCTGCTTCTCGGCAGCTCCTGTCTGTGTCCCTCTCCTGCCCGCTATTGCCTGCAAGTCCAAGCTCCTCTCTGAGATCCTGCAAGCTGTCCCCACCTCTCCCTGTCCCCTCTCCCCTTCCCTGCGTCACCTGCATCAAATGATCACTTTCTCCACTCAGGCCTTGCTTTCCCACAGCCCTCCCTGCCTTTCTGTGTACCGCTCCCTGCACCCAGAAAGTTCTTTCCTCTCCCCTCCCACCAGACTCCAAGACATCCTTCTTTAGCTCTTTTCTTTAAATTTTTTTTGGCCAGGAACTCCTGCAGTCAGATTCTTAACTCACTGTACTACAGCAGGAACTTTGCCATTTAAAAAAAAAAATTAGGGGGTGGAGGGGAGGTCCTGTCATGGCTCAGCAAAAACGAACTTGGCTAGTATCCATGAGGACACAGGTTCGATCCCTGGCCTCCCTCAGTGGGTTAAGGATCCGGCATTGCTGTGGCTGTGGAGTAGGCTGGTGGCTACAGCTCCGATTCAGCCCCTAGCCTGGGAACCTGCATATGCCACGGGTGCAGCCCTAAGAAGACCAAAAGAATATATATACATTTTTTAAGGCTGGGCTTGTGGCAGCCCAATTCCCAAGCCATGGCAGTGACAACGTCAAATCCTTAACCGCTAGGTTGCCAGGAACTCATTTATCATAATTTATTGAACTAGTCTTCTATTGATGGACTTTCTAGTTTCCAATCTTTTGCTATTGCAAATGGTGCAGCAGTGGAAACTTTATACAGGTATGATTTTCTCTGTGTGTGTGGTTTGTTTGTTTGTTTGTTTGTTTGCTTTTTAGGGCTACACCTGTGGCTACACCCAGGCTAGGAGTCAAATCAGAGCTGCAGCTGCCAGCTTATGCCACGGCCACAGGATCCGAACCGTGTCTGTGACCTACGTCACAGCTCACAGCAACGCCAGATCCTTAACCCACTGAACCAGGCCAGGGATCAAACCTGCAACCTCATGGTTCCTAGTCAGATTTGTTTCTGCTGCGCCACAATGGGAACTTCTGTGTGTGTCTTTTATCTGTAGGATAAATTCCTAAAAGTGGAATTGTTGGGTCAAGGACTTTGTGGATTTGTACTTTTGAGAGACATTGCCAAATGGGCTTTCATAGGGGTTGAGGAATCTACGTTCCTACCGGCAACATATGAGAATTCCCCACAGCCTCACCGACACGGCATTATCGAGCTTAGGGTTTTTGCCAATCTGATAAGTGAAAAATAAAAAGTCTTAATTTGGGAGTTCCTGTCATGGCTCAGCAGTAACAATCCCAACTAGTATCCAGGAGGATGCAAGCTCGATCCCTGGCCTCGCTCAGTGGGTTAAGGATCCGGCGTTGCCGTGAGTTGCAGTGTAGGTCGCAGACGTGGCTGGGATCTGGCGTTGCTGTGGCTGTGGTGTAGGCCAGCAGCTACAGCTCCAATCTGACCCCTAGCCTGGGAACTTCCATATACTGTGGGTGCGACCCTGAGAAGCAACAAAAAGAAAAAAGGTCTCAATTTTTATTTTCCCTACGAGTGAGGTTGTGCATTCTTCATATGTTAGGAGCCATGTAGATCTCCTTTCTGTGATCTCTTCATACTGATTCACCGTTTTCCCCACTGGTTTGTTGGTCTTTATTGCACTATTTTGTAGATGACCTTTATCTGAAGAGCCTTTCATTAGTGCCATGAGTTACAAAAATTTTTCCAGTTCTTTTTTTCATCCTTGATTTTTTTTTTTTTGCCATGCAGAAATTTATATATATTTGTGGAGTCAAATATAATAGTCTTTGTTTCATGGCTTCCGTATTTTGAGCCATAGTTACAAATGCCTTCTGGACACTGAGGTTAAATAAGAATATGCTCCTGTTTTGCTGTAATATGTGTATGGTTTCTTTTTTAATATATATTTAAATGTTTGATCCATGGGGATTTATCCTGGTGTGTAGGGTGAGAACTGAATTAACTGTGTATTTATTTTTTCCTAGTATTATTAAATGACCAGTCTCTCTTTTTCCACTGACTGAGATGCCATAATTTATATTAAATTTCCATAGTATTTGGGTCTCTCTCTGGGCTTTTTCTCCTCTTCCACTGCTCCATTTATCTTCATTTACTAGCAACACATGTTGTGATCATTGAGAGTTTAAATTGTATTTAAATTTCCGGTAGAGACATTCACTACCCACTGGTGCTTTTTTTTTTCCCCTCCCAGTTTTGCTTTGTCTTTTGTTTTGTTTCAAACTTTTCCTGGCTTTTCTGACTTGTTATATTTTTCCTCTCCTTGTTAATGTCATCTTGTCCTATTAAAAAACAAAACGAGGAGTTCCCTGGTGGCCTTAGACAAGGATCCAGTGTTGGGCAAGGATCCAGGGTTGTCACTGCATGAGTTCAATCCCTGGCCTGGGAACTTCTGCATGCCTCAGGTGCAGCCAAAAAAAAAAAAAAAAAACGAAAACAAAACAAAAAAAACCACACGCACAGAAAAACCAAAAACAAAGCCAAAAGATGAAACAAATCCTGTTGGTGTATTTTATTGGGGTCAAAGTAAATGTATAAACTAACTAAGGGAGAAGTGACATCTTTCTGTTGTGGACTCTCCCCGTCAGCGTTTCCATTTGTTTCCAACGACTCCTGTTTAAAGGCTCCTCTGACATAGTGAATACCTCCCTGCCCGGTGCTGCTGTCACACCTTGTGTACACACGCGCGCACACACACACACACACACACACACACACGCACGCGTGCGCCAGTCACACACGTACTGACCAGACCCAGCAGGGTCGCAGCAGTGCTGGCTGACGGGTTTCCATCCTGAATTGAGAGAATGTCCCTGCTCTTTTCTTTCCTCGGAGCCGGCACTCGGCCCACACTCAGTACGTTTCCCCCTCCCGCCTGCAGCTCTGGACTGCTCCGCCCACAGCGTCTACACCCCCTGCGTCCCCTCCTGCCTCGCTTCCTGCCAGGACCCGGAAGGCCAGTGCACAGATGCCACGGTTCCCTCCACCTGCGAGGAGGGCTGCGTTTGTGAGTCCGGCTACGTGCTCATCGAGCAGCAGTGTGTGCCCAGGACTCAGTGCAGCTGCAGGGACGCCAAGGGCACCTTCCTCCCCGTGAGTGGGGACAAGAAGTGGGGGTGGGGGCAGTACACCTTCAGGATGGCACTTTCTCCTTTCCTGTACCTCTCTCTGCCTAGGGCACCTGTATGGCTGCGGCTGGCCCTGGGTGTGAAGGCTGATGACAGCAGGGTGGTGACCTGCCAGGCCTGGGGAGGGTGTGTGGTTTGGGTTTGGGGACGAAGGGTTCCAAACAACAGGGATATGACACAGTAGAGTGGCATTGGTTTGAGTCAGGAGACCTCTGTGACCTCACTTTCCTCATCTGTAAGATGGGTCCAGCAGTACCTCCCAAACAGCCCGTGTGAGACACCAAGCCCAATGCCTATAGGGGGCAGTACAGGGACCTAAGGGTGCAGAGGACACAGGAACTGCCTCTGGCCTGAGCCAAGTAAGCCATCACCCCTCGTCCTTCCTGCGGCTTCTGCAGGCGGGTAGGTTCCGGCTGTCCAGAGGCTGCTCCCAGAAGTGTGTCTGCAAAGCAGGAGGCATCGAGTGTGGGCCCTTCACCTGCCCCTCGGGCTCCCAGTGCGAGCCCGACGAAGATGGCAAGGACTCCTGCAAACCCAACAGTAAGGAGGCCTAGGGGGCGGAGCCAGGGGGACCCCCGGGCCGCTGGGGGCTCCGGAGAGGGCGGGGCCGGCGCGAGGGGGGCGGGGCTGGCTTCTCAAGCTCTTACCAGCTCCTGTGTTGCCTGCCTGATCCTCCCTGGGGTCCACTACCTTAAGGGCAAAAAGGAGGAACCAGACCAGGAGAGGATGAAAGCGGGAGCTCAGGTCCACGGGGGGGGGGGGGGTGGCCCAGAGCTAAGAGGGAAGGTGATGGAGGGCAGCCGGCGGGTGACGGGCTCCGGCCGGAACTCTGACATCAGGTAGGCTGCCTTCTCAACGTTGACCCTTCTCGGCAGGGTTCGATTCATGCTCAGTGTTCGGGGACCCCCATTACCGCACGTTTGATGGCTTCAGCTACCGCTTCCAGGGGCGCATGACCTACACTCTGGTCAAGACCTTGGACGAGCTCCCCGACGGGGTGGAGCCCCTGGTGGTGGAGGGACGCAACAAGGTGTATCCGGCCTTAACCCCGGTCTTCCTGCAAGAGATCATCGTGATGGTCTACGGCTACACAGTCCGGCTCCAGGCTGAGCTGCAGCTTGTGGTAAGAGCCAGGCAGGACCGGGAAGGTCGGAGGAGGCGGGCCGGCCGGCGGGAGGCCACCTGGAGCTGGCGGAGCGGGGTCTCCTTGCTCCCTGGGGTGTTCCCCGCGGGGGTTGCCAGGCTGTACGAGTCGGGATCGCCGTCGCCCTGGCCTCCTCGTGGGGTGCAGAGGTGGGCGGTGGGATTACATACAAGGCGGGGGTGGGGGAGAGAAGGAAAGATCGGGCGGTGAGAAGGCTGAAGAAGTACCAGGGGCCCTGACCTGCCAGTTTTCCTGCAAGGAAAGGGCTGGGGCAGCAACAGGAGCAGAACTCAGGGAGGCCTTTGCCTCTGGGGACGATGAAGCTTCCTGGGGAATATCATGGCAGTGGGGAGAGGTGCAGAGAGGCGGCGAGGGAGGGGCTG
>PVHT021183640.1:1289227-1383565 GCA_004024745.2 Catagonus wagneri | reverse complement strand
TGGTGCTCCGGGGGAGGGGTGGGGGTGGTTTGATCCAGGCCATCCCGCCTCTGCCCTCTGCCTCCTCCAGGTCAACGGTCAGAAGGTGGCCATCCCCTACGAGCCCAACGAGTACCTGCGGGTCACCCTGTGAGGCCATCGCCTGTATCTGGTCACAGACTTTAAGCTGGTCGTCAGCTTCAACGGAAGGAACAACGCAGGTCCCTGAGAGTGGGAGGGAAAACCGCATCTCAGGCCGAGCGCGTCTGAGGACCCTTGCCTGCGCCTGGGGCCCCGAGCTCCAGCGGAGGGCCTGGGCGGGGCCGGGAGTCTCACTCAAGGACGCCCCTGCCTTCCGCAGTGATCTCCATGCCCAGCACCTACCTGGGGCTCGTGCGAGGCCTGTGCGGCAACAACGACAAGAACAGGAGGAACGACTTGGTGCTGCCTGACGGCTCCTTCACCCAGAACCTCCTTGACTTCGGCAACAGCTGGGAGGTAAACAAGACCAAGGAAGGCCACCCCCGCTTCTCAAGGTGAGAGGACCAGGGCTCTGAGCAGGGGGAGGGATGAGCAGCAGCCGCACCACTGTCCACACCCCGCTCACCCCCACGTCCGCAGCAGAGAAGGAACCCAGATTCTTCTGATCCCATCCTTTCTTTCCTCTGCCACTGACCGTGGGGCACCTGCCTGTGCATCCTGGTCTGTGCCCACGCCCTCGCGCTTTGTCCCCTCCCCAGTTCTTCCTCAATCCGCAGCCCTGGCGGGCCTCACCTGGCCCTCCGCTGTCTCTGCCCCAGGGCCGTTCGAGAGGAGGAAGAGAAAAAAGAAGAGTCAGGCTTTCAGAACGTGTCAGAATGCAGAGCAGCTGGAGCTCATCAACCACACGCAGGCGTGTGGGGTGCTGGTGGACCCCCAGGGCCCCTTTGTTGCCTGTCACCAGATTGTGGCCCCACAGCCCTTCCAAGAGTAAGTTGGAGACACAGGACATGTGGGGATGGCCTTTCTCTAGGTCCTGCGGCCTGTTCTCTGACGGGCTCACTGTTGGGCATAGTTCTCTGACCTCGGTACCTTGTGACACACGCACGCACGCACACACGCATGTGCGCTGCCTGCTGGCGCTTGCAGGGCCTCTTCTGCAGGGCTGGGTCCCCTTGCCTCGCCCTCTCTGACAGCCCCCATCGTCCCTGCCATCCCCCCAGGCACTGTGTGTTTGATCTCTGTGCTGCCCCGGGCCCTAATGAGCAGGAGGAGCTGCGTTGCCAGGTCCTCAGCGGGTACGCCATCATCTGCCAGGAGTCAGGCACCACCCTGGCCGGCTGGCAGAACCACACCCGCTGCGGTGAGGCCCTGACCTTCCCCAGCAGCTGGCCATTCCCACCCTCTGCTCACCTCTGAACCTCCACCATCCCCCACCCCCCGCCTCGGCGTCCTGTCTTGGTTTCCCCAGCACTAAACTCTACCCTAACTCTCTCCCTGCCCAGCCCGTCACTCTGTCTCGCTTCTTCTTGCCGATGCCCTTCTTTGCTCCTCTTTATACGTTAATGTCATAGATAAAAAGACACGCAAAGTGGCCCACTGTTCTGCCTTCCCTGCCTCTGCCAAGCGCTGCACTCTGTCGGGTGGCCTTATTCCCCGTCCCCGCGGGGCCAGCCCCAGTGCAGCCACCTTCTGACTGTGACTCTGTGCCTTCAGCCTTGCCATGTCCAGCCAACACGGTCTATCAGAGTTGTATGACACCCTGCCCAGCCTCCTGTGCCACCCTGGCGGTGCCCCGGGCCTGCGAGGGCCCGTGTGTGGAGGGCTGTGCCAGCCTCCCAGGCTATGTCTACAGTGGTGCCCAGAGCCTTCCCGTGGCCCACTGTGGCTGCACCAACAACGGCGTCTACTACCAGGTCCGGGCTGGGAGCGGGAGGCTCCGGGCGAGCGGAGGCGGGCGAGGAGAGTCGGACTAGGGAAGTGAACCGGGCCCTGCCTTGCGGCCCTCTCCCTCTCCAGCTGGGTGATAGCTTCGTGACCGAGAACTGCTCTCAGCGCTGCACCTGCGCCAGCTCGGGGGTCCTGCTGTGTGAGCCCCTCCGCTGCCGCCCTGGGGAGATCTGCACCCTGGGGAACCTCACTCGTGGCTGCTTCCGAGGTGAGCCTGGACCGCCCCTGGGCTTCGAACTGCCCTCAGACCCTGGGGGGGGAGGGGAGCGTCCCCTGGACCGGGGACAGCCCCTCCCACTCCTGGGCCTGGAACTGCACCTCATCAATGTCAGGAAGTTTACACCGTTTCATCAGAGGCACAGGCCCTGCCTTCTCTGAGCCTCTGCTCTCTGCAGGGCACTGTGCTGGGCCCTTTCTCAGCGTTAGCTTCCCGGGAGCCCCTTTAGCCCTTACCCAGCACCTGGGGGGAAGCACCGGTGCTTCAGGGGCCAGAGAGCGGAAGCAGTTTCCCCAGAGCCCGGGGCTTGTGAGTGTAGAGCCAGGACCGGAAGCCCGGCCAGCGGACCCAGGCTAGTCTCTGTCAGCCGCCGCGTTCTCCCCTGGCGTCCCAGCCCGCAGGCCCCTCTCCCTGGCTGTGGGCGTCCTCCCAGAACCGCTCCCCAACCCCTCCCTGTCTGCAGACAGCCCGTGTCTACGGAACCCCTGTCAGAACGATGGGCGATGCCGGGAGCAGGGAACCCACTTCACCTGTGAGTGTGAACTTGGTTACGGGGGAGACCTCTGCACGGAGCCTCGGGGTGTACCAGCCCCCAAAAAGCCAGGCAAGAACCCCATCCCAGGCCCCGTATCTTCACGACCCTTTCCCCACCAACGACGGCCGCAGAATTATTCCATATATATGAGATTATATATTAGCTGCTAAAATCTGTTATAGACTATAATAGATAATGTATTAACATCATATGTTATTATATAAATGTATATATTATCCCTAAAGGCTAGCGGGACTAGGATTCTCAAAGAATTTCAGTGTCCTTGTGCCCATCTCCTACCCACGCACTCTGGAACTTGCCTCTGAGCCCTAGCTCCCCACTGCTGTGATCTGTATGCCTCACGCTGCTGTCATTCCTCTTTTGTGTCCCTCTAAGCCTCTCCAGCACCTTTTACTGTTTTCTCCATCCCAAACTATAATTCCCATGAGCCTCGGGGCCAGCAGTTCTCCAGCTTTAACCTTGTGCCTAAGATTGGGGTAGGGCAGGTGTGTCTTGTTTAACATGTTCATTTCGGAGTTCCCATCATGGCTCAGTGGAAATGAATCTGATGAGCATCCACGAGGTCACGGGTTCCATCCCTGGCCTCGCTCAGTGGGTTAAGGATCGGCCGTTGCCGTGAGCTGTGGTGTAGGCCGCCAACGCCGCTCGGATCTGGCGTGGCTGTGGCTGTGGCTGTGGCCTAGGCTGGCGACTACAGTTTCGATTGGAGCCCTAGCCTGGGAACCTCCATATCCCACAGGAGCGGGCCTAAAAAGACAAAAAAATAATAAGTTCATTCTGGACCTCACCCCCGAAAGATTTGGATTCGGTAGGTCTGGAGGGTGCCCAGAGAGCTGCATTTTTCACGAGCTCGCAGGTGATGGGTGGGAGTGATTCTGGGGTGACTTGGGGAAGATATGATAGTCTGGACTCTAGGGGACCAGCTGGTTGAACGTCCCCCTGAGCGGTTTATGGGAGTCGTGTGTCCAGAAACAGGAGGGTGGCGCCAAGGCCTTGAAAGCCCTGGAGCAGCAGCCTCCTGGAGGGAGAGCCAGCCCCCGGGGACTGGGAGGATGCAGTCCCTGCAGGGTGGCAGCCGAGGACTGAGAGTGTCGCCCCCACCCCATCGCCTCCACATCCCTTTTCTGTTCCCCGCACCCCAGAGGCGTCCAACCGCGTGGCCATCCTCTTGGGGTTGTTGATGCCCATGGTGCTCCTGGTGCCGGCGGTGACCAGAGTTTCCAGAAAGAGGAGGAGGAGGAGGAGGTGAGGTTCCGGAAGGGGGAAGGGGCGGGGCGGCTGGCGGAGGAGCGGGCGTGGGGCTGGGCGCTGACCTTCACCGCCACGTCTGTCCCCCAGGCCCTCAGGGGAGAGGATGCAGAGCCAGAACTGAGGCAAGTCGGCCGGCCCGGGTGAGCTCCAGCCCCTCCGCCCACCACTCTGGCCACTGGGAGGCGAGGCTGCCTCTAATGCAGGTTTTCTCGCTCTCTCCTCAGATCGTGCTCCAGAGCAGGCCTACAAAGTGGCTTAGTTTTGAGCCGTTCACACAAAGGGAGAGATAAAAGTATTTATTTTCGAGACATGAATTTCCACATGATTCTGGTGGAGGAAGGGTCTGTCTGTGAGGTGGGTCTCGGGGGAGAAATAAGACGGAGACCAGTGTGTGGGGGCCTAGGGCTGGGTGATCCACGGTGTGCCTGAGGCGGTGAGGGGTGTCTGTCCCTTAGACGCGGCCACGTGGGCGCTGGCCGTCTGCCCTCTGGCTTCGCGGTGCGGGAGGAGAGACCGCGCAGGAATCCGAGGTCTTGGAGGCCTTGGCCTCGAGCCTCCCGGCAGGGGTAGTGAAAGGTGATCCTGAGGAGAGGTTTCGCACTCCTGACCTTGAGATTAATTGCCGGGCAGAGACTGAGGATGGGGAAGCCGGCTTTTTCCAAAGGGTGAACCAGCCTGTGACCAAAAGGGCCTTGGGGTTACTATGGTAACTGAGGGTGGAGCCTGAGGGCTGACTTGTTTTGAGCTCCATCCCATTAGGAAGGACCAGCTCACCTCCGCCAAAGGCCACAGTGCAAACATTCCCACCCTGACGCCGGTGCCTCGTGCCTCCCGCCTCCCACCCTGCCGGTCCTTGCTTGGGGAAGGGGCTGACATCCTGCTTGGGCTCTGAGAAGAAAAAGAAGGCTGCCAACGGCGGGGTGGGGGGTGGGGGGCGCTCAGGATGCTGGACCCCGAGGGACAAGGGACGCCAAAACAGTAAGGACCTTGGTTCTAGAAAGGAGTCCTCCCTCTGCTTACGCTCCAGGATGACCCCAACAGCCGCCTTCATGTAAGGAAGCGAGACCCAGTGTGGTTGGGGAAAGGGCCCCAAGGAGGGAGGGGTGCCCCTGGCCAGGCCACCCTGCCCTTTAGCTGTGGGAGCAGCTTATACTCTGGAGCTGAGTGTGGCAGGAAGGCTCAGGACTTTCCAGACCAGGGCTGGCCATGCTTGAACGTGGGCACCGCAAGGCTCCCAGCAGCACGCCTGCCCCCACCGAGCCCCCTCACTTGGGCTTTGACCTTCCACCTCTGTCCTTCATCTGTGCCCTGCCCCCTTGAACTGTTCCTCCTGGGACCCAGCTAAGGTCGCCTCATCCAGCCTGATGTCTGCCTGCCAGGGTAAGGAGGTGGCCTGGACCCTCATCCTCAGAGCCACCTCCTCCTCCCATCAGTAGGAGGACCCAGACCCCCTCCCTCTTCAGCTGGGAGGGGCAGGAGCTGTGGTTTGGGCTCCTGTATGAACCCCAGCCCGACAGCAGGGGGCAACTGAGACGCAGAAACGGCAAGGCTGCAGCAGGGAACTGGTCCAGGCCTGCCCTGCAGGTGTCCTTGAAGGTGGGCAGGCTGGGAGCAAAGAATGAAACCAGAGATGGCGAGAAAGACTACGAGGGGGCTGGACCCCATCCTCATCTTCCTGTTCCGGTGGGAGAAGCTGGGGAAGGATTCTCAGGTGGCTTCCCTTCCCTTCCCTTCCCAAGAGGCTGGGAGAACCTGCCCGGGCAGCATCTTCAAAGGGGGAATTGTCCTCCGGACCCAGCCCAGCATCTGTGTGTGTATGTGTACACGTGGGGGGTCCAAGTCCTCCACACCAGCCTCTGTCCCTCCCCTTCACTGCCTCTAACCAACACCAGCTGTCAACATCTGGCCTACATCTGTCTCCCTCATCTGACTAGACCTCCAGCCCAACAGATCCTCCCTCACCTCCTTCAGGGGCCTGCAGGGCGGGGCTCTGAGCTCAAGGTCTCCCCAGCTTCATGGAGCCCCTGCCAGGGCAGGAAAGGGAGGGCAGCCCAACCCCGGAGGTGCCCCAGGCTCTTGGCAGAGGCAGCTGGGGCCGTTAGAAGCAGCTGCCAATGACTCATCTCCCACGGCCCGCACCCCACCACCTCAAACACACCCTGGGGTTGGGAACCAAGCACCCAGCCCCCCACAATCCTGTCTCCAGACCTCCGATCCCTCTCAGCCTGGCTCAAAAGCTCCTCCATACCCCACCCCACCCTCCTCCCGTCACCCCCAGGGTCAGAACACTTCCCGTTTTTTTATTTATACAAAACAATTTAAATATAATTTAAGAACCCCAAGCACCTGTGTCTGTCTCTGTTTCCACCACCACTCCCCCACCACATCCCCTCATGGACACAGCTTGGGGGTACTTGACAGAGAGGGGATAATGAAACAGATCCCCTCTAAAGAAGTTATACAAGGAAAGTAGAAAAAAAAGGAAAAATAAGACCAGAAACAAAAAAATAAAAACCACCTTCAATATGAAGGCAGTGATGGGGGAGGGGCATTTACAGGGGAAAACAGTTCGTGGGGGACAGCAGCAAGGCTGCGACATCCCAGTTCAATGGTCTTGTCACTCACCCCCCCACCCACCCCCGAGCTCAGGCTGGTCCCCTCCTTCTCTTTGGTCTGCAGGGCCCTGGTCCTTTTAAGGTGAGGAGGGGCACCTGGGGCCCTAACTGGGGATCAGATGGAAGCTGTGGGGATCATACCCAGCCACCCCTGGGATGTTGGCCGATTTCGGGCACTTCTTTTCCTCTGGTTACACCCAATGCTGAGGGAAGGCTCCCACACCCTGGTCCGGTGATCCCCGCCTCTTTCTACACTCTGGTGTGACAGAATCCCCAGATCCCGTCTCTCCAAATTGCCAGCTCCCCGCCCCCGTGGGTTCAAAGTGCAATCCAGTGGGGCGTGAGGATGGGGGCCTCTTGGATCCCTAACCGACTCTGCCCCAGGAAGTGGGGGAACGGTGTCGTGCCACGCTCCAGAGCTGTGGGGCAGGCGAGGAGCTGCAGGTCAGTACTGGGGGGCTGCTGCTCCCGACCCGCCTGGGGCTCCAGGCTTGGCCTGGGACTTCATGTGCTGGACACTAGCCAGGATTTTCTTCTGGTGTCCCGCCAGAGTGACTCCGATTCGGAGCAGGTCCCTGGAAAAGAATGAACAGCTAGGTGAGGCCACTGATCTCCCGGCCTCGGGATTGTCAGCCAATCAGAACGGCCGGTGGGGACGTCAACAGTTGCCAGGCATTTTCCAGAGGCTTTAGGAGCCCGGCACAGTCCTTCTGCGCAACCGCGGTAGTGGGTGGGGCTAGGTACCCAGAGAGGCCGAGAAGCAGGAGGTGGGGGGCTGTGGCCTGGATGCTGGACCAAGGATTAAGAAAAGGTGGAGAATCCGGAAAGAGGAGGAATGAGGAGAGAAAAGCCCATAAAATGAGATTGAGGGAAAGGACTGCAAAGATTGCTTTAGAAGAGAAATCAAAAGGAAATGGCCAGAGAGAGAAAAAGGAAGAGCCGTGTAGGGACAAAAAGGGGAGGGAAGGGACAAAAACAAACCGCCACATTCCACATCCTGAAGCTGGGAAACAGATAAGGAAAAAAGAGGTGAGACATGGAGGGCAAGAAGCCGGGTCAGGGACCCTGGGTCACGGAGGCTGGGGCTAGTCAGGGAGGAGGCACCCAAGACCCTGTGGGGCCCCAGGGCGAGGGCCTCCTGGACCCTCCTGGACTCTCTGTGTCTGGATTTCTATTCTTTCTCTTTCTGTTATTCAAACCTAGGTTAGAAGAGTCCTTGGGAGAGAAATGGGAAGGCAGAAAGGAGGACCAGAGAGAGGCCAACTAGGGAAAAAGAGTATCCGGGAGGCGCTGGAATCATAAAACCATTTAACGTGAAAGCTGGAAAGGATCTCCAAAACCTAGTCCAACCTTCTCCTTTTATGGGTGGGAAAGCATCCAGAGTTGACACGTTGTTAATGTGAGAGCAGGGTTTGGAATGTAGATAGATGCACAAAGATAGATACAGATCGCCAGGCAGGAGCTCGATGGCCCAAGGCTGCGATGGTGCAAGGGGGTGAGGCGGGCACAGCTGGCCTGGAAGTTCCCTGGGCTCTCAGCCCCTGCAGCTGTTACTGCTTTGGGTGGGGAGGGGCTCCAGAAAACAGAGTCAGCACCAGGAGTTGACCTTAGAGGCCCCTGCTGAACCCATGGGCCTGATTCTGGATCCCGGGCATCCTAACCTGGCTGGGCTCTCACCCCATCCCACCTCCAGCTCTTGCCACAACTTACTCAGTGGAGATCTGGCTGACCAGCTCAAAGGAGCCAAACCCAGCAGCTGCAAAACTTTCTTCGTATCTTCCCATCTTGATGGCTCGAAGCCATTCACCCACAGAGCCAAAAGCTGAGTAGTGAGGCTGCCGCTGATCCAGGAGGGGGTGTGAGGCCCTGGCAATCGGGATGGGGAGGACACACTGAGAACCACCCTGTGTCAGGGTGGGGACGTGAGGCCCAGCCTTGGAGAGGTGGCCAGGGCCCATCCTATGTACCACCAAAGGGACATGTCCTTCGGGGGGGCGGGGGGAGCGAGGTTCTGAGGGGACAGCAGAGTGCAGGAAAGGGGGCCCGTTCTCTCAGGTCCTCACCCGCCGTTCTCCCTGGCCACAATTTTGAGGCTGGCTGGGTTCCGAATCATCTTGTCCAGGGCGCTGACCACCTGGGGAAAGCGGGGCCGCGCGTTCCGGTCTTTCTGCCAACAGTCCAGCATGAGCTGATGCAGGGAGGTGGGGCAGTCTGGGGGTGGGGGCAACCGGTAGTCCTGTTCGATGGCATTGATCACCTGCAATGACAGGCAGAAGCGCTGGCTGAGGACGTCTGGAGAAAACGAGGCTGCCGACGGCTGCCAGGGAATGGCGACCTAACAGATGCTGGGATGGGTGTGACAGCCCCCCCGGAACGGCAAATCTGGGAGGGGGGTCCTCCTGGCCAGGGCCGAGGCTGGCTGTGGCTCAATGTCCCAGAAGCTCTTGAGCTATGATCCATGTGACCTCCTAACCCTGCCCACCATCTCCGTTTCCACGCGGTGTCAAACTCTTGGATACGGGGATCAGCTCTTCTTTGCGGCACCCTCACTTCTCAAAGACCCAGGGGGGCTGAGCTCTCTGGGAACCCCACCCCCGCCCCAGTGAGAGGACATTCCAGGAAAGCTTGGTAAGACCGTGGGACACTCACGTCCTGATTGCTCATGTCCCAGTACGGTCGTTCCCCAAATGACATGACCTCCCACATCACAATCCCGTAGCTCCAGGCATCGCTGGCAGATGTGAACTTCCGGAAGGCAATGGCCTCAGGGGCTGTCCATCGGATGGGAATCTTTCCTCCCTGAGGATGGAGGAGGAAAAGGGGAGCTGAGGGAGACTCACAGGACCCAGGCATTCACTCCCAACCTCTGCCTTTCCTCCTAGCCCAGGCCTTCTTTCTTTTTTTCCTTTTTTTTTTGTCTTTTTGTCTTTTTAGGGATGCACCTGCGGCATGTGGAGTTTCCCAGTCTAGGAATCTACTCGGAGCTACAGCTGTCAGCCACAGCCACAGCCACGCGGGATCCGAGCAGCGTCTGCAACCTACACCACAGCTCATGGCAATGCCAAATCCTTAACCCACTGAGCGAGGCCAGGGATCAAACCTACAACCTGATGGCTCCTAGTCGGATTTGTTTCCGCTGAGCCACAACGGGAACTCCCAGGCCTCCTTTCTTTCTAGGACCCAAACACCCAGCTCCCCAACTCTGTGCTTTTCCTTGACACCCGGCAGCCGGGTTCCTTAAGCTGACCACGCCCCCCCCCCACGTCCAGGGTCTGCTCCTGCATCCTGTCCTGGGTCAGGACTGTCAGTCCCTCAGTCTCCCGCCTTTCCAGCCCATCCTGCGCCCCTGGCCCTGAGACCCTAGGCCCCACGCCCACCCCCCAGCCTCACCAGAGAGCTTGTGTAGGTGGGATCAGAAGAGTTCTCCTCCAAGAATCGGGAGAGGCCAAAGTCTGAAACTTTGCAGACCAGGTTGCTGTTGACCAAGATGTTGCGGGCGGCCAGGTCTCGGTGGACGTAGCTCATCTCAGCGAGGTACCGCATGCCCGAGGCAATGCCCCGTAACATGCCCACAAGCTGGATGACGGTGAACTGCCCGTCGTTCAGCTGGAGGACAAGGAGGGGTGTGGTTGGGACAGCTCACCTCAGCGCTCCCCCTTCCTTCCACGTGTTAGTCACTTCCAGACCTTCTCACGCCCACCTGTAGGGCAGGCCTGCCAACATCCCAGGTAAACCCTCCTCCTGGCTTTCACCCTGAGTTCTCCCAGCTCCCACTGCAGTATCGTGACACAGTGCTCACAGCTGTTGCTGCGTCAAATATATGCATCAGTCTCTCTTAACCAGATGATAAGGAGATTATTTTAAGATTTTCTTCTGTTTAACCTAGCACAGTGCTTCGCAGTCAGGAAATGTTCAACAAATGCCTTTGATGTAATCTCTTCTTTATTTTGGCTGTGTCCACGGCATGCAGAAGTTCCCAGGCCAGGGATCAAACCCACATCACAGCAATGACAATGCTGGATCTTTAACCCACTAGGCCACCAGGGAACTCCATGTATGTTCTTTTTATTTGACAGCAAAAGCACACTGACAGTTACAAGTGTGCCCTAAGGCCACCTGCCTACAGGTGGAAATGCATGCGCTGGTGCTGATCCAGCCGAAATCTCACTCTTGGACCAGCTATATGTAGGATGTAAGAGAACAATGAGGAACTGGGTGTCCAGCAGTGATCATAGCACCAAAACCAAGGTCTAACGCCCGACCTTGACCTTTATAGAGTTTGCTCTCACCAGGTAAGCCAATCAGTCATGAATGGTTAACTAAGCCCATCCTCTGGGTTCAGCGAGCACACCGGGGACCCGAGGTAACCCTGCAGGGCCAGTGACGACGGAATTCTGAATCCATCCTCCAAGCCTGCACCCACCAGGCCTGGCATCTCCGTTCGTGGTAACACCACCTCCAGGGAGGAGACCTTGGCGTCTCCGCGATTCCTCTCCCCATCACCCACAACTTACAATCCACCAGCCAGTTCTGGTGGCCCTGCCTCCGAAACATCCCCAATCCAGCCACTTCGCACTCACTGCAGCCCCCAGGCCCTGAAGGAGGGCCGCCTTCTCCCGGCTTCTGCTCCTGCTCTCGGCACCCGTCACAGGGACCTCCTCAAACATTCTCACACCTCTGCTGAAGTCCTTCCAAAGCCTTGCCCTCGAACTTCTAATCAAATCCAAGTTTCTAAGGCCACTGAAGCCCAGCCACCGTCTACAGGATCCACCATCACTCCTCTGCTGACCTGGTTCAGCTTCCCCCATCTTCTGCTTCTTGAATATGCTGGGATCCTGCCCACTCTGCGTTTCTACTTTCTGCCGCCAACAGGCTCCCCACCAGCGCCCCATCTTCTCACGGCTGGCTTTCTCATCTACCCAAATGTCATCTCTTTTCTTTTTTCTTTTTAGGGCGCAACTGTGGCGTACGGAAGTTCCCAGGCTAGGGTCTTGGAGCTGCAGCTGCCAACCTACGCCACAGCCACGGCAATGCGGGATCTGAGCCACATCTGCTACCTATACCACAGCTCACAGCAACGCCAGGTCCTTAACCCACTGAGCGAGGCCAGGGTTCGAGCCCACATCCTCATGGACACTATGTTGGGTTTGGCGATTTTTTTTTGTCTTGTTAGGGCCAAACCCGCAGCATATGGAAGTTCCCAGCCTAGGGATCAAATCGAGGCTGAAGCTGCCAGCCTACAACACAGCCACAACCACACCAGATCTGAGCTGCGTCTGTAACCTACACCATAGCTCATGGCAATGCCAGATCCTTAACCCACTGAGCGAGGCCAGGGATCAAACCCACATCCTCATGGACACTAGTCGGGTTCATTACCGCTGAGCCACAAATGGAACTC
Source organism: Catagonus wagneri (assembly GCA_004024745.2). Taxonomy (NCBI): domain Eukaryota; kingdom Metazoa; phylum Chordata; class Mammalia; order Artiodactyla; family Tayassuidae; genus Catagonus; species Catagonus wagneri. The sequence goes on along the minus strand of PVHT021183640.1, from coordinate 1,371,617 downwards.
CCAAACGTCATCCTTTTGGCCGTGCCCACGGCATGCAGAAGTTTCCGGGCCAGGGATTGAAATCATGCCACCGCAGCAACCTAAGCCACAGCAGTGATAACACTGGATCCTTAACCCTGCTGGGCCATTTTTCTTTTTTTCACCTCTTCTACAATAGACTCCCTTCCCTTTCCTGCAGCCGGACAATGGAACAAGCTCCAGTACCCACAAGGGAGGGTCAGGCTGTCATGACACTATTCCAGGGCCTGCCTCGGCATCCTTTGTGGTGGGAGCCAGGGAGCCTGTGTCTCCTTTTTTTAAAAGGCTCTTTTTCTGTTAAGGATTTTATCTTGCCATGACTTTCTTTATTATTGGAGTATAGCAGATTTACAATGGTGTGTCGATTTCTGCTCTACAGCCTGTGTCTCCTGATGTGGAAGCCCGTGAGGACACGGCACCCTCTGAGGTAGGCTGGCCAACGACGTTTAACTTTGAACTTATCACGGTATTAGATATAGCATCTCTTAGAGGAAACACAGAGAAACAAGCTACATGACCCCACAAGGAAGAATGTGACAAATCCAGGAGAGGAAATTTAAGTGGACAGATGGTCCAGTCCTTCAGCATTTTAGAACCACGACAAGGGAATGTTCTGGATGTATAAGAGCCTCGAAACAGGAGTTCCCGTCGAGGCGCAGCAGAAACGAATCCGACTAGGAACCATGAGGTTGCGGGTTCGATCCCTGGCCTCGCTCAGTGGGTTAAGGATCTGGCGTTGCCGTGAACTGGGCATAGGTTACAGATGCAGCTCGGATCTGGCGTTGCTGTGGCTCTGGCATAGGCCAGCAGCTGTAGCTCTGATTCAACCCCTAGCCTGGGAACCTCCATATGCCGCGGGTGCGGCCCTAAAAAGCAAAAAAAAAAAAAAAAAAAAAAGCCTCAAAACAATAACCATCAGGTGCAATACTTGATCTCAAACTGGATGCTGGTTTGGAGACACCAGCAGTAAGGGACATTTGGGGGACAACTGGAAAATGTAAGTATCAAGTGGGCACTGGGTGATACCAAGGAATTGTTATAATTCTGTGAAACACAGTGTTATTTTGCTATGTTTGTTTATATACATATATAAAAAGATGCACAGTAAAATTTTAAAAAGAACAAAATTTCATAAGTTTGCTAATGTAGCAAAAATAAGCTCTTCCCCCTCCTCTCCAAACACATTTCTATGATCTCTACGATCCCTTTTAACTTTTTTCACATCTGAAGTTTTGTTTGCTTTTTACAAAAGCTTGTTAGCGCTTGTAGGCTTTCAGCAGCACCCCCCCCCCCCATCACCCCGGCAGCTTGCCAAGAGCAGAGACGTTCACGGCTCTACTCCCGGGGCGGAGGACAGTGGCTGGTGCACGAGGACGCGCTCGGAAAATATTTGTCACCAGGATGAACGATGGCCCCTCCATATCCCCGGGTCAGCTGGCTCCACACGGAGGCCAGTCCCAGGACCCGACCTTCCCTGGGGAGAATGAGGGGCGGAGGGGCGGTGACGTGGGACTGGCTCTGAGTTCCCTGGGCTGCACTGGGGGAGTGCGGGGTGGCAGTGGGGCACCAGGCTTGGCGTGGGGGCGCTCACCCGCAGGAAGGAGTCCAGGGCGCCGTTCTCCATGAACTCGGTGAGGATCATGACCGGCACGCTGTTGGTGACCACACCCTCCAGGCGGATGATGTTGGGGTGCTCGAACTGGCCCATGATGGAGGCCTCGCTCAGGAACTCCCGCCGCTGCCGCTCCGTGTAGCCTCCCTTCAGGGTCTTGATGGCCACGCAGCTCTCCTTCTTCCCGGGGGCCTTGAGGCGCCCCCGGCACACCTCCCCGAACTCGCCTTAAGGAAGGAGCGCAGGTCAGCTCTCCTCTGCCCGGGTCCGGGTCTGTCGGCCCTCCCGCCGCCCACCCCCTCGGGGCACCCCGGCGTTTCCCACTAACCTGCGCCAATCACCTCTTCAATCTTGACATAGGAGACGTCAATCTCTTTCGCAAATTCCCTCACAGCCTCGTTAGGGTCTTCATAAGTGAAGGGGTCAATGTAGACCTTGGTACCTGAGGGATCGTCACGCGGGCCGTTAGCCAAGAGGGAACTCCCATGGCCCTCAGACGCCCAGGGTCTTGGCTCACGGCTCTCGCCCCAGCCCTGCTTCCTTGCGGATGCGCCTACCCACCGTGCCCGATGAGGTACTGTCCGTGTTTGTCCGAGTATTCAGCTTCTCTCCCGTTGCTCTGCTTCCTGTAGCCGACGGGAAAGGAACGGTAAACTGAGTCACTCGTCCCGCTGTTCCCGGAGGGACGGGGAGGAAGGGAGGCCTGCCCTGGCACAGGAGGCCGGGTGGCTGGCTTCGCAGGGGCCTCCGGGTGCCCAGAGCCTCACCTGAGACAGAGAACGGCGATGACGATGACCACCAGGACCAGCACCACACCCACGACCGCCGTGCCCGCGATCAGGGCCAGCTGCTCCCGCCAGCTCTCGTTCTCTGGCGGAGAAAAGCCGGGGATCAGGACGACCCGTCGGGCCCACGGGCTCCAGGCAAGACCCTCAGGGCCGGGGAGGAAGCTTCCCAGCCTTACTACTGCCAGAGTGGGTTTGATTTTTTTTTTTTGTCTTTTTGCCTTATCTAGGGCCGCACCCGCGGCATATGGAGGTTCCCAGGCTAGGGGTCTAACAGGAGCTGTAGCCGCCGGCCTTCGCCACAGCCACAGCAACGCGGGATCCGAGCTGCGTCTGCAACCTACACCACAGCTCACAGCAACACCGGATCCTTAACCCACTGAGAGAGGCCAGGGGTCGAACCCGCAACCTCAGGGTTCCTAGTCGGATTTGTTAACCACTGAGCCACGACGGGAACTCCAGAGTGGGTTTGATTTTATTCTGGTATAGATACCGGCGACCACACAAAGTCCCCATTTAAACAAAAGGTTCCAGAGGCTAAAAACAAAAAGGTTTATAGCCAAGAAATCAAAACAACCCAAATGTCCATCGAGGGAATGAAAGGATAAATAAAATGTGTGCTAGCCATACAATGGAGTGTTTTTTGGCCAGGAGAATGAATTTGGTCCTGATAAATCCTGCAACCCTGATGAACCTTGAAAACATTCTGCCATGTGAAAGAGGAAGCCAGTCACAAAAGACTATGTGTTGAAGGGTTGTATGAAATGTCTAGGAGTTCCCATTGTGGCTCAGCAGGTTAAGAACCCAACATCCTGTCTGTGAGGATGCGGGTTCGATCCATGGCCTCGCTCAGTGGGTTAACAATGCAGCATTGCTGCAGCTCTGAGCGTAGACGGGCAGCTGCAGCTCCGATTCAGTCCCTAGCCCGGGAACTTCCATATGCTGCAGGTGCAGCATCAAAAAGAAAAAAAAAATTTTAACTGAAAGGAAACATCCAGAATACACAAATCTAGAGATAGAAAGTAGATTAGTGTTTGCCAGGGGCTGGGGGGGTGATGGAAGGGTTATAATTTTTTTTGGGGGGGGTGCTAAAATGTTTTAAATTGTGGTGATGATTGCACAACCCTGTGAATATATTAAAAGCCAATGAATTATACATTTTAAATGGGTGAATCGTGGTATATGAATCACATCTCAATAAAACTGCTAAACAAAAATTAAAAGGTTTAGAAAACCATTGGGGGAGTTCCCATCGTGGCTCAGTGGTTAACGAATCCGACTAGGAACCATGAGGTTGCGGGTTCGATCCCTGGCCTTGCTCAGTGGGTTAAGGATCCGGTGTTGCCGTGAACTCTGGTGTAGGTTGCAGACGCGGCTCGGATCCCGCGTTGCTGTGGCTGTGGCGAAGGCCGGCAGCTACAGCTCCTGTTAGACCCCTAGCCTGGGAACCTCCATATGCTGCGGTTGCAGCCCAAATAAGGCAAAAAGACAAAAAAAAAAAGAAAAAAGAAAAGAAAGACATTGGGGAAAAAAAAAAAGAAAACCATTGGGCCAGCATATGACAACTAACAAGGTGTCACCTCATTTAATCCTTGGAGCCCCGTGACAGAGGCCTCATATTTCCATTTTTTGGATGACAGAGCTGGGGCTCAGGGGTCAAGTTTTTGCTAAAGGTCACATAGCTGGAAAGCCGCTGAGCTGGTCTTCACACCCAGCTGCTGGTTTTGGTTTCTACAACCTGTCACCAGGCCAAAATGCCTTGTGCATGAGAGAGAAGCATGGGGAGGTGACTCTGGGCGTCTTGAGGGCAGAGCCAAGGCCTCCCGCCTCTGGTGGGGGACAGCCAATCTCCCCAACGCGCAGCACCCCAGGCTCACCATCCAGCTGGGTCTGGCTGTGGTGCTCCTGGCCGAAGGGCCCATAGCCAGCCTCAGAGCGCGCCCGCACCTGGACCAGGTAGCTGGCTCCCCGCTTCAGTCCCCGCAGCTCTGCCCGGTTCTCTGACGTCTTGAGGAACCGCACGCTGCTAGGACCCTCTGCGCCCTGTTCAGGGGGAGAGGGGTCCGGCCGTAAACCCGGGCCCCTAGATTCCACTGCTCTTTCCATCTCCCCCTGCCCTGAGCCTCCATCACTAGCATCTCTGTTGACAGGCAGGTAAGGCCTTTGTGCTCACTTATGTATGCACCGTGCCGTAGTTTTGCATTAAGAGTATCACTTAATCCTCGCAGCAATTCTGTAGCGCAGGCTCCGTTATCCTCAGTAGCCCTCAATGAGGATACTGAGCTGAGAGGCACTGACACAAGGACATATGGCTAGTATGTGGCAGATGCCTGCCATTCGGGGTGTCCCGCCCCTGGAGGGAATCCCACTGCCAGCCCCTAACCCCAGGGCACGGCCTGATCTTACCTTCTCATGGTACTTGACCTCGTAGTCCAGCACCGCCCCGCTGGGCGCCCGAGGAACAGCCCATGCTAGGCTCAAGCTGCTGGGGGATGACCGAGTCACCCTGATGTCAGACACTGGGGGTGGCACTGCAACAGACAGACACGTGGGGCCCTTGAGGGTGGCAGGTCTGTCCCTTGTCTTTCCCAGCTCTTCCTCTGCTGGTCACACTTGCCCCAGTCTCCTAACTGTCATAGGCATTCCTTCTGGCTCTCCCTGCCCGGTCCTCAACTCTCCAGTCCACCTTTGCATCTTTGCTGTTGTTGTTGTTATTGCTGTTTTTTTTTATTTTTTGACCGCCCTGCAGCATATGGAGTTTCCAGGCCAAGGATCAGATCTGAGCCGCAGTTGTGACCTAAGCCATGGCTGCGGCAACACCGGATCCTTAACCCACTGTGCTGCCCAGGGGATTGAACCTGCATCCCAGCGCTCCCAAGATGCCACCAATCCCTTTGTGCCATAGCAGGAACTCCTGCGTCTTTAAACACTCTTTCTGCCTCTTGTCTCAAAGACCTTGAGCCACAATAATTCCTGGGGGCCCCACTCCCAGCTGCTGCCTTTTTCCTTTCAGGCCCTTAGACTGTCCACAGCCCTTGCTGGCCTTTCCCACCAACACCTCGCCCATCCGACCACAGGCTGCCCCCAGTCCCCAGTCTTACCCTCTCGGTCGGTGGTGACATTCACAGCCTCAAATGGGACTGGCCCGCTGGCTAAGGAGGACACCCCGTTCAAGGCAGTGACCTCGAAGGTATAGGTGAAGTCAGGACGCAGCCCACGAATTGCCACCCAGGGCTCCATCAGGTCCCGCGGGCCGGGGTCGAAGGTCAGGTCTCCCCCACAGGGCACGCAGGACCCCCCGGGCCGGCACTCCCGGCAGCGGAGCGCGTAGGTAAGGTCCTCTCGGCCGCCCGACTCGAGGGGCGCGCTCCACTCCAGGCGCAGGGAGGAGCCGTTCAGGCGGGACACCACGCTCCTCGGAGCGGATGGAGGGGCTGCGGGTGACAGGGGGCATCAGGCAGAGGCTGAGCAGATGGGCAGGAGACGGCCAGTGGGACAGACAGCCGGACAGCCATGCTGACACTGTCTGGGCAGGGCACCAGGCCAGGGTCAAGAGGAGGGAGGAGTGGAGGATGGCGCTGGGGTGGGGTGGGGTCCACCCCAGGGGACACTGGCCACTTACTGGTACAGGGTGCACCCCGGGGGTCCGTGCGGGCCCGGAAATAGCCGATGCGGCACTGGCAGACGGACGAGCCAATGGTGTTGGAGTGGCTGTTGGCTGGGCATGGCTGGCAGGACCCCTCTCCGGACAGAGGCTTGAAGGTGCCCTGACCACAGGCTGAGACAGAAGTGTCCATCAGAAACTTGCATTAAAGACATTCAGCAGCAGCTACTAAAGTTGCATGGGGAGTTCCCCGTGGCTCAGCAGGTTAAGGATCTGGCATTGGGAGTTTCTGTGGTGGCTCAGCGTGTGAACCCAACTAGTATCCATGAGGACACAGGTTCGATCCCTGGCCTCGCTCAGTAAAGTAAGGATCTGGTGTTGCCGTGAGCTGTGATGTAAGTCACAGATGTGGCTCAGATCCCGCATCGCTGAGGCTGTGGCGTAGGCCGGCAGCTGCAGCTCGTATTCGACCCCTAGCCTGGGAACTTCCACATGCTTCAGGTGCCACTCTAAAAAGACAAAAAAAGAAAAAAGAAAAAAAAAGGAAAGATCTGGCATTGTCACTGCTGTGGCTCTGGTTACAGCTGCGGCATGGGTTTGATCCCTGGCCCTGGAACTTCTGCTCGCCGTGGGTGCTGCCAAAAAATAAAGTTGCACAAAGTGCAAAGGGGGAGAAATAAAGTTGCAAAAAGTGCAAAAGGGGAGAAGGGAGGGAGGGGCTCAGAAACCTGGCCTCTAAAAGGGGAGGACCTTCTTCTAGAGCGGGGGTCTGAACCCTGACATGCAGCCCCACCCCACGGCAGCATGGTGAAAGCCAGACCTCTGCTCAGAACAGTGAACTTCAATGCACACCCCAAAATACACAGATTACCAAGAAAACCAAAGAAGTGAAATGAAAATACAATGATCAAACATGAAGAAAAGTTCACAACATAGCAACGCACGTGTTTCTCTATTAACAAGACACAGCAGTAGGGCTAACGGCCAACAAAACACTGAAATCACAATGAGCAAACCCAGCATTTTGACATTCTTGCATCATCTCTAACGGGCTGTGAAAACACCCAATATTTGAATGGAGCCCAAGTCTCAGGTCCCGCTCCCGCTCCCACCGCTGGGCTGTGGCTGACGTTCCGTAAAAGGAATGGCCAATTTCAGCTGAGCGTAAATGAAAAGAAAAAGCCACTTTTTTCCCCCTCCACCAAAGTTCACAGATTTCCTCCATTCTACCTGCAACACCCAGTTAAGAATCCCTGCTCTGGGAGTTCCCGCCGTGGCTCAGTGGTTAACGTAATCCAACTAGGAACAGTGAGATTGTGGGTTCAATCCCTGGCCTCGCTCAGTGGGTAAAGGATCCGGTGTTGCCATGAGCAGTGGTGTAGGTTGCAGACGTGGCTCGGATTCCGCGTTGCTGTGGCTGTGGCGTAGGCCAGCAGCTGTAGCTCTGATTAGACCCCTAGCCTGGGAACCTCCATACGCCACGGGTGCGGCCCTGGAAAAAGCCAAAAAAAAAAAAAAATCCCTGCTCTGGAGGAAAAGCTAAGTGACATTTCAGTAAGTTAGAGGAAACTGTAATGAACTAGATACTATGATGACTCTGTTCTGAGTCCAACAAGGTCCCCCAGCCCCGAGGACAGTCCCGCATCCCAGGACAGCCTCTCATGTCCAGAAATGAACTGGACCCTCGTTAGGAGGAGGAGTGTGAAAGTGAGGGAGAGCTCAGAACTGCGCTGGGGGCCCTGAAAACACACCCTCCAGAGTGTGAGTGCCCAGAAGAGCAAAGAATGTTCCAAATGGAGACTGAAGAAGTGGCTCAGCCCTCACCTCGGCACCTGGTATTCCCCTCGGCGGCCTCGAACCCTGGAGCACAGCTGCAGCCGGTGACCGGCTGCTCGGCCCACTGGCCATCCTCCCGGCAGTAGAGGCTGGGGCTGGGGCTGGGGGCGGGCACGGCATCGGCCACGCAGCTCCCTGCCACAGGCACCACGAGCTCACGAGGCACCGTCTCCGGGAAGCGTGTCAGGTTCACGGTCAGCTGGGCGCACTTCTTGTAGAAGAGGTGCAGGGACAGCAGGGCCATGCAGGCGCCCTGGTCCTGGAAGGCCAGGTAGAAGCCGGCCTTGGTGAGTGGGCCCAGACGCAGCGTCTTGACATTCACCTTGCCGGTGGCCTCGGCCCCAGGGCGCTTCCGGGTCAGGTGCTCAGCAGCCACTGTGTCCACCTGCCAGGTCAGGCAAGAGACTCACTGCTGCCGTCCTCCGCTCCCCGAGGACCCCGCTGGGCTGTCTTCTTCCCAGCTCACCCTCGCCCTGACCTGCCTGGCTCCTGTTTGAGAACCTTCTCTCCACCTTTCCCGGTATGCACTTTCTTTCCTGCAGGCCCCAGCACTGTCCATTAACACTCGCCAAGCTCCTATGATGTGTCCAGCTTCTGCCCTGCACCCCCTTTTCCATGCACTCACCCCACCTATAGACACATATCAACACCTACTCTAGGGCAGGCCCTGGATTCTGTGCCCAGGAAACAGAAACGAAAGAAACAGAATCTGGTAAGTTAAACATCTGAGGAGCGCTGCGGCAGGCAGGACCCCAGAGCAGGGCGCATCAGCGAAGGTGTCCCGGGGAGGGGACCTCAGTCCTGGAACTTACAAAACAAGTAGGAATTGGATGGAAAGAAGGCCTTCCAGGGCGAGGCATCAGCTGGCGCAAAAACCAGACTGTGATGGGGCGAGGTGCACTGGGAGAACAGGGGCGTGGAGGGGGCCCCCCCCCCCGCACAGCGGAGAACAGCTTCTCCACCTAGCACACCATTCTCTTCCCTCCTCAGACCGGGGCCTCCTGCTTCCAGTTCCCGCTGCTTCTAGACCGCAGGCCTGCCCCGGGCCCCACCCTGACTCTCCACCCAGCCCTGGGGCGCCTGGGTACCTTGATGTAGGGGTTCTCCATCCAGGCCGGCGTGTGGGCTGTGGCCGTGTCCGCGTCACTCTCGAAGTAGAAGACGGTGAAGGTCTCCTTGCAGGAGCGGCCAGCCCGCGGCAGGGAGAGGCACTCCAGCATGGTGAAGCGCAGCGTGGCGTACACGTGGACGGCCCCTCGCCGGGGCACCCAGCCAGTGCGCAGCCAGTGTGCCTGGCCCGGGGCCCGCTGCATGTCGCACACTTCGTAGGTCCGAACGCTGTGCTGCTCCTCATCCAGGCCACTCAGCTCCTCCCACTGTGGGGAGAAGGACATCAGCCTGGGGATTGCTGAGCGGGTGGGCGAAGGTCAGTGCAAGGGTGTTTGCCATAAAGCGAGGCGGGGCTGGGGGGGACCCCTGGAAAGCAAGGACTCAGAGGTCACCTGCTCCTGATTCTGTGATGGGTGTTGGGTGGGGAGTGGGTGCTGGAAAGCAGGAGCACAGATGGCCCCCTCCCTCAGTTTCCCTCCCAAGCCCTGGCTCTTACCTGCCCCTCCACCTGAGGAAATGTCACCCACTTCAAATCGGCAGTTTCCAATTTTGTGTTCAATAGGGTCTCTAAGACACACAGACAGAGAGACAGACAGTCGGTCAGCCCTTGCAGGGAGACACCAAAAAGACCAGATGCCTGGGAGCTGAGACAGGTGGGTCCCCTGAGCTCCCACCACACCGGAGCTGTCTGGCAGACCAAGACAGACAGACAGGCGGAGGAGGAGAGCGCCCTGCTTTCTGCTCCCTCCTCTCCCAGATTTCTAGCCCCTTTTCTGAGTGCCAGCCTCGCCCCTAACAGCTGGTAGGCACAGGACTCCCAGATCTAGGCCTCTGTAAACCCCAGTGCCCTGAGAAGGGGAGACATAAATGCTGAAAGGGGGAAAAGGGCAAACAGCTCAGGAAGGGTTAAAGGCCAGACCTGACCCTGACCGCTGGCATGGGGACAACCCCTGCCTCTAGGGCCGGCCTCAGCCTCTGCAGTCCCTTCCCCAGATCCAAAGTTGCTATCTCCCAACTCTACTCCTCTTTCCCCGCTTCAGAACCAACACTCCAGCCCTTTGGCTCCTCCAACGGGGTGCTGAGCTCTCTCCCAAGCCCAGCCCCGACTCCCTCCCCTCTCCGCCGGCTAACTGCCCTCCAAGGAGGAAGTGCTGGAGGCCAGGACGCTCGGGTTCCCACCCTTGGCCCCTGCCAGCGGAGGCCTCACATCTGGATTTGGTTATGGGAGAAAAAGAGGAGGAGATTCTAGGGGTGTGTGTATGGAGGAGGGTGAGCACACCTGGCTTGGCTCGGGCCTGGGGGAGGGGCGTCGGGGGAGGGGCGGGGCTCCCGCGGGGGGGGGGATTAGGAGCAACCGCACAGCCCCTGGCAGAGGAGGGTGGAGGGGGATCCCCCCGGAAGCCAGGGCCTCGTGGGGGGGCTGCAGACGTGGGCTGGAAGGAACAGAGGGGGGGTCCCCAGGGGAGCCAGCAGCACACCTGGGACCTGTCCCCCCTCCCCCGCAGGGGCTGCAGGAAAGAAAGGAAGGCAGGTTGGTGGGGCAGCCTCCTCTCAGGGACCAGGTGAAGTCCCCCCCCAGAGCAGCGGTCAGAAGGACCCTGACCAGCCCGAGGTGAGGCCTCTGCCCGCATGGGTGGCAGGGGACAGCCCAGCACGCTGGGGACAGGATGCCCGGGTTCTGGGAAGCGGGTGGATAGAGGCTGCCGTCTCCACCCTCCATTGTTCCAGACTGGATAGTGTTTTCCTGTCTCCGATTTACACACTGTCTCCTTTACACACTGTCTCCGTTTCGGGCCGTCCTGGGCGCTCTGAGTGGCTCACTTTCTCTCATCCTCTCCGTCCTGCCTGCCTCCCTCTCTCTTTGAGCTGTCACTTCTCTGGCCTCTCATCTCTCTCTCCACCTCACTCTCTGGCCATCTCCATTCCTCTTTCTGACTGCCACTCTCCTCCGTTTTCTGTCTCCCATTTGTCACATTCCCTGGGCCACAGGGCCTTGGATAAACGACTGAACTCTTGAAAGTCTCAGTCTTCTCCTCTGTAAAATGGGGGCAAGGGTACCTCCCACCCAGAGGGTTGCTGGAACCATGAAAACATGAAATGCTTAGCACGGGCCTCGGGCTCGGAAAGCAGTCAGGTAACAGGAATTAGACGTGACTCCCTGTCCCCTGTGGCAGCTTTCTCCCTCTTACCAACCCATCATCCTGGCCAGCTTCCTCCCTGCTTTACCTTCCCCTCTCTCTCTCCCACGGTTCTTTCCACTTCTTTCTCTGAGCCCAGCACGTCTCCCCTTTCCCCCCACACCCAGCCTTTGATCCCCGGCCCAGAGCAGCACTGCCCAGCCTGGGGGAGAGGGGTGCCTAATTGCTTTTCATTCCTTCTCCTCAGAAGCCCCCCGATGGCCCACTCCCCAGAGACCCCTTTGATTCCAGCCAGGGAAGGCGGGGAAGGAGGCAGCTCACTGAAAGGAGATTACGGCTATGGGAGGAGGGTTCATAGGGCCCTTGGCTCCCCTTCTAGGGGTTGAGGGGAGGGCAAAAACTCATGAATAAAGCAACATTTGGAGGGGACGCAGAAAAAAACAGAAATGTAGAGAGACTAGGAGGTGGCAGTTAGGCTGAGTTCCAGTGACAAGAGGGTCGTGTAGGTCAGTTTTTACCAGCCAATAGGGTTAGAGGAAAGGACTCTGGTGGGCCTGGAGCAGGGCTGGGGTCTAGACAGCGTTTAAAGGGCTGGGCAGCACCCTGGAGCAACCAGGGAGGGGGCCTCCCTGCAGCGGGGGCTGTGGCTTTGGGAAAGATTCAGAGGTTTGGAGTGAGCGCAGAAGGGGGCCATCCCGCCCGACGTGTGTGCAATTGTAGGGCCAAGGTGTGAATGCTGAGGAATGGGGGGCCGCGGGAGTTTTATGGCCTAGCACAAAGTTCTGCCTTGTCTGCAATGGTTCCTCCAAGAACGTTTCCTCATGTTTGGCGGAGGTGGGAAGAGGGACAGAAATTTTGGCAAGAGTTTTGAAGATTGTTGTACGGAGAAAAGGAAAGGCTGCCAGGGTGTCTGGAGTCAGGAGTAAGAGTTTGAGGAGCGGGGACTGGGGCAGGTCCGCGTCCCGGGACGGAGCTCGACTCCATCTCTTTCCCAAACAAAAGAAAACTCCACTCCCCGCTGGGCCGCCTCCTCCCCGCCCCCCTCCCGAGCCAGCACTATTGGTCTGGAGTGTTCGGGGTTGGGGTGTCGGGTTAGGGGAGACAAAGGTCGGCCCCCCTCCACTCCGAGGCCTATCCTCGGGGGCCCAGAAGTGGCGGGGCGCCCCCAGGGAAACTCACCTTCTAAAGCGGCTGCAAGCGAAGCCCAGCAAAGCAGAGCCCGGAGCTCCATGGCGCCGCCTCTCTCCGGTTGGATCCGATCCGAGTTTGGGGGGCGCTAGCCCCCCCAGGTCTGAACCCCTCCCTGGGCGGGTGGACGCCGACTACCCGCGCGGGACTCGGTCGGGGCCCTCAGCACGGGCCCATGCGGGCGCGCCGGGCACCGGGTGTTGGCGCCCAGGTGTGGCCCTGCGTCCCCGCCGCGCGCGCAGACTGGCGGGCGGGGGGCGTCCTGGCAGCGGCTGCGTCGGGCGGGCGCAGGGCGAGACGTGGCTGGAGTCGGGGGTCCCTCCGGGGCTTCGGGGTCCCGCCCTGGCTGGCTAGGGGTGGGCTGGCGTTCGCGGACTCCCCCCCTCCCTGGAGTGGCGCTGCTCGCGCGACCGGGGTGAGTGCGCTCCGCGCCGGCTGGGAGGGTGGGAGTCGGGGCAGGGACGGGAGCGGGAGGGAGGGAGACTGCGGCGCGGGGCCGGGCTGGGACTCGGCCGGGCGGCGCCTGGCTGGGGAGGGAGGGGCGCTCGGGGGGCGGGGGGAAACCCGCCCCCCCAAAGCCCGGGCTCCGCGAGGGGGCCGGGGCGCGCTGATTGGAGCGGGCGCTGCTGAATAATTCATGCGGGAAGCAGAGCGGGGCGCCGAGCGAAGCAGGTCGGGAAGTTGGGAGAAAGTTTGGAGAAGGGGGAGGGGCGGCGGGCGCCGAGCCCCGGGACCGCCCAGACCTGCACCGTGGCCGTGCGCCCTGGCCCAGACCGCGCGTGTCCCGGCCGGGGCCCAGCGACCCCCGGAGCAGATCTGAGCCCGGCAGACACCGGGGAGCAGAGAAACACGCCCAGCAGCATGGAGATCCCCACACTCGAAGCCCTATCCGATCTTCCTACGGACTTTGGAGTCGTCTTCTAGATGCGCCCACTACTCCCTCGTTAGCGCGGGGGACCGGTTTGGGGGAAGCTTTTGAGGATGAAGGGTGGCCCGCTGCCCAAGGCAACGATCTCAACTTAGATAACCCTGGAGCGAAGTTCACACACTCATTCAACAAACATCAAGTAGTGGGGATCTGCTGTACTCGCAACCTAGTGCTGAAAAGCGTGCGGAGGAAGAAGAGCACCTGGGTTGAGACGGGCAGCAGTATGAAAAGTCGAGGAAGCAAGGGAAAATCAAAGGTGGTTGGGTCCGACAGGGTGAGTGGTCGGGATGGATTCGCAAATCATGGTCCTCACTCACTGTCGCGTTTAGGAGGGCTCCGGGACACTCGCAGCCCTGACCCCTGGGGTTCGGCCGGGGCTGCTGCTGTCTGTCTTTCCTGAGGCTGTTTCCTGTCTGGCTCCTGGGGACCCTCGGCCTGGCTGGGAGGGCCCTTCCTCCCGTCACCATCCCGCCCCCCATCTCATCAGTCAGAGGGGAGTGTTCAGGAAAGCAGTGCTCCTCCCACTTTGTACCTCTGAGCACCTACAGTGTGGGAGATGGTGCTGCAAAAGCCCGTCGGTGGAAAAGCTGGAAGGAAAGAGCTTAGACTCCGAAGGTATTTAAGGGGGACTGAGCCTAGAGGAGCTCAGGTGCCTAGAGGGAGGGAAAGAGGAGTCCCTGATTTTGGGGGGCTTCCAAGCCCCTCTAATCCACAGAGAACAGCCAGGCCTGCAGTGACCTCTTGTCCCAGCGCACTTATCTCGCTGCCACAAGGAGTGCTCCCCACACCCCTGCCCTTCCTCGTAGCCCTGCCTGGGTTCTGCTCCGGGGTGGGGGGTCACAGAGGGCAGGAAACAGCCGGCTTGGCTGGAGCCGGGCAGACCAGGCCAGGACTGGGAATTCCCTCCTCCCCTCTCGATCTGAGCCCGGTCTGAGCCCAGTCTCGGTGTCTCCATTCGTATTCAGTTTTTCTGGGTTATCCCTGGAATTGCCTCCTTTGATGGGGGATGCCGTTCATCCATACCTTATGGGGTGGCGGGTACATGGCCTGAATGGGAGAGAAACCCAGAGGCAGAGAGAAATGAGGCTGGGTGGAGTGAGGAGCTGAAGAGACAGAGGGGTGAAGAGATGCATCAGCTCAGCACACACTCGAATCTCGCACTTCTGACCCCTGAGCACCAGGACTCCCTCAGCCCAAGAGAGGAGGGCACCAGAGGTAAGAAAATACCCAGTGGATTCCCTGTCATGGAGTCCTCGGCCCCCATCCCCCAGCACGTAATCCAGTTCCTAATGACTAGTGTATACCAATCAAGGAATGAATAAAATGAAACCTTTATTGAACATCTACCATGTATCAGGTGATCACTGTGCTAGTTTGCAAGATTTGTAAAGCAGGGCTGCTGACCTCAAAGATCTATAACTTGGCAGAAATCCTATTATTTCCCCCCCCCTCCATGATGATGATACCAGATTTTTCACTCCAATCTTTTTTTTCCCTGTTTTTTAGGGCCACACCAGAGGCATATGGAGGTTCCCAGGCTAGGGGTTGAATCAGAACTGTAGCTGCCGGCTTATGCCACAGCCACAGCCACAGCAATGCCAGATCTTAGCCGCGTCTGGGGCCTACACCGCAGCTCACAGCAACGCTGGATCCTTCACCCACTGAGCGAAGCCAGGGATCAAACCTGCATCCTCATGGATACTAGTCAGATTCATTTCCACGATGGCAACTCCTTCACTCCAGTCTTAAAAATCATCCTAGGTCTCTCCTGTGGGTGTGAGGTCATTTCCTCCACGCTCTGACCACTCAGGAGTACTTCGAGGTTAAGTTAATTTGGTACCCAGAGTTACATTACACTGGCCAGCACCCGTGTCACTTTGCTTCACAGACCCAAACAAATCTACCTCTCCTTTCTTCATTAGTAGGGGACTTAGAACTTTCCAGTTCTCCCACCCCAAATATTAGGCTGTGACCTCTGTTCCCTGCCCATGATCAATATGCTGCCATGATTGCCGTGGCATTACCTGTGTGGAGCACCAGCTGGCAGGGTTTTCTTTTTGTTGATCACATGCTTACAGTTGTCTGGAGCGGGACTGGAGTTAGGGCTTTTTCTGTATGTAATAAACAGCAAACAAATAGTCCATTTCATCATCAATTGTAGAAATCATCACTGCTTTCCCTATATCCCAGCCTCCCTTGTAAGGCCCACCTGACCCCGTTAAGACTGGAGTTAAGTTTATCCTGGAGCTCAGGAAGTTTAAGCTTAGGTACCCAACATCTTCCAGGCTCCTCCCACCGCCCTGGTTAATGAGTGCCATCAATTTAAACAGCTTTCAAGGTGACTCACAGCAGGAGGACATTTGAAATGGCCCCAAATCTCAGCTCTTACACAAAAGGAGTGTGATAGAGATTTTGACAGTAACAGTAATAAGTTGTAAAGCTCAATGAGATTTTTATAAACTCTCAACAATGAGGAAAAAAATTCAGTTGGTTATGCTGGAGAAAAGACAGAAAGAAAATAGGAAACAATATTATAAAATCATTATCATATGAAGAGATGAAGAAACAGGTAGGATATGAAAGTATTATAGTGATGTGTTGGAAGTTATTAACTATAAATATTGTTATTCTAGATTTTGTAATATTGATGGTATTTGCCACCTTATTGCAACTGGTTGTAATTTCTCAATCTAAGTAATCATTAACTTTTACACCTCATTTTATATTCACGGTTTTATTTCTCTTTCTTTTTTTTTTGTGTGTGTGTGTCTTTTCAGGGCTGCATGCGCAGCATATGGAAGTTCCCAGGCTAAGGGTCAGATCGGAGCTGTAGCCACCAGCCTACATACACCACAGCCACAGCAACGCAGGATCTGAGCCGCATTTGTGACCTATACCACAGCTCATGGCAACACTGGATTCTTAACCCACCGAGAAAGACACGAGTCAGATTCCTTACTGCTGAGCCGCAACGGGAACTCCTGTTTTTGTTTTCTTAAGGAGGGTTCCCCCAAATTGCATAAACCACCGGACCCACAAAACCTGAATCTGTTCCTCATATGACCACCACAAACCCTCCTGAACTCATCATATACAAAGTTTGCAACAGACATCATGTCTTTATTATCTTAATTTATTAGGGATTGTGTATTTGCTTGTATGTGGCTCTAGGCTTCACGTGTGTTGTGCTCCCTGCTGTAAGTCCCATGCAAGCCTTTCTCATAGTAAATGCTTAGTAAATATTTGTTGACTATTTAATCATTGACTCTTTAATTTATGCAGCATTTATTTATTTTGCCTGCACCCTTAGCAGGTGGAAGTTCCAGAGCCAGAGATCAAACCTGAACCACAGCAGCAGCCTGAGCCACGGCAGTGACAAGGACGGATCCTTAACCTGTTGAGCCACCAAGGGAACTCCAGCAATTATTTATTGAACATTTACTATGGACCAGGACTGGGGACACAAAGTCATCCTCTGCTTTCTAGGACTTGACAGCCCAGGGGTAGAAATCTCCATAAAACCTCAACAGAACACAGGAGGTTACCGGCTGAGCATAAAGGGTGGCAGGCAGAGGGTCCTAAGGGGATCACAGAGGAAGCACACGAATCCAGCCTGCAGGTTCAAGGTGAGCTTTCTGGAGAAGCTGATGCTGTCTGAATGAGTCTGAACTTAGTCCCAGAGATTAGCAGAAAAGGTTGCTTTCAAGACAGGAGGAGCAGCAAGTACAAAACCATGGACATGGTGAGATTGTTCTCGAAGCTGCCAGCGTTCATGATGGGGTGCAAGGACAGTGACAATGGATGAGCTGGAGAGGTGAGCCAGGGCCAGTCCCCATCATTACAGGATCTTCCAGGAGTGCAGGCTTGTCTTGAATACTTAGCGAATCACGGAAAGGTTTTAAGCAAAGAAGCAACATGGTCAGACTTGTACAGAAATCCCACTTCTACAAGTTGGGAGAATAGATTGAAAGAGATCAAAACTAAAGGCGGAGAAACTAAAGGCAGTCTCCCAAAGACAGCAAGGGCTTGAACTGACGGAGGGTGGAGGACGAGGGGGAGATTCAGCGGAGGTCAAAGAGCCAGAGTGGGCAGGACGCGAGAGCCTGGCTGTGAAGGTGAGGGAGACTGAAATCAACCGTGAATTCAGATTTCAGACTTGGGCAGCTCGGTAGCAGCTAGTGAAAAAGGGACCACAGGGGAGGAAGATGGTGGGCCTATTGAGTTTCAGATCCCTGTGCACCATATCCAGGCAGTGGGGCCAGAAGTCAGCTAGCTCTGAGCTCAATGGGTCTGCAGCTCAGAGACAGCTTTTTGGCTGGACATACAGGTTTGGAAGTTGGTGATGGAAACTTTGTGGAATGGGAACGGGGCGTGCGGGGCGGGGGGGGGGGGGCTGTATAGATTGGGAAGACTGGGGAAAGATTTACTACCTCACCTTTTTCCCCCTAAACAAACATCATCAAATTTAAATCATCACAAGAACTCTGTTAGGAGTTCCTGCTGTGGCGCAAGGGGATTGGCAGTGTCTTGGGAGCCGCTGAGACACAAGGTTTGAACCCCGGCCCAGGGCCAGCACGGTGGGTTAACGATCCACTTCAGCTTAGGTCACAACTGCGGATCGGATCTGATCCCTGGCCCGGGAACTCCATATGCTGCAGGGCAGCCAAGAAAAGGGAAAAAAAAAAAAAAGAGAACATTGTTAGAGGGACAGGATGGGTGTTATTACGTATCCCAGAGATGAGACAGGCTTGGGAGGTTGAGTGACCCGTCCACTCAGCTAGCAGCCAGCAGGTGGATCCGACTCCACACTTAGAGCGGCCTTCCAGCCCCAATTCCGAGGACCTGGAGGACACTGTGCAGCCTTCTCCTTCCTCTCCCACCTAGGCCAGGCTTAGGGCATTTCCCACCCTCTGCCTTGTACCCTTTCTCTTGTGGAGCCCCGACTTCCCACCAGCCATTAAAGGGGTGTGATTTACCCCCTAACATTCACCAGAGCCTTGCCCACCCAGTCCCTAGTCATGGCGCTGGAGACAGAGGAAGGGACCCTGAGCACTGATGGAAGAGCAGGGGACTGAAACAGCCAGAACTGGAGACAAGCATCAGTGCGAGCTGATAGGAAGGAGGGCAGCGGAAGGGCAGAGCTCAGAGCAGAGGCCAAGGCTATCAGAAGGTAAGGAGGTAGCAAGAAGGGAGGCCTGGGGGCCTGAGCTAAAGTTGGGGGGGGTAGTGGGAGGAGGGAGAGAGGTAATGGGAGGCTCATTGTCCCAGCAGGGGGAAGTCTTTTGTTTCCTCTCTTCCCTTGGCAGCCTGACAGGATATGAGGCCAAGCCCCCCCTCATGCCAGCACACTCCCTCCCCCCACCCACTGGACAGGGGCCTTCCCTTACTATTGTGTCCTTGACAGGGATGGGGGCCGGGGCAACGGCCCTGGGAGCAAATATAAGGAGGATCATTCGTGGCTAGGGGCTAGGCTACCAAGGCCCCGAAGGGACAAGAAGCCCACCGGAGCTGGTTCATGGAGCTTGGCAGGAGAGCTCTGTGCCTGGGAGGAGCAGGAAGCCAGGCCAGGGTGGGGCCTGTACCGGGGGTAGCAGGTCAGGCCAGGGGGCCCAGAGGAGATGACGCAGTGCTTCAGGCCTCTCCCAGCCCCCACCATTCCAGCCGGGGGGCCTGAGAGCTCACCTGAAATCCAAAGTTCCCCCTCACCGCCCCTCATTCCCTAAAGTTGACATCACCCCACCAAGGCAGCTGGGATCTGAGAGCCCAGCAAACTCTGGTGTCCTGCCTGGGCCCTCCACGTTCACTTTCCTGGACTCCCTCCCTCCTTCCCCGGGATCCAGGAGTCTGGCCTCCTGCTGCGGTCCTCCAGGAACCCTGGAATTTTATCCCTCCCCTCCTCTCCCTCCTGGGTCATTTTGCTCCATCAGCTGTTCCTGCAGGAAGGGCGCCCTGCTCAGCCTCGCCTCTCTTCCCGAGCCTTTTGTTTGCTGGATCTGCAGGAAACTGTAGGGGCGGTGGCCAAGGGCTCATCTGCCCCTGGGGCCTGGGGGAGGGGGGGGGTCTGGATTCACGAGACTTAATCCAGGGGAGCTCACGGCGGGGGAGTGTGGGGGGGGCGCGCCGAGGAATTAGCATTTAGGGCCTGAACTCGCGATGGGGCACTCGGGGCCAGGGATTGGACGTCCTGTCTCCGAAGGGCGGCCCAGGTGTGTGCTCGGGGATCCTTAGAACAGGAGGCTGGCCAGACACCCCGAGGTGACCTAATAGGTAGATCCGTGAGCCAACACGAGGGGAGAAAAACTCAGATTCAGATTCTACAACCTCGTCCTACACGCCTCTGATGCCAGGAATCCCAAGCAGTGGGGAGATGGTGGGCAGCTCAGTTTCTTAGGATTGGCTAATTCCTTTCTCCTTGGAAAATGGTGGGGAGGACGACCAGCACGTAGTCCTGAATTCGCGCCTTCCCACTACGCAACCGCAGACTAGGCGGCGGCGCCGACGCTCTAGCGAGCCGGCGCCCTCTCGTTTGCTGCGCTCTGTCTGAGGCACCCTGGGCGCCGCCATCTTCGCTTCTTAAAGGGAGGGGCGGGGCCGGTGCAGTCACGTGAGGAGCAAGCCCCAGGTCCGCGGTGGCTCGCGGAAGACTCAGTGCGTGGTTGCTGCGGGCCACCAGAGTGCCAGGGACTGATGGAAGCCCCGGAGCTAGGGCAGCAAAGAGAAGTTCCTGTTTTGTGGAGCTTAACTTTTCTATTGGGACTAGACAGTCAATGAACAAGATAAACACGTAAACGACATCTATTTGATGTGTTAAACGCTGTGATGGAAAAAAAAAGGGGGATAAAAGCTAGGAGAGCGGGATGGGAAGGAAGGTGTAGTTCACATTTATTTATTTATTTATTTATTTATTTATTTATTTATTTATTTATTTAGCTTTTTAGGGCTGTGCTCGTGGCATATGGAGGTTCCCAGGCTGAGGGTCCAATTGGAGCTACAGCTGCTGGCGTACACCACAGCCACAGCAACATCAAATCTGAGCCGCGTCTGCGACGTACACTACAGCTCGCAGCAATGCCAGATCCTTAATCCACTGAGCGAGGCCAGGGTTGAACCCGCAACCTCGTGGTTCGTAGTCGGTCTGCTGTCCCATGACAGGAACTCCTGTAGTTCACCTTCAAATGGGACTGGCAGAGATTTCACTAAGAAGATAATATCTGAGCCCAAAAGGCAAAGGAGGCTCCTGTCCCGCGCAGCGCATTGTGCGGCAAGATCTGGGGAGGAGGAGAGGTGAGCTCAGGATAGCAGGATACAGGTCGGGTAGGGCTTCGTGGGGTGGTTGCGCGTATAATATATAGACCACTCTGGGTCACTTCTGATCCAAGGAAATGCTATTAATATTTAGGCCACAGCAAAGGCATAAACTGTGGCAGTAGGACCCTAGTCTGAAACAAGAGGTAAGTGTGGTTACCTTATTTATAAGTGCCTTTGGGGAGTTCTCTTGTGGTGCAATGGGTTAAGGATCCGGTGTTGTCACTTCAACAGCTTGAGTGGCTGCTGTGGTGCAGGTTCCATCCCTGCCCTGGTAACTTCTGCATTTGGTGGGTGCAGCTAAAAAGGCGGGAGGGCTTTCGCTTTTACTCTGAGTAAAATGGGAAACCACAAGACAGTTTTTTTCTTTTTCTTTTTCTGCCACACCCAAGGCATATGGAATTTCCCCAGACAGGGATCGAATCCTAACCACAGCTGCTATGACCTACACTACAGCTGTGGCAACACCAGATTTTTAACCTGCTACACAGCAGAAACTCTCCACTGACAGATTGGGAAAGAGAAGCGTCGCAAGTTCCTCTTGTGGCTCAGCAGGTTAAGAACCTGACATAGTGTCTGTGAGGATATAGATCCGATCCCTGGCCTCACTCAGTGCATTAAGGATCCAGTGTTGCTGCAGAGTGCAGCATAGTTCACAGATGTGGCTAGATCTGGTGTTGCCAGGCTATGGCTTATGTCTACAGCTGCAGCTCTGACTAGACTCCTAGGCCGGGAACTTTCTTATGCCACAACTGCAGCCATAAAATAGAAAAAAAAAAAAAAAAAAAAAAAAGAGAGAGAGAGAAGCATCATGAATGGGTATTTGCTTTAATAGCAACTCTAACAGATCTGTTTAGAATAGACAGAACAGGGGCCAGGGCAGAAGCAGGCATACCAGTTAGGGGGCTGTTGCAATAATATAGTTAAGAGACGATGGTGACTCGGACTACGGTGGTAAATTGTAGTTGGCTACTGGTTATATTTTTAAAATAGAGGCAAAAGGAATTGCTGGTGGATTGGATATGGGGGGTGAAAGAGAGTATTCAAGCGTAACACCAAGGTTTTGGCACAAGAAACTGGGAAAGTGGGATAGACACAAGACGAGTAGGTTGTGGGGCTAAGTGTTGGACACGCCAAGTTTGAGTTACCCGTTTGATGCCCAAGAAGGGTTGTTAGTATGTTGTTGGACATACAGTCTGAAGTTCAGAGTCAAGATCTGAGCTGGAGATACACCCTTGGGGCACTATTATATAGATGGTATTTAAAACCAGGAGATTGGATGAGATTACCACGGGAGTGGGTGTAAAGGGTGAAAAGAAGTCTATAGACTGAGCTTCCAGTGCTCACTGGAGTCTCCAGCCCACAGTAGCCTCTTGGCTGTTTCTCCAACACTTAGGGGTGCTCCAGGGTTAAGATAAGAGATGAGGAAAAACCAGCAAGGGAGACTGAGCAGGAGGAAATCCATGAGAGTGTGGTGTCCTAGAGGCCATATGAGAAAAGTGTTGGAGGAGAAGGAAGGGAACAAGTATGTCAGGTGATGCTGGTAGTTTAGTAAAATGAAGGCGAAGCAATGACCCTGGCATTGACCATGGAAGTCACTGGTAACTTGATGAGAAGTTTCCCTTTTGCTGAGAGGCAAAAGCTTGGGCTTAGTGGGTTAAGGGTCCCACGTTGCTATGGCTGTGGTGTAGGCTGGTGGCTACAGCCCCTGTTCCACGGCTAGCCTGGGAACCTCCATATGCCAAGGGTGAGGCCCCAAAAAAGACAAAAATAAAAATCATAGCGGTATCTACTCACAAAGTGGTTATGCATATTTAATGCAGCACCATGTGCAAGCAATTTATTGAATATTTTGGTATTGTTCTCAAGTTCTTTGACTCTCACAGCAACCTTAGGCGGCAGGAGAGTCTAGTTAATCCCTATTTCCAGATGAGGAAACGTTGCCAGGTAGCGCTGACGTTGATGGTACCAGTAAAAAGTGAGGGAAGTCCTAATTCTCAGAGGGTCTAAAGTCCTGTAATCCCTGCAGGAGGGCAGCCTTGCTGCGAGGCACGAAAGCCGGCGGGGGACGAAGCGGCCGGATTGGCGGCCAATGGCTCCCTCCCGCGGCCGAAGTTAAGAGCGCAGCCGGTGGGCTGGACTGGGCGCAAGGGGAGGGCCCCGCAGGGGTGAGGGCTGAGGCTGGAACCTGGTGGGCTTTCCAGGGACTCGCGAGGCTGGAGGAGTAGGACCCCGGTAAGGTGTGACTGAGGCGGCCGGGCGCACAACGGCGGCTACCTGGGCCAGGTGCCGTGGCCCCGCCCATCTGCCGGCGGCCTTCCGTCTCGTCACCGACACGCCCCTCTCAGCAGTGGCTCCTCACTGCGCCTCCGAGCTCCAAGTGGGGTCCCGCCTGCGTGGCGGGCGCTTGTTTGCACAAGGGTGTTGGGCGCAGTGTGGGCCGTGCGTCACCCTCTTGGAGACGCACGTCTGAGGGGCCACCCCGGGTAGCATCCCCGTCGCTTGTGGGGCGGGAGCCAGGCGGGCGGCGTGAGCCCGGGGGGGCGGGGCTTCCCCAGGCTCGCCCACGGGGCGGGGCCGGGCCCGGGGACCAATGGGGCGCCTGTGTGCTGCGGAGGAGGGGCAGGCTCCGGGCCTGGCATCCCGGTAGCCGCAGCTGTCTTTTCCGGCACCCGCGCCCCCTCCGCCCGTAGCGGACCCCAGGGCCTCTCGGGGGTCACCCCCGAGCGGCTGCGTCCTCTGGTGGGTGAGTGAGCGTCCTGCCATCCCTGAGCTGTGGGGTTGCGCCTGGGCGGGGAGAAGCCAATCTCGGCCGCCTCCAACCTGCCCCAGGAGAAAGTGGGCAGGAACCGGGGAGGGGAGGAGGACCCACTTCGTGCGGCTGGCCGGTGTTTTTGTTTTGGTGGTGGTTGGGGTGGTAGGGTTTGGAGGACGCCTTGTGTGGGTGGGAGGAATCTCGTGAGGTGAAGGAGAGAGAAGCCTGTTTGAGATGGGTTGAGGGACAGGGCCGGTGGAGGGTGGGGCCTTGGAAGATTGGGAAGTTTCTTACTGTGGGGGTGGGGAGGTGAGGGGTCGGGGAGGCTGGGGTGATGGCATAGAAGATCTCGAGGGGCGGCTCCGGGCTCCAGAGGAGGGGGTGAGGAGTGCCTCCTGCCCATAACTCACTTCCCTTTTGGGGGATTTGCTTCCTCTTGCGCTGCTAGTTAAGAAGGGTGAGAATCTGCACCTTTCCAGAGCCACTGCCATCCCTAGTCTCGGGGATATGGGGGAAGCGGTGGCCCCCAGGACCCGGGAGGGGCCCTGGTACCCAGTGATGAGGCTTGGAACCTGCCACTGTTGAAGCAGTGGCCAGGACCAGTTTGCTCCCCCACTGACTCTTTGAGTGCGCGTGTATTTCTTCTTGGGGGGAAGCTTCTGGGTGTTTGGTTAGAGGTGTTGGGTGGGGGTGGGGGTGGGGCTCCACGGAGCTGCTTTCCACTCAGCAATCTCTTCGCAGGCCTCATAACCCACTGGTGGCTTCCTCTGCCCGCTCTCGGCCATGGCCAGTGAGAACTCTCCTCTGCTGGCCTACCGGCTCCTGGGGGAGGAGGGGGTTGCCTTCCCTGCCAGTGGGGCCGGGGGTCCTGGAGGGGCATCTGCCCGGAAGCTCTCCACCTTCCTGGGTGTGGTGGTGCCCACCGTGCTGTCCATGTTCAGCATAGTTGTCTTCCTGAGGATCGGTGAGTCCGAGGGGCTCCTCGGGGTGCGGTGGGGTGGGACCCGGATGAGCCGGGGAAGGGCCCTGGGAGAAGGTGGGTGGATGGGGGCTTGGGGAGGGGGCTTCCTGCCGCCTTGTGTTTAGCTCTGCCCTGGGTGGGGGTGGGATGGGTGAGCTGCCATCTGAACTGCTTTGCCACTCCTGCCCCAGGGTTCGTGGTGGGCCATGCTGGGCTGCTGCAGGCTTTGGCCATGCTCCTGGTTGCCTACTTCATCCTGGCACTCACCGTCCTCTCTGTCTGTGCCATCGCCACCAATGGAGCTGTGCGAGGGGGCGGAGCCTACTGTATCCTCCAGCAGCGGTGGACTGGGGTCTGGGCTCTTCTGTCTTAGAGGGAGGAGAGGAGGGCCCCTCCTTGCACCCCCGGGAGGACAGGACAATGGGGGGCAAGTTCTAATGAATGTCTGCCAGTCCGGTTGCTATGGGGAAGGTGACCAGCATGGCCTTACACTTTAGTGCCACTTTCTAGGCTACCAGGTGGCTTTTCAGCTGCCATTTTGGTTCTCCTAACAGTCCTGTCAATTA
This sequence comes from Catagonus wagneri, assembly GCA_004024745.2. Taxonomy (NCBI): domain Eukaryota; kingdom Metazoa; phylum Chordata; class Mammalia; order Artiodactyla; family Tayassuidae; genus Catagonus; species Catagonus wagneri. Next base: position 1,346,811 of record PVHT021183640.1, on the reverse strand, counting down.
GGTAGTATTCATTTTATGGATCTGGAAATTCAAGAGCACTTTGGCAAAGCCACTTGGCTTGGGGGTGGCTGTACTGGGAGACACCCTGCCTCTGGTCCCAGTGTGTTCAGGGAGACAAGGGCTGGAGGGCCAGCTGCACAGTGCTTTGCGCTCCAGTTCAGTTTCTTTTCCCTTAACGCTCACCCTCTGCTTCCACTTTCAGTCATGATCAGCCGGACCCTGGGGCCTGAGGTGGGGGGCAGCATCGGCCTCATGTTCTACCTGGCTAACGTCTGTGGCTGTGCCGTCTCCCTGCTGGGGCTGGTGGAGGCCATACTTGATGTCTTCGGGGCTGGTCTGTGTCCCCCCCAGTCGGGGCAGCTCTGAGAATTTGCAGGGTCTGGGATTCCGAGATCATGGCAGGGAGAGAAGTCCTCTCCAGGAGAGACGCACAGTGGTCCTTTAGCTCAGCATTCTTGAGCTCCTGCTGTGTGCCCGGCCTCACGTAGACATCAGAGAGGACGTCCTGGCCCACGAGCTGACTGTTTCGCCAGGAAGGCCAGGCTAACGCTCCTAAAACTGACAGAGCAAGATTGGGGGATACCCAGCAGGGAGGGCTAGGATGCTGGGGTACAGTTGGGGTAGGGGATGGGCATGACAGGCCTCTTCAAGGACAGGTGGGCCAAAGATAGGGTCTGTTCCCACTTTGAGTCATGGTTGGGGCGGGCATGGGGCTCTCCCTGGGGTTTGGCTTTCTAACTCTGTTCCTTCCTCTTTACAGATGCCACAGGGTCCAGTGGGCTCCGGGTCCTGCCCCAGGGCTACGGCTGGAGCCTGCTCTATGGCTCCCTGCTGCTGGGCCTGGTGGGCGGGGTCTGCACGCTGGGGGCCGGCCTCTACGCCCGAGCCTCCTTCCTCACCTTCCTGCTGGTCTCTGGTTCCTTGGCCTCCGTGCTGGTCAGCTTCGTGGCTGTGGGGCCCAGGGACATCCCCTTGACCCCTCGACCTGGCCCCAACGGCACCTCTCTGCCGCCCCAGGTTGGCCACTTCACTGGCTTCAACAGCAGCACCCTGAAGGCCAATCTGGGTGGTGAGCTGGGTGCAGGGATGCTGGGGTTCTGGGGGCGGGCGTCTGTGGGGGCCAGGCCCTTGGAATCCCCGGATGAGAAGAGATGTCAGAGAGAATCGGGGGGCGGGGGGACAGGTCTGGACCTCGGAGCAGTGCAGGTTGATTAAGGTCTGCTGGGGCATGTGTCAGCCGCTCCGTGTTTGGCCCAACCAGACGCAAGAGTGACCACAAGAGACTCCCGGCTTTAGAGGAACTTGTTTAGCTGGAGAGATAAAACATATATTCAGGAAACACATTGCACAACAGGACCAAGTGTGATTCAAGCAGATGAGAATCACAGAGGTGTCCAGAGAAGGGGGACCTGGGTACAGGCTGGGGAGGGCACCAGCAGGTGGAGCCACAGGTGGCTTGAGGCACGCGGCGGTGGGGGGGGGGGGCGGGGGCATTGGGAGATTCAGGGAAGAGGGGGAGGGAAGAACAGAATATGGGGGGGAAGGAGGGGATGAGGTCAGAGACAGGGTCAGAGCTGGGCTCTCGGTGAGGGTGGTGGGGGATAGGCAGAGGGATTCTAGAATATAAGGAGAGGCGTTCCCGTTGTGGTTCAACGGGTTAAGAACCCAGCTAGCTTCCAGGAGGATGCCGGTTCCATCCCTGCCCTCGCTCAGTGGGTTGAGGATCCAGTGTTGCCACGAACTGCGGCATAGGTTGCAGATGTGGCTCGGATCGCCAGTTGCCATGGCTGTGGCGTAGGCTGGCAGGTGCAGCTGTGATTCCACCCCTAGCCTGGGCACTTCCGTATGCAGCAGGTGCAGCCCTAAAAAGACTACAAAATAGAGTACGAGGAGAGGGTGGTAGGGTCAGGACCCCTGGCATGTGGGAGGGGTGCTGACACGCTCTCCTCCGTGGCAACCACCCCCTCCTCAGCCGGCTACGCCAAGGACTACACCACGGGGGCTGTGATGACCTTTGCCAGCGTCTTTGCCGTCCTTTTCAACGGCTGCACGGGCATCATGGCTGGGGCCAACATGTCAGGTGAGAGCCCCGGGGGGAAGAGGGACTGCCACCTTGTGCCCTTAGGGGGTGCTGAGGGTTCGGGGTGCAGGGCATGGTGGAGGGTGACCTCTCTCCCTCTGCTCCCTTCTCTCCAGGGGAGTTGAAGGACCCCAGCCGGGCGATCCCCCTGGGCACCATCACGGCTGTTGCCTATACTTTCTTCATCTACATCCTGCTTTTCTTCCTCTCCAGCTATACCTGTGACAGGTACCTGGGGAGGGGGTGAGCCTGGTTCTTGAGGCGGGGGAGGGGGGTGTTGAATTGCCAAGGGAAGCACAGGCTCGGGGGGACAGATACCCAGGTTCTTGGGGTGATGAGAAGATGGGGACTCTTCTTCCCATTGGGAGAGAGCTAGAGCTGCAGCCGTGCTGGGGAGGGCTGGCTACATGGTAACAGGCAACCCCGCAGCCAGCGTTTGCTTCGTGCTTGGTGCTATTGTAGGCACTTGGTTTGCATGCAGGTGGGCAACGGCTTTCTGGTCAACTTGTATTTCCATAAACGTTTGGCTTCCTGTGCACACACTCTTGGGATTGTCCACCCTGTGATTAAACCCAAAGCAGCCCAACAGCCAGTGAATGCCAAGTCTAACCCCCAGGCACACTTGATCTCTGAATATGGTCCTTGAGATCCGGGCTGGGGTGAGTGGAGGATACCCAGCACTTAACCTCACCAGTGTTGCGAGCGCTGTTCTCACCAGGACCCTGCCATGGAGGCACATCTGTTGTCTGCCTCCTCCTCCTCTCCTTCCCCGCAGGACCCTGCTGCAGGAGGACTACGGGTTCTTCCGTGCCATCAGCCTGTGGCCCCCGCTGGTGCTGATTGGCATCTACGCCACATCTCTCTCAGCCTCCATGAGCTCCCTCATCGGCGCCTCCCGCATCCTCCACGCCCTGGCCCAGGATGACCTCTTTGGTGAGCGGTCCTCTGCTTCCTGCCCGGCTCTGAGCGCACCCTCCCCTGTGTGTCTCTGTCCCCTGCTCTCAGCCCTGGCTGATGTGTCTGCCGGTGTCTGTTTGCACAGGAGTGATCCTTTCACCGGCCAAGGTCGTATCGCGAGGGGGGAACCCCTGGGGGGCCGTGCTCTATTCTTGGGGCTTGGTGCAGGTAAGCCTTCCTCTTAGGTCTGCCTTCCCCCTCACCCGGAGCCCCTCCTGGGTACACTCTGGATCAGGAAGGGTTAAGGCAGGATGTCTTGGCATTTGAAGCTGGGGCGGGGGCAGGGATCTATGAACCCCCAGCCTCTTGGTTCTTGTCCAGCTGGTGCTTCTGGCTGGGAAGCTGAACACACTGGCTGCCGTGGTCACTGTCTTCTACTTGGTGGCCTATGCTGCCGTCGACCTGTCCTGCCTGAGCCTAGAGTGGGCCTCGGCCCCCAACTTCCGGTGAGAGAATGAGATGCCTGTGTCCCCAAAGAGAGGGAGGGAGGCATGGGAGGGGCTGGGACCAAGGGGGGAGGGGCTGGGGACGGAGGGGCTCGGTGTCGGGCAGCCCTGAGCGTTCTTCCCTCTCCGTGCGCCCCAGCCCCACCTTCAGCCTCTTCTCCTGGCACACCTGCTTGCTGGGGGTGGCCTCCTGCCTGCTCATGATGTTCCTCATCAGCCCCGGGGCCGCCGGCGGCTCCCTGCTTCTCATGGGCCTGCTTTCTGCCCTGCTCACAGCGCGAGTAGGCCCCAGCAGCTGGGGCTACGTCAGCCAGGCCCTGCTTTTCCACCAGGTGGGGGAGGGGGAGCTCCGAGGGGGGCGGGCAGGGGACGGGGCGGGCTGGGAAGACCTCCCTTCCCTGGGCTGCAGGTGGCTGAGTGGGGGCCGCCCCCCTGAGCCCTTCCTCCCACCACCTCACCCTGTCCCCAGGTACGCAAATACCTGCTCCGGCTGGACGTCCGCAAGGACCACGTGAAGTTCTGGCGGCCCCAGCTGCTGCTCCTGGTGGGCAACCCCCGGGGCGCGCTGCCTCTGCTGCGGCTGGCCAACCAGCTCAAGAAAGGGGGCCTCTACGTGCTGGGCCACGTCACCCTGGGAGACCTCGGTCAGTTGCCTTCCCCTCACCCTAGCCTTTCTCCCCCAGACGTTCTTTGTGTTCTTTGCGTCCCAGAGGCCTCGTGCTTCTTCCCCGGTGACCCTCCCTAACAGCCACATCCCTGCCCAGACCTTTCTCCTCTGCTGTCTGGGTATTTGCACTCTAGGGGAAAGTGCGTGGGTCTGGCCCACATTTGCTGCATGCCTTCTCTGCAGACTCCCTGCCCTCGGACCCGGTGCAGCCACTGTACGGGGCATGGCTGAGCCTGGTGGACCGGGCCCAGGTGAAGGCGTTCGTGGACCTCACCCTCTCGCCTTCCGTGCGCCAGGGTGCTCAGCATCTTCTGAGGATCTCAGGTCTTGGTGAGCTGCTCCTCTCCGGGTCCCCTCGGCCCCCTCCGCGGCCCCTTTCAATCTCTGCTCCCCTCCCCGGGAGAGTAAACCACAGATTGCGGACTCGGAAAGGAACCCACAGTCTAGTGCAGATAGGACTCGGTTCTCAAGATAAGGGGCTGTGTGTGATAAGGTCTCCGAGGAGATGCTTTGAGGACTAGAGATGCAGTGACACTGTTTGGTTTCTTTCTGACCTGTAAATGGGGGGCGAGGGGCGCACAGGTGCTGCAGAGCATGTTGTCTTTCTGGGGACAATGGGAGCAACACTTGAAGCTGGGAGCGGCCCCATCAAATCTAGGCCCCCATCAAATCTAGATGCTTTCTAACGACCAGAGTTCAGAGAAGGGAGGGCCGCCGCGCACTGATGCGGCTGGCCAGGGTTTTGCGCAATGGTATCTCAGCTGGGCCCCGAAGGGAGCAGAGAAGTAGGCAGTGGTGTAACGTGGCCCCCGGAGACCACGAGGATGCCGAGGGGTGCGGGGCCGGTGCTCTCGGGTGGGAGGGACCATTCCCAGCTTCGTGACTGTGTCTTCATGCCAAGGCCTCCGGCCCCGCACCCCAGCTTCCTCCGAATCCCTGTTCAGCCGCCTCCTTCTTTCCCAGTCCTGGGCCCCAGCGTCTGTGTCCTCTCTCAGTGCATGCTTCCTGCTCCGTTTACAATCTGGCGAAAGTTCAAGCGCTGGACCTTGCCCTGTTCGGTGTTGATGGGAACCCTTGAAAATGCTCAGGAGGGGGTGTAACTAGTTTAATTTGCAAGATCTGCTGGAGCTCCCACCTGCTAAGGTGGGAGTATTTTGCTGGTGTTGTCGAGCATTATTAGAGCCTGGTGTATCTGAGGGCCTGGTCTCTCCTCAGCCCCACCTTTTGTGGGGAAGCCTGGGCCAAGAGACCACTCCTTTCATGTGGTTTATCCTGCAGAAAATGATTTCAGGAAAAGGAAAAGGGGAGTTCCCTGGTGGCTCAGCAGGTTAAGGATCCAGTGTAGTCACTGCTGTGTCATTGACTGGCTCAGATTCAATCCCTGACCAGGGAACTTCTGCATGCTGTGGGCACCACCAAAAAAAAAAAAAAAAAAGGGAGATAAAGGAAAAGATTTCCTTTAATTGGTCAATCTCCCAACATATGTAATTTGATTTACTGGTAGGTTTTTGAGTAAACCCATTTGTCTCATGAGAAAGGGGTATTAGAGGAGTTCCCGTCGTGGCTCAGTGGTAACAAACCTGACTGGTATCCGTGAGGCTGCAGGTTTGATACCTGGCCCTGCTCAGTGGGTTAAGGATCTGGCGTTGTCATGAGCTGCAGTGTAGGTCATAGATGTGGCTTGGATCCCGAGTTGCTGTGGCTGTGGAGCAGGCCCGCAGCTACAGCCCAGATTCAGCCCCTAGCCTGGGAAATTCCATATACTGCAAGTGTGGCACTACAAAAAGACAAAGAAAAAAAAAAAAGGGATCCACCTTGCAGATGTGGCTCGGAACTGGTGTTGCTGTGGCAGTGGGGCAGGCCAGCAGCTCCAGCTCTGATTTGACCCCTAGCCTGGGAATTTCCATATGCCGCACAAGCACCCCTAAATTTAAAAAAGATGGGGTGTCAGAAAAGGTCTGAGTCTTCCTGTAGACTCGGCCTGGTTACAGGGCATTAGCCGATTCCATGTTGATTGTTGAGAAGGACCTGGGGCATTGTGGTCGGTGCACAACCGGCTTGGAGGCTCAGGGAATGGGCTCTGGTGCTGGGCATGTGGTGTTCACCTGCTGGGCCCAGTGTCTACCAGCCGTGAGCCTTTGGGCAAGTGACCTCACCGCTCTGGGGCTCGGGTGCCTTATCCGGAAAGGAGCGTGAGTAAGAGTCTCTACCTACCTCCTAGCGCTGTTTCAAGGATCCGATGAGTTACAACACAGAGTGTTTCCTACAGGATGGGGCCCACAGTTAGTGTGCAGATATTCCCTCTCAGGGGACTGTGCTTTGGACACGTCATCATTAGGGCTTTGCTGTCAGAGAAACAGATTGTGCAGTCCCAGCACCGAGGTTCACCTTCTCCTAACAGGGTCTGAGTTCTGTCTCCCTGGGGATCTAGGCCGTGAGCTTGACTAGTCAGGGGGTCCCTTCTGCCCAGTGGAGTCAGACTCTCATCTCCCATCACAAAAAAGGTACGGCTTGAAGCCTGGAGTGAAATGCATCCTACTGCCCACTGACACGGACTGGAAGTGCTCCTTAGTTAAAAGAATCCTAAGGCGAACTCTGCCAGTTTAAGTGGGGGAGATTAGTCGCGGAGATAAATGCCTGTGAAAGTGTTTGGGAAAACTAAAAGTCATTATGCAGACGTGCATGATGTTACCTTAAGAGGCCAAGCACTGTGCAAATGTCATACCTGACGGCTGACACACCTCGCTGCCAGAGGATGGGAGTGGGCACCTGTTAGCGTGGTGTGAACTCAGCCTGTGAGTCTGATTCCTGTGGGCTCCCTCCTGCCTGCCCCTCTCTGTCCCCAGGTGGCATGAAGCCCAACACACTTGTCCTGGGTTTCTACGACGATGCTGCGCCCCAGGACCACTTCCTGACAGATCCAGCTTTCTCTGAGCCAGCTGACGCCACCCAGGAGGGCGGATCCCCGGCCCTGAGCACCCTGTTCCCTCCACCCCGGGCTCCTGGGAGCCCCCGGGCTCTCAGTCCTCAGGACTACGTGGCCACAGTGGCAGACGCCCTGAAGATGAATAAGAATGTGGTCCTTGCCCGGGCCTGCGGGGCCCTGCCCCCTGAGCGACTGAGCCGGGGTTCTGGGGGTGCCTCTCAGCCGCATCACGTGGACGTGTGGCCCCTCAACCTGCTGCGGCCCCGGGGTGGACCTGGCTACGTGGACGTCTGCGGCCTCTTCCTGCTGCAGATGGCCACCATCTTGGGCATGGTGCCTGCTTGGCACACTGCCCGCCTCCGGATCTTCTTGTGCCTGGGGCCTCGGGAGGCCCCAGGGGCAGCTGAGGGGCGGCTGCGGGCACTGCTGAGCCAGCTGAGGATCCGGGCAGAGGTGCAGGAGGTTGTGTGGGGCGAGGGCGCCGGGTCGGAGGAGCCGGAGGAGGAGGAGGAGGAGGGGGACTTCGTGAACGGCAGGCGGGGAGACGCTGAGGCAGAGGCCCTGGCATGCAGTGCCAACGCCCTGGTTAGGGCCCAGCAGGGGCGCGGCAGAGGAGGGGGGTCCGGCGGGCCTGGGGGTGGCGGTGGTGAGGAGGGGCCCACCGCCCTCACCTTCCTGTACCTGCCGCGGCCGCCTGCGGATCCCTCTCGCTACCCTCGCTACCTGGCGCTGCTGGAAATTCTGAGCCGTGACCTGGGCCCCACGCTGCTCATTCATGGCATCACCCCTGTCACCTGCACTGATCTCTGATGCCGGTTCCTAGTAGAGAGTGCCCAGGTCGGGTGGCCCACTTTGCTTGGTGGGTGAGGAGGGGAGGGGCCGCTCTTGCCCTCCTTGTACTTGGGACTCGGACCCTGGCAGAGGTATCGGGGGTCCTGGTCTCCGGGAGCGGGTCCTCGGGGTGCGCTGGGCAGCTGAGCCGCGGCCACCACTGGGGAGGGAGTCAGCAGCTCCCCCCACGCTGGCCTCCCCTCCTTCACCGGTGCCTTGATGGGGACTGGGTCTCCGCTCGTGACTCTAGGCTACCTCAGTCTCCCCCCATTGCCCAGTAGACTCCTTACCCCTGAGGTTGTGATGTTTTTGTTCCGTTTTATTTTTCTAACTGCTGAACGTGAATAAAAGACTGAAACACTAGGTGCTGGCCAAGCATTTCTGGAGGGGGGCGGGTGGGTGGGACAGAAAGAGGGAGAAATCCCTATGGGGGGGTGGGAAAAGAGGGGCGCTGGAGCATCGCAGCGGCAAGGGGGCCACGTGCGGACTTGGGGCGCGGGAGCCCGGTGTTAATGGAGGCTGCCTGCAGCCCCTGGCACACGCTCCGGAGGAAAGCCGCCCCGGCTCGCAGGAGGGGGCCGACTAGGGGAGGGACGGCAGTTTAGGGCCTAGGGGGCCACGTGACCCTCCCCCAGGAATGCGGTGACGTCACCGGGGGCGTGGCCGTCCCCAAAATTGGGGAGGAAGGGGGAAAAAAAAAGCCAGAAAAAGTTTCTGTCCTGGAGTCCCAAGCGAGGTGTGGGGTGGAAGAAGGGGTCAAAGTCGGAGCCCGGGGCTCCGTGGGGCCCTGACCGCTGCCTGGAGTCCCCCATCCCAGGCCATGTCCGGGCCCACCTGGCTCCCCCCGAAGCAGCCGGAGCCCGCCAGAGCCCCTCAGGGGAGAGCGCTCCCCCGAGGCGCCTCCGGACCGCCGCCGCCGCCGCCGCCGGCCCACGGAGCAGGTAAGGCAGCCCCAGTGCGGTGGGGAGGCCACCGGGCCACCAGCGCTCCACTCTGCCCTGCCGCTCTTGCCTCCCGCTGAGCCTGCCCCTGTCGCCCCTTCCCCAAGCCCGGCTGGAACCCGCCGCGCCCCCCGCCCCCCCCCCCCCCCCCCGCCCTCTCGCAGCCCTCCCTGCCTCCTGCCCTATTCTCGGACCCCAGATGCGGCAGGGAGAGGGGTGAAGAGGGACCCGAGACCGGTGGCCTCCAAAGTGTCACTCTCCTCTCCTTCCCCATCCCCACCTTGGCTCTCTCTTCCCTCACCCCAGCACTCCAGCCCCACCCCAGGGTCAATTTTTGCCCCCTCCCATCTGAGCAGTGTTACCAGGCCCCTGGGGGACCGGAGGATCCGGGGCTGGCCTGGGTGGGGTGCCATGGAGCACCCCCACGCTCGCAGGTGAGCACCGCGATTGGGGGGTGAGGGGACTCGGGGCAGGAAAGGAGGCCATATGATTTGCATTCTCCCTGCTTTTGCTCTGTCTCCAGGCGCTTCCCCCAGACAGGGGGGCCCTGCGCCCAGGAAGTCTGGACGCTGAGATAGATTCCCTGACCAGCATGCTGGCCGAGTTGGACGGGGGTCGTGGTCACCCCCCACGGCGGCCTGACCGGCAGGTGATTCCCCTGACCTGTTTCCCCCACCCCCCCGCCCCCAACCTGGTCCCTACTCTGTATTCCCACCCCTTCTCCCTCCGCGTGTGTGATGAACACAGCAGCGAGGAGGAAGCTGGGCCATCAAAACTTACTAGGCTGTCAGCCACTCAGGGACGGGCCCTTGTCAAAACCAGTGCTTACCCGGGCGCCACACGCACGGGGCTCAGGGCTCCCGCAGACGTGTGCCCTGGAATGGGCCCAGCTCAGGCCTTCTGGTCTGCGTCTCTCCCCAGGCTTATGAGCCCCCGCAACTCCCTGCCTACCGCTCAGGCTCAGGCCCCCTGAAGCCGAATGGAGGGAGTGTTCCGCCCCTGCCGCTCCCAGCGTCCTCCTACGGGGGCCCCACTCCGGCCTCCTACGCCACGGCCAGCACCCCCGCTGGCCCTGCCTTCCCTGTGCAAGTGAAGGTGGCACAACCAGTGAGAGGCTGTGGCCCCCCCAGGCGGGGGGCCTCTCAGGCCTCGGGGTCCCTCCCGGGCCCCCACTTTCCTCTCCCAGGCCGAGGTGAAGTCTGGGGGGCTGGCTACAGGAGCCACCGCGAGCCCGGGCCAGGGGGTAAAGAGGAGGCTGCTGGGGTCTCCAGCCCTGCGGGAGGAAGAGGAGGCGGGTACGGGCTCCAGGTAAGCCCTGGGCCCTGGGATGTGGGGGTCCTCAAAGACAGCTGGATGCTGACTAGGTGGGGTGGGGGTGGGGCTTGATGTTCCAGTTCTCAGAGCTCTGGATTCCCTGAGGGGTGTGGGGCAGGTCAGGGGATAAAGGAGGGAGGGGCCTAGATCTGCACCCCGGCTCCCAGCGCACACCCCTGTCTCCTGGGCTGGGATGTTCTCCTGGGAGCTTTTGGCAGGAGTTGCCTGATCGCCCTCAGTGACCCTCAGTGACAGCATCGGGAGGGAGAGGTAGGATTGAACCTCTGATTCTCCCCTCCCAGGTGTCCCTGAGCCAGCCTCCCGAGGAGGAACTGGAGAGGCTGACCAAGAAGCTGGTGCAGGACATGAACCACCCGCCCAGCGGGGAGTATTTCGGTGAGCTCACCCCGGGGGCTCAGCTCAGTGGGTCTGGCTTCCGGGCCTGTAGTTGACCCTGTCCCATCCTGTCCCCAGGCCGGTGTGGTGGCTGCGGAGAAGATGTAGTTGGGGATGGGGCCGGGGTTGTGGCCCTGGACCGCGTCTTTCACGTTGGCTGCTTTGTCTGTTCTACGTGCCGGGCCCAGCTCCGGGGCCAGCATTTCTACGCTGTGGAGAGGCGAGCGTATTGTGAGAGCTGCTATGTGGTGAGTGACTGGGGCCAGCGGTGGCAGCTGGAGTCAGCAGCAGGAGGCAGGGGGCTTCCATAGGCTGGGAGCTAGGTGTCCAAGCCCCAAAGAATGAGGCTTGAAGCAGGAGAACAAAAACTGATAAAGAAGAAGGGGTGGATGAAATAAGTAGCTGTATACTGGATGCTGGAGAGAAAGGACAATATTCCCTTGTAAGTGTGAGGCATTTATTTTAGGCTTGTGGGAGTGTGCTGAATCCCCACAATGCCCTGGTGAGGCAGCTGTTACTCCTGAAGGCAACCGAAGCTCAGAGAGTTTAAAGAACTTATCCGGGAAGCTGCAGTGCTAGGATGTGCACTCAGACCTGTCCAAGGCCACCTTGCACTGAATCACGCACAGGGGGGCTACATAAATAGGTGGGTGGGGTGGCAGGATGCCCGTAGGGCTGCCGTGGGTCACCCCAGCCCCGACCTCCCTGCTCTCCTTCCGGACAGGCCACCCTGGAGAAGTGCTCCACCTGCTCCCAGCCCATCCTGGACCGGATCCTGCGGGCCATGGGGAAGGCCTACCACCCCGGCTGCTTCACTTGTGTGGTGTGCCACCGTGGCCTCGATGGCATCCCCTTCACCGTGGATGCCACCAGCCAGATCCACTGCATTGAGGACTTCCACAGGTCAGCTGGGTCACCGACCTTTGTCTCAGGATGTCTGGCCTGGCCTTTTCCCATCTTCCTCATCTCTCCTTCACATCCCAGTACCAGCCTCTCCTGTTTCGCGCCCCTGCCCATGCCTCATTCTTTTTTTTTTTTTTTGTCTTTTTGCCTTTATCTAGAGCCGTACCCGCGGCATATGGAGGTTCCCAGGCTAGGGGTCTAATAGGAGCTGTAGCTGCCGGCCTTTGCCACAGCCACAGCAACGCGGGATCCAAGCCGCGTCTACAACCTACACCACAGCTCATGGCAACGCCGGATCCTTAACCCACTGAGCAAGGCCAAGGATCGAACCCGCAACCTCATGGTTCTTGGTCGGATTCGTTAACCACTGAGCCACGAAAGGAACTCCATGCCTCATTCTTGTGAACATCACTCTCTTCCAAAAGATCCAAGACCCTACCTCTCGGCCTCTCCTGTTCCCTCCCGCCCTGGGCTCCGTTTCTGGTCCCCTCCCACCCTGGGGCTTGACAGCCTCCTTGGCTCCCTTCCACCCTAGGAAGTTTGCCCCCCGATGCTCAGTGTGTGGTGGGGCCATCATGCCTGAGCCTGGTCAGGAGGAGACCGTGCGAATCGTTGCTCTGGATCGCAGTTTTCACATTGGCTGTTACAAGTGTGAGGTCAGGGGGCCTGGGGCCTGGGCTGCTGGGTATGGTAGAGCACAAGAAAGAAGGGGTTCAGGGATCCAGGCCTGATGGAAAGCTGTTGTTTCTTTCCAAACAGGAGTGTGGGCTGCTGCTCTCCTCTGAGGGTGAGTGTCAGGGCTGCTACCCGCTGGATGGGCACATCTTGTGCAAGGCCTGCAGTGCCTGGCGCATCCAGGAGCTCTCAGCCACTGTCACCACCGACTGCTGAGTCTCCCCAGAAGCACCTACTCTGTTCTCCCTTCCCATCAACCACCCGCCCCGGCATTTACCTTTATAATGTTGTCACCAAATGCCATCTCCTCTTCCTCTAATCATGAAATAATAATCCCTCAAGAGTTTACAAAACACTTTGAAAGCTATTGTCTCATCTGTTTTGTTTTTTTTTTTGCTTTTTTGGGCTGCACCTGTGGCATATGGAAGTTCCCAGACTAGGGGGTCAAATCAGAGCTGTGGGTGGCTGCCAGCCTATGCCACAGCTTCTGGCAACACCGGCTCTATAATCCACTGATAGAGGCCGGGTATAGAACCCAGGACCTCATGGGTGCTAGTTGGGTTCTTAACCCCGCTGAGCCACAACCGAAACTCCAGTCCTGGGTATATTTCACAACTCCTCCACACACCCTTTTTAGTGTAGTTTCTCTGCAGCAACCCCACTCCACCCCACCCCCCAGCACTGGGAGCAGACTACAGCACATGCAAGGGAGGCGGCATTTCCTCCTCTAAAAGTTTCATACACAACTCACTGAACAAGGCCTCTTTGTTGTGTGCCCCCCCCGCCCCCCGGTGGTGGTGCGTTTAATATGGGGCAACCCAGATCCTGCTGGGTGGTCAGGCTCTCAACCTACAACCGAGCTCATCAAGGTACTGGTTGGCGTTTGCCACTTTTGCTTAAAGATGGGGTGCCTTTGTGGAAGAAGAGCAGGAACAATGGGTTTAGCCTCTAACGCAGACTGAAGCACTAATAAAGGCTGATTCTCTGCTGGGACCACAAAATGGTGGGAAATGCGTTAAAATGGTTGCTGGGTCCGCTAAAAGGCCACACTCCCCAAACCCCTGCCCTGTGCGAGGAAAGGGGGGGAACCACCCCCGATGACGTCAGGAGGCTCCCCCATCAAAGCTGGGTTGCGGGTGGACAGCGGCTGGATGCGAACTGGTTCAGACACACCCGGGGAAGCGCAACCTTCGACCTCGGCGAGAGGAAGCTCACCGTCAAGCTCAGAGGGTTCTACCGCCCACCAGAGGCCACACTTGATCCAGCTCGGCTCCCATAGTTTCTCGCTCGTGCCGGTCTCGTCCCGGAAAGCTCGCGAGGCTTGCGGGTCCCCGCCCCTTCCCATCAGCCCCCGGTGCTCCCCGCCTTTCCCTCTTTGGTTTGGTTCCGTTCAGGCCCCGCGGTCTCCAGTTTGTATTTGGAGGTGCCATTCTGCGGGCGACGCAGGCGCAGCTCGGGCGGCGCGCGCCGACCGCCCATCTTTGGCTGTCCCCCCTTTCTTTGCGTCTCCTCGGCCCAGTCACCGAGACCCCGCGTCTCCGTCTCACCCTCCTCTGTCCCCGTCGCGCGCCCGAGGGAAGGGGCGGGCCCAGGTTGCCCGGAGAATCTGCTGGCCGGAGCGCGAGACTAACGGCCGCTGCCGCTCCTAGGTGGGGGAGGGGAGGGGCCTGGAGAGCCGGGACTGGGGCGGGCAGGAGGGACAGAGGCCCGCGGGTGGGCGGGGAGCTGGGCGGGAGACAACTGGCAGCAAGTGGAGCCCTGCAGCTGAAGGGGAAGAGGGCTTAGGATGGCGGGGACAGCGGAAGGCTGGCCTCTGCTCACGGAGGGGGGCGTGCTGCTCCAAAGGGACCATCCTTTGCTCCTGTCGTCATTGTTCAATATCCTCTTTATCCGTGTTTCGACTCCAGGTACTCTCAGATCGCGCCATGGGTGACAGCGATGACGAGTATGATCGAAGGCGCAGGGACAAGTTTAGAAGAGAACGCAGCGACTATGACCGTTCCCGGGAAAGAGATGAGAGACGTCGAGGGGACGATTGGAATGACCGGTAAGACGTTACTCTATCCTGATTTTGTTGCACTGCATTATTCTCTTGCACGCCCCTCTCGTTGCATTTCCCTTAAGGTTTTATTAGGGCGAACCAAATGAAATCGCTCATACTTGGCCATTTCTCGTGGTTCACCTATTTACTTTTGGTCAAATAGTTATCTGTGTCATGTTCGGAAGATCAAAGCAATAAAGGTAAGAAAGTTTGAATATAAAAAAAACAATATTTGTGTGTGCTGTTTATTGTTTGTAAATTATACACCAAAAAGATTGGTTCAAAAAGAAAGTAATGTTACGGAATTGATTTGACTGTAGAGGCTGTCAGACCAGTTCCCTGGCAGGATATGTTTCAATGTCTTGTAATTGTCTAGTCTAAAGTCAGCAAGGGTTCTTTGAAAAATGATGATTGAGTTTATTGATTAGGTTTGACTCTGCTAGTGGTTAGGTTTCTGGGATTTTTTGTTTTTTTAAACATTTTCATTTTATTTTCTTAATTTTTTCGGCCACATATGCAGCGTGTAGATGTAGATGTTCCTGGGCCAGGGACTGAACCCACGCCAGTACAGTGATCCAAGCCACAGTAGTGACAATGCTGGATCCTTAACCCACTAGGCTACAGGAAACTCCTAGGTTTTTTGTTTGTTTGTTTTCTGAACCTGCAGCGTATCTGGGATATTCTTGAGTTAAGATGTATAGTTAGGCTGTTAAGAAACAGCTGATATTTTAAATAATTGATGTAAGAAGAACTGTGGAAGACTTTCATCTAAGGGTCATCACAAATGTCAGACAGTGAGCTGATGGCACAGGCTTGACTTGGAAACAGCCAAAAACAAAGAGTTTGAGGTGGCCTATTTCGATAGCATTTTTTCATGCAATATCGTTTTGAAAAATAAGTTTAATAAATTGTTCAGGTCTTTCAGTCAGTTTATCTCTTCACTGTGGAGGCTTTCTGTGGCACTTTGTTTTGCTTAGTATTTTCTAAAAAAGTCGGAAGAAAACCAAAGATGTTTTTTGGGATTCTGAGGCTGAGTAAGGTATAGTTATTGCCTTTAAGGAGTTTGTAGTCTGGGGCTTGGAGTGGGGAGCAAAATGGGCTTGGCTCTATGTTGCAAATGAATATATATGAGAAGTCATGATAAAGGTTCGAAACATTGAGGGAACAGATGTTTTGAGGGAGGGGAGAAGTGGCGTAGGCAGTGTAAGGGAGAGCAGCAGGAAAGGAACATTTAGCAAGACTTGGAAAGATAAATGGGAATTCCTGAGAGACAGGAATGTACAGCTTGGAGTTGGAGACATAATGTGTGCAGAAAAGAGCATATGTTCTAGTTTTTACAGAGTAGTGCTTCTCAAAAATCCCTAAAGGCTCTGTGAGCTTACAGTTATTTTTATTACTGTTTTTATATTTTTATTATTTAAATTTTTTTTTGTTTTTTAGTACTGCACCTGCAGCATGTGGAAGCTGAGTGAGGCCAGAGGTCAGACCTACATCCTCATGGATACTAGTTGGGTTCTTAACCAGCCGAGCCACAGTGGGAACTCCTGATTATTTTTATTGTAACACTAAGGTAGTATTGTTCTTTCCATTGTATTGACATTTGGTGCTATAGCAGTGGTGGGTAGAACTGCTGGTGCCTCAGCACGAATCAGGGCATTGGCACCAAACACTTAAAAAAGGCAGTTGCATTTAATGTCCTTGTTGAAGCAATAACAATTTTAAGTTTTATTAAATTGGATTCTTGACTATATATTTTCTAAATAACGTGATGAATAGGACAGTAGGCATATTGGGTTCCCGTTGTGGCTCAGTGGTTAACCAACCCGACTAGTATCCATGAGGATGTGGGTTTGTGTCCTGGCCTCACTCAGTGGTTAAGTATCTGGCGATGCTGTGAGCTGTGGTGTAGATTGCAGGTGAGGCTCGGATCCCCAGTTGCTGAGGCTGTGGTGTAGGCGGCAGCTCCAGCTCCAGTTAGACCCCTAGCCTGGAACCTCCATATGCTGCAAGTGCAGGCCTAAAAAGACCAAAAAAAAAAAAAAAAAGGAGGTAGGCATAAAGCAGTTCCCCATGGTTATCTTGAGGAGGGGCGTTTGTGGGATTGAGTTGTGAGCCGAACCAGCCATCCTTGTCCATTCTGTCCCCCATCTGTTGTCCCCCTTGTCCTCCCCGCCCCCATAGCGTGCCATTTTTACCTGTCAAACAGTGGTTATTCATATTTCGGTATCTGGCAGACATGAAAATACTAGAAGAACTTGTTACTTTAAGGGAAATTGTCAGTTGTGTTGTCAATGAGGAAGTGGAACTTTGTAGTGAAAACTAAAAGTTTGGAAAGCTTGTATCTACCAATGTCAGTTTGACAGCTTCCCATTACTTGAAAGATTTTTCTGCTGAGATACAGGTAGTGATACTAATGATTATGATATTTTGATACTGTGTAATGTGATGTGTCAAGATCCATTCAAAGAGCAAGATGGAACAATGAATTTTAATGTAGCCTATTACATAATGTCCATTGATTTAGTTTCGGATTCAACATTGCATCTAGCTTTTAAGAAATTGTCTCTTCCTGGGGAGTTACCGTCGTGGCGCAGCGGAAACAAATCTGACTAGGAATCATGAGGTTGCGGGTTTGATCCAATCCCTGGCCTCACTCAGTGGGTTAAGGATCCAGCATTGCTGGGAACTGAGGTGTAGGTTGCAAAGGCAGCTTGGATCCTGCGTTCCTGTGGCTGTTGTGTAGACTGGCAGCTGTAGCTCCGATTAGACCCCTAGCCTGGGAATCTCCATATGCCGCGGGTGCAGCCCTTAAAAAAGACAAAAAAAAATTATCTCTTCCTAAATTTTGGGTAGTATCAAAGAATATCCCCAGTTACCTGAAAAGACTATTAAATATTAAAGTAGTGTCTTTTCAAATGACATGTCAGTGTGATGCCAAGTTTTCTTCATATTTTTCAACCACACAGTATATCATAACAGCTTGAACGGAGAAACAGATACTATGAGAATCCAATTATGTTAAACTAGACCTTACGGATATTTGTAAATGAAAAAACAGTGCAGGCCTTCCCCTTGTGACTTAGTGGAAATAAATTTGACTAGTATCCATGAGGATGCAGGTTCAATCCCTGGCCTCGCTCAGTGGGTTAAGGATCCCGTGTTATCCCACGTTGCTGTGGCTGTGGTATAGGCCAGCAGCTACAGCTCCGATTTGACCCCTAGCCTGGGAACCTCCATGTGCTGCAGATGTGGCCCTAAAAAGACAAAAACAGTGCAGCTTTTTTCACTAAAATTTTTTGGAATATCATTTTTTATAAAAACACATAACTTTTGTTACCATATAGCTTCCACACTAATAGATATTTATTTTCTGTTCTAATTTTGGATATAGGTAAGTATCGATTGCTACAACCCACATAAGCAAAAGCTCTTTAATCTTCAGTAACTTTTTAGAGTGTCCTAGGGTCCCAAGACCGAAATGTTTGAAAAGAACTGGTTACAACAGAGGATCTTTTTTATTTTGTTAGGCTGGGAATGGGGTTGGCTGTGACTGGTAGAGAGCCTGAAGTAACAGGCAGGAACCAAGGTTTTGAACAGTATTGTGTACTGGCATTTAAGCAGGGGTGTGGCATGACCATATTTGTGTTTGAGAAAGATCGCTTTGACCTTATGGTGAAGAAGCGGGAGAGACCAGAGATAGGGCAAACAAACTGGAGAATGGCCAGAACCAGGGCACACGGATGGACGAGGGCAGAATTTGTGAGGGTGGCAAAGAAAATGACAGCTTCATTAGGCCTTGAGGTGGAGGATTAACAAGCCAATAACAAATTAGTGGTGAGAGCGACACTTGCTGACTGGATACCGGCCATGTATCGGTGCACAGAGGGTGGAAACAGGAGGGGAGGTGCGCAGTTTGGGCCCGTTGTGCCATATAGAGGTAATAGGTTCAGTTCTGCCCTGTTGGATTTGAGGGGACGGTGGCCATCTAGGGGGAGATTTTGGGTGTTGGTTTGGAGCTCAGGGAAAAGGCCGGGCCGGGGGTGCTGCAGTGAGGCAGGCAGGCGGGAGTCGTCTTCTGCATAGGGGGTAGTGTTATCATTTCGGGCTTTTAGTCGGGGCATCTCAGATAGGATGGGAAGGGCAGCTCCAGGACCGTGACCTTCACATATCCAGCTGTGTCTCATTCGCTGTTCCCCGTTACCCAGAGAGTGGGACCGTGGCCGGGAGCGCCGCAGTCGCGGTGAATATCGGGACTATGACAGGAATCGGAGGGAGCGCTTCTCTCCTCCCCGCCACGAGCTCAGCCCCCCGCAGAAGCGCATGAGGCGAGACTGGTGAGATGGCAACAGTTTGCCCGGCTTCTCTCCTTCGCCTTTGTTCTGCCTGGCCTCAGCTGTCTTCCTTCACTTCTGCTGAGAACTTTCTTTGTCACTTCCTTTTCTCAAGCTTCCCATAAACCTTTTTTTGTCCCTGTAAGTCCTTGGATGAGAGACCGCATTCCATGTATGCCCTTCCCTCTGTCCCATCCTCCTTTGTGCTCTGGAGAGATGGCTCCCTTCTCTGTCTGACTTTTGTGTCCCCCACCCTCAGGGATGAGCACAGCTCTGACCCATACCACAGTGGCTATGAGATGCCCTATGCTGGGGGGGGTGGGGGCCCAACTTACGGCCCCCCGCAGCCCTGGGGCCACCCCGACGTCCACATCATGCAGCATCATGTTCTGCCTATCCAGGCCAGGTAAAGACCGGGGCTTGGGGTTCTCGGGAGAAGGGAGTCAGGAGGCTCGGGGGATGGATCGGGGTTGCCGAAGACCGTGGCTGGAGCCAGGACGTGGGTTAGGCACATAGGCGTGCCTGTGGGCTGGTAGCATTTGGTGCCTGGGGTGACGTCCACGGTGGGCAAAGGAAGGGGGCAGCTGGCTACCTCGGCCCCCCATGCCCCCACCCTCTCCCCCCACAACCAAGACCTCCTGACCGGGCCCCCCCCAGGCTGGGCAGCATCGCTGAGATCGACTTGGGCGTGCCGCCACCCGTGATGAAGACCTTCAAGGAATTTCTCCTGTCGCTGGATGACTCTGTGGATGAGACAGAGGCAGTTAAGCGCTATAATGACTACAAGCTGGATTTTCGAAGGCAGCAGATGCAGGATTTCTTCCTGGCTCATAAGGATGAGGAGTGGTGAGTGCCCCTGCTCTCCTGCCGTCTTCTCCCTGGCATGTTTCCCCTGGCCCCGCCAGTGGAGCCTGCAGCCCTGTCCCCTTCCCGTTTCCCCGATCCAGACCTCCTGGGGGTGGGGGATGGGAAGTACAACAGCACTGGCTGATGGGTTCTCCTCCTCGCTTCCACATCCGCCACGGCCCCACCGTCTCCCTCCCCGTGTCCTCAGTGAGTGAGACACCTCCAGGCAGCTGGCCAGAGCCACCTGTTCCCGTGGGGCAGCAGAGAGACTGCTTCCCACTTGCTGATTTGGGTCATTGTCATCCCTGATCGCCGGGACCCTGTGTGGCTGTGGCTTCCTCCCAAAAGCAACGAGTGAATCCAGACAAGAAAAGCAAAGATCTCAGGGTCATTTGACAGAAAAAGAATTTTAATTTTTTTCCTTTTGTGGATGTTTTAATTTTAATCAACCATCTTTTCCCCCCTTCCTGCTCCTCCTCCTCATCCTCTTTCTGCTCCTCCTCCTTGAAAAGAGCCAGAACTGGGAACTACACCCGCTCATCGACGGAGCTCGGAGCAAACCCACCTCCACCCCCACCATACCCAGCCCATACATGAGCCCCCTGGGCTGACCGCGCCGCCCCGGCCAGGCAGACAGGCAGGGCACCGCTGTGCACAATGCAGCGCTTTAGCTGAATGTGATCGCTCAGGCAGTTAGTCAGTCAGGGCCCCCACCGCGGAGTCCCGCGGGGGCGGGGCATCCAGGCCGGGCGCCCACCAGCCAGCATGGGCCCTGGGCGCGGCTAGTTAAATCTTGAGCTCTGTTTGACCAAGCGGCCAAGGTAAAGATCCTGGAGGTGACGCCTGCGGCTTTCCTTTCCTCTTACGCTCAACTTGTGGTTCTGTTCTGTCACCGTCCCCTATTCTTCCTCTGTCTTTGTCTCGCTCTCTCATGTACCTTTCATTCTTTTCTGTTCCCGTTCTTGCTCCTGCCTAACACTTCTTTCTGCTGTTCCTCCCCACCCCGTGTCAGTGTGGTCTTTAATTTTCCCCTTTGTTTTTGATTTCTGGGACTTTCTCACAGTTTCCACTTTCTTTTTTGCATATCCTGATTTCTTCTGTCTCCCCTCCCTCGCCCCAGTCCCGTTTTAAGTTTTCCCGTGTTCTGCCCTACCCTGCACCTCTGTTCTCTCTGCACCCTGTGGGCAGTACCTGAGCTTATAAGGGCACTTCGGTCTCTCCCTTTGGTCTTCTCCTGTCCCTTCACCATCTGCTTATCTTCCCAAGGGGGGAGAAAGGTATCCTGCCTTTTTTGGCTTTTCCTTTCTGGTGATTCCAGGTTTCCCTGTCTTCCATCTAGGGATGGAGGGAGCTGGTGGGAACAGTCCTTTTAATGAATCTAGTTTGGGGTTGGCAAGGAGAGGGAGGTTCTTTGGGGCCTACTCTTTCCTCACGTGTTCCTCTCGGAAGCTTTGGGAAACTACACTTTTTAAAATTAGTGTTTCCCAGATGCTTAGGGCAGCTGTCTGCCTCCAGCCCGGGCTCCCCTTGTAGTCAGGCTCTTCCCAGACCCAGAGCTCTTAGTTCCCGGCTCTCCCCGAGGTCTCCTCAGAGCATAACTTCGGTTCCTTTGGGGGGTTGGGTGGTTCTGGCGCATCCCTCTCCCCATATCTCTGCTTTTACGATCTTTTGTGGGTGTGAGAGGATGGGGGCTGTGCCCTGACTTTCCCGGGCCCCTCCCCATGTCCTGGCCCTGGCCTCCAGTGACTGTTTGGTCTCTTCCCTCCCCACTTCCTTCCCAGGTTTCGGTCCAAGTACCACCCAGATGAGGTGGGGAAGCGTCGGCAGGAGGCCCGGGGGGCCCTGCAAAACCGACTAAGGGTATTCCTGTCCCTCATGGAGACTGGCTGGTTTGATAATCTTTTGCTGGACATAGACAAAGCTGATGCCATCGTCAAGATGTTGGATGCAGGTACGTGGGCTGGGAGGGTAGGGTTGTCTGGCGATCAGAATCTTGGTTGGAAATGGAAGCAGAATGACAGAAAGCCTGGGCCCTTGGTTTGTGACCTCTGCTGCCTTTGTTGGTAGCTGTGATTAAGATGGAAGGAGGTACAGAGAATGATCTGCGCATCCTGGAGCAGGAGGAGGAGGAGGAGCAGGCAGGAAAGCCTGGGGACCCCAGCAAGAAGGAGGAAGGCCGGGCTGGACAGGGCCTGGGGGATGGAGAGCGTAAGGCCAGTGATAAGGACGACAAGAAAGAAGACGGCAAACAGGTCTGGGTGCTGGGGCTTTAAGGTGCTGCCGGTGAGGCCTGGGGAGGAGAATGGAGCTGCTTGGGTGTCCAGATGAGCGGGAACCCCAGGGGGTTGTGTACGGCTCGGGGAGGGCGGGCCCGAGGGCTCAGCTATGGAGGGTGGGAAGGGTCCTCTGATGAAGGCAAAAGGGAGACTGACATCCCTGGTGATTTGTTGCTACCTGTAGGCTGAAAATGACAGTTCTAGTGATGACAAAACTAAGAAATCTGAGGGTGACGGGGATAAGGAAGAGAAGAAAGAAGATGCTGAGAAAGAAACCAAAAAGGTAGGCTCTCTCTTGCCACGGGGTCAGGGTCAGGGCTCGGCCCTGGTACCTGACTTACCTCCCCTCGCTGTGGTTCTCACAGAGCAGCAAGAAGCGGAATCGGAAGCATAGTGGTGACGACAGCTTTGACGAAGGCAGTGTGTCCGAGTCGGAGTCGGAGTCTGAGAGTGGCCAGGCTGAGGAGGAGAAGGAGGAGGCCGGTAGGCTTTCTTTCTCTGCTTTAGTCCAGTCTCTTCCTACTGAACGGGTGGGAGAGGGAGAGGTTGGTGGAATTGATGGGAGGGTGGCCTTTTGGGAGAGACTGGAAGGGGGCAGGTTTGACAGCTTCTCTCTCCTCCACTCTCAATCAACAATACATTCTCACCAACTCCCACCGCTTCCTGCCTAAAGACTCACTCAAGGAAAAGGAGAAGCCCAAGGAAGAAGAACGGGAGAAGCCCAAGGATGCCCCTGGGCTGGAATGTAAACCCCGACCCCTGCACAAGACTTGCTCTCTCTTCATGCGCAACATCGCACCCAACATCTCCCGGGCTGAAATCATTTCTGTGAGTGGGAAAGACGGGCTTAGGGGCGGGGATGACCCCCGGCTCCATCCTCTGGGCGGGGGAGGTGGAGAAGGTGACCTGGCGCTGCCTCTGACAGGCATCCTTATTTCTCCAGTAGGGAGGCCCCCTTCCTCTGGGCCCATGCTTTCGCGCCTGGCCCTGATTGCATCATTTGCTTTCAAGTACAGTTCTCCTTTAGCCCTTTATGGGTTTTTCTTAACCTGAGGAAAGATCGAAAGGCAGTTCCCCAGGATTTTGAGGACATGGGTATTGGAGGGAGAAGTGAATTTTTGCACTAAGTGGGTTTCTGTTCTTCTCCTTTTCCAGCTTTGTAAAAGATACCCAGGCTTCATGCGTGTGGCACTCTCGGAGCCCCAGCCCGAGAGGAGGTGAGGAACGGAGGGAGGTGTGACCCTGGATGCCTTGGGGAGAAGTTGCAGGGGAAGATGAGTGGCCAACGTTACTTCCATCCCAGGACTGTGCTAGCATTTTCTTTCTTGTCTAGGTTTTTCCGTCGTGGCTGGGTGACCTTTGACCGCAGCGTTAACATCAAAGAGATCTGTTGGAACCTGCAGAATATCCGAGTGAGTGCTGGGAGAGGGACTGCTGACGCCTTTGTTCACTGATAGCTTCGCTCAGCTTCCCCTTACTTCGTCCATGCAGTCTGCTCATGTGACTTGTACACAGTTGTCTGTGAGTTGGGCTCTGGGACCCTTCCTGTGAACAGGTCACCCCTGATGATCGCCAACGCCCTCAGTCAGGCCGGTCTTTGAGGGGCTCTTCTTGGGCAAGTGTTGGTAAGCTTTCTGTTCCCTCCAGCTCCGGGAGTGTGAGCTGAGTCCTGGCGTGAACAGAGACCTGACTCGTCGCGTCCGCAACATCAACGGCATCACCCAGCACAAGCAGATAGTACGAAATGACATCAAGCTGGCAGCCAAGCTGATCCATACGCTGGATGACAGGACCCAGCTCTGGGCCTCTGAGCCTGGGACACCTCCTCTGCCAGCGGTCAGTGGCTCCTCATGGAACCCTTTTTTTGGCCGCACCTGTGGCTTGTAAAAATTCTGGGCCAGGGATCACGCCTGAGCCACAGCAGTGACAAGGGGTATCCTCAACTGCTAGGTCACCAGGCTGCTGGTACTTCACCTGCTATGGCCACCTTTGGCCTTCCTTGATCTGTAGTGTTGACCTCCTGTCCCCACATACGTTTTTTTTTTTTTTTTTTTTTTAATGGTTCTGGCCATGGCATATGGAACTTCCCTGGCCAGGAACTGAACCCTTGCCTCCACGGTGACCTGAGCTGCTGCAGTTGGATTCTTATGTGCCCCCACTCGCATTTTTTGCCCCTCTCCTCCTGGTAGCACCTCCAGCTTCCAACAGAACAAACTGACTTTCGTGATTGTGGGTCAGGGCAAACGAATGCAAACATGGAAATAAATAGTGAGGCCCAGGTAGCGGGTGTGCCTGCCCACGAGTCCTGCCCACGTTGCCTTGTCGGGTGAGGAGGTGCCTCGGCTACCTGCTCTGAGGAGCTTGTCTGCCCCCCAGAGTCTGCCCTCGCAGAACCCAATCCTGAAGAACATTACCGACTACCTGATTGAGGAAGTGAGTGCGGAGGAGGAGGAGCTGCTGGGGAGCAGTGGGGGGGCCCCTCCTGAGGAGCCTCCTAAGGAAGGGAACCCAGCGGAGATCAACGTGGAGCGGGATGAGAAGCTAATCAAGGTGCCAGCGGGAGCCGAGTGGGGGCGTGGGAGGGCCCGGCTCCGGGCAGTAAAGGGGCTGCAGCACAGTGAACTCACAGCTTCTCACTTCTCTTAGGTTTTGGACAAACTCCTCCTCTATCTGCGCATCGTGCATTCCCTGGATTATTACAACACGTGCGAGTACCCCAACGAGGACGAGATGCCCAACCGCTGTGGCATCATCCACGTTCGGGGGCCCATGCCGCCCAACCGCATCAGTCACGGAGAAGGTGAGCGCTCGGCTTCCCCGCTTGGAGTTCCCCTTCTCCCAGAGGCCTCCGGCCTGGGTTCTGCTCTGGTAGCAGTGCTCTGCCATCTCCTGTAATCCCCTCCTTCTGGCTTGTTCCTGGCTCTTGGCTCTTTCTCCAACCAGCCGTCCTCTGTTTCCCAACCACAGTGCTGGAGTGGCAGAAGACGTTTGAGGAAAAGCTGACTCCGCTGCTGAGTGTGCGGGAATCTCTTTCAGAGGAAGAGGCACAGAAGATGGGTCGCAAGGACCCTGAGCAGGAAGTGGAAAAGTTTGTGACCTCCAACACTCAGGAACTGGGCAAGGATAAGTGGCTATGCCCTCTCAGTGGCAAGAAATTCAAGGTCTGGAATGGCAGAGAGTTGTGTGTTACAACTGTGGGAAGAGAGGGTTGAGCCAGGAAGCCTCCTCGAAGCCTGGGGGGAGCTGCTCTCCCCGCCCCCCTCTGGGGCTGGAGGGAGGGAACCTGCATTGGCCACTCTGTCCTGACCCCTCCTCTTCCCTAGGGCCCTGAGTTTGTGCGCAAACACATCTTCAACAAGCATGCAGAGAAAATTGAGGAAGTGAAGAAGGAGGTGGCATTTTTTAACAACTTTCTTACGGATGCCAAGCGCCCAGCTCTGCCTGAGATCAAGCCGGCTCAGCCCCCCGGCCCTGCCCAGAGTAAGATGCGATCCGTGAGGGTCCGCCCTGTTCCCTGCCCCTCAGCTGTTCAGAGCCTGGTTCTCTAATCTGTCAGCCCTGAGAGTCCTCACGCTTTCTCAGGCGGTGTCACTAAAGAGCCCTTGTCACCCCCCCCCCCCGCAGTAATTCATGTTCCTGTCCGTGTTGTACTCCCCCCAGGCCTGACTCCGGGACTCCCCTACCCACACCAGACTCCCCAGGGCCTGATGCCCTATGGTCAGCCCCGGCCCCCCATCTTGGGCTATGGAGGTAAGTGGAAGAGGGAGTCGAAAGGACTTGATGGTGAGGGTCCAAGAAAGAAAACTTAGCTAGGATGTAGTTGAGGTCACAGTTTTTCAACAATTCAACACTGATCTTCATAGCTGGTGCTGTTCGTCCTGCAGTCCCCACAGGGGGGCCTCCGTACCCCCATGCTCCCTATGGTGCTGGCCGAGGGAACTACGATGCCTTCCGAGGCCAGGGAGGTTATCCTGGGAAACCTCGAAACAGGTGAGAATGGGTTAAGATGTCTAAATTTTCTTGCTCTCTTCAAACTCCCTTTTGGGTTTCAGTTCTCATCCCACCTTACCTCTTTCTTATCTCACAGGATGGTCCGTGGAGACCCACGGGCCATTGTGGAATACCGTGACCTGGATGCTCCAGACGATGTCGATTTCTTTTGAGCCATCTTTTCCTCACTCTTGGTATCATCTGTAATTATGACTGCCTTGTCCTATCCAGCTGAGAAGTTTTTGTACGTTCAGACTTAACTGCCAATAAAAACACTTCCACAGTCACACTCTTGACTTCCTGTGTATATAATATACATCCCCAAGATTCTCCCAAAGATTGCCTGGGGCCATGGTTAGCTGGACCTTGCCACTTTATTGACACCAAAGGTCCCAGGCTTTTCTGGGACTTCCTGGGGACCTGACATCAGACACGCTCTGCCTTTGAGTTGGGGGTAGGTGAGTGCGAATGGTCTAGTTAACTAGAGATGTTTCAGTTCTGGGACCTAAGCCTCATCCCAGGGCATTTCCCTGCTTTTCCGAATTACAGCTGGTCAAGCACAGATTGTAGAAGGAGTTGGGGTTAAAGGCTGTGCTTACCTCTTGCCAGCCCACCCACCCAGCAGCCTGTAATTCACTGGGGTTTCTTGGAGCACCCCAGCAGTGAGGGTCCAATACCAGGACATAGGCTTCTGTGCCAGGCCCCAGGCACACTCCCAGCAAGGCCTTGGCCCTGGCATCTGCATCCCCGCCAACCATTACAGGGCCCCCGCCTCCTGCAAAGTGAGAGTAGAGTCTCTCCAGCTCCCCCTGAAGCCCCGCTCCGCGGGGCACGTGACAAAGGCGCCCTTGGGGCCCCCCGAAATGACTGAGGCAGAGGCTGGCCTCTACACAGCCGATCCAGTTCCGAGAGCCCCGGAACCCGGGTGGCTTGTCTCCCATGTCCTCCAGGGCCGCCTGCACGGCAGCCAGCCCGGGTACCCCCGTCGGCCGGCCCTCTGGCCAGGAGCAGAGTGTCTGCAGAGTGCGGTAGCCGCAGCCCCAGCCCCGGTCGTCCAGGCCGTCGCAGCCGTAGTGGTAATACAGGTAATGGCCCGAGAGGAGAGCCAGGCGAGCAGGGCCGCGGCCGGGCGGGGCCAGGCCCAAGTGGACATCCTTCAGCGGCTCCAGGGCGGTGAGTGGGCACGATGGTCGCCGGGCCGGGAAGATGCGTCCTCTGTGCGGCGCGAAGCGGACTCCGGGCTCCAGCGCGTCCTCTCGGCCCGGGTCTCGGGCCAGCTGCGGGCAGACTCGGCGTGCGGGCCCCAGGCAGCAGCGGAGAGAGCGGCCAGCGGCGAAGTCCAAGTGACCCGGGGGGCTCCCACAATGCACCGCCGCGCCGCCGGCCTCACTGCGCAGGCGCGAGCTCCGCCTCGCGGGGCGGGCGCCAGGCGCCCCCCCCCCCCGCCCCCGCCAACCCCGGAGCACCGCAAGTCCCACCCGCTCTAGCGCCCACCCTTCCAGTCGCCGAGTGGTTGAGGCTTTCTTCCCAGACCCCAGTCCCAGTCGCGCACACTTCTGTGGCTGATAACAGTTTATTGGCAGCCCAGAGGGGCGAAGGCACCGCGGGGGAAGGGGCTCGGCCCGAGACATGCAGAGGGCGGGGAGCCCCAGGGGAAAGTCTGGGGTGGGCGGGCAGGGTCTAGGAATCCTCTGTGTTACAGCCCAGCCCTTAAATAAATAGTATATACAGCTGGGGGGCGCTGGGCGAGGCGGGCAGGTCAGGGGGACATGGGGTCCCGCCTGGATCACAGGTCTGAGCAGCGATCCTGCTTGCTGTAATGGTCAAACTGGTTCTTCCAGTGCACCATGTAGGAGCTCCAGCGGTGGAACTCGGCCTTCCACTGGCGCTCCGCCTCATCCAGCGTGTCTGCGGCCAGGGTGCCCCGGCAAGTGGGTGCGGGGAGGACAAAGGGAAGGAAGGGAACGGACGTGCGGGGGTGAGGGGGGAGTTCAGGGAGGACACACGGAGAATGTAGGGAGGCCACGTGGGATGGTGGAAAGAGGATCAGGAGAATATGCGAAAGACGGAAGACCAGAAGGAGGACAAGGGTAGAGGCGGGGCCGGAGGAGGATGGCGGGAAGGAGGAGGGAGGGGGAGAAAATGACCGGAAGACGGGGACAGAAGGGATCAGAGGAGGAGGATCCGTGGGTTGGTGGGGAAAAGAGAAGAGACAGAAATGGTTGGCGGTTATAGCCCCACTGTGTGGTGCTGTCTAGCCCCAGGGCCTCACTCTCTCCCCAACACCAAGCTCAGGCTCCAAAGAATAATTTTATGTAAAAAAGAAAATTGGCTTTTTCATTTCCACTTAGACAACGAAGGCGTGTGAGTCCCTGAGATGGGTCATAGGTCCCCTCCAGCCCCCCAGCCCTGTCCAGTTTGAGTTTCTCGGTTTGAGGAGGGAGAGGGCGCTGGGTCAGAGATCCCTGAGTGGGGCCCTTCCCCACGGTCCGACCACTCATTAGAGGAGGGGCCCCCTGAGGCCGGAGGGGGAAGAGGCCGTGGTCACAGCCGCAGGAACCGGGAGAGGAGGAGGAGGAGGAGGAGGAGGGATGGGGGGAGGCCGTGCCTGGGCCTCGGGGCAGCCTCCCCGTGGGCGGGGCCTGAGCAGGTGCAGGGGGCCTCCGAGGCTGGGGGGAGAAGAGAGGGGTTACACCCGGCCGGCTCCCACACCCCGCTCTCTCTCCGCGCCCCTTTCCCGCTCCTCCGCCCAGCCCTGCCTGCTGGCCTCTGCGTACCTGTGGCGCTGAGCAATTTGGGTAGGAAGCGGTTCCAGAAGGCGCAGGCCTGGGCGCGCAGCCCGCGCCGCACCTCCAGTGGTCGCAGGTTCAGGCTGACGTACTGCTGCGCTCCCGCCGTGTACGGTGGCCACTGCGGGGCTTTGGGGTCCCGGGGATCATTAGGGTCCCTGCAGAAGGCAAGGAAAGGCTCAGCCTCAAGACAAGCCAGCCCCTCCCTGGGGCCTGGGGAACGGAGATGGAGAGTAGGGGGAGGCAGGCTGCTTCCTGACCCACGCCCTCTTAGGCTCCAGGGAGCGCCTCCTCCCCTCCCTCCCACCACCTCGTTAATCCTTTCTCTTTTCCTCCCCTTCCTCCTGCCTTCCCTCTTTTGTTGTTCCTCTTCTTTTCCCTCAGTTTTACTGCTCCATCTTTGTTTCTCCCATTTAGAAAAAATTGATTTATTGAGCCCTTTACTATATAAACAGGCCCAGTCCTCTCTCTACAAACATCATATTTACTTCTGCCGACACGCATATGATGTCGAATTCATGGTCCCCTTCTGTGCGCGCGCACACGCATGTGGGTCACAGCTAATAATCACCGCTAGTCCAACTGATCCAGTTCTACAGTTCAGCTCCTCACTGCTATGGTAACTCCTTTCTCTGTCCTTGTCTGTCTCTTCTCTTCACCTCCCTCTGCTCTGTCCTTGTCTCATCAGGCTCTGCCACTCTGCCTTCTTCCTTCCCTTCTCTTGGGGTCTCCTTTGTCATTCTCTCTCTCCCCCTTTGTCTCCTTTCCTTTGTGAACTTGCCCGCCCCCCCCCCATCCTTTCTGTCTGTCTCTGCTTGTCTTCCTCTTTCTCTGTCTGTTTGTCCCTCCCTTGCCTCCCGGGTTCCTCGGGGCCTTCCTCCCCTCAGTACCACTGACCCTGTGCGGGCGAAGTTGGCCCAGTATCTCATCAGTCGCTGGGCAAAGGTTCTTTCCTCGACGGTGTAGTTTAACGAAGGTTCCAAGGGGAGCCCGAAGATGAACTCGATCTCGTAGCCGTGGGGCACCCCCATCCAGAGGGGCCAGGACAGTGTGGACGCTCGGTGTTCAAAGACGTAGGCATAGACTCTGGCACCCTGGGCGGCCAGTCGCCCAGCCAGCTGGGCCACGGGGCACACGACGTTGTGGTCGCCCACCAAATCACTCATGGCCTCCCTCAGGCGTGCTGGGTCCTCGGGGTGTAGCCAGTCTGTGTAATGCAGGACCACAGCCTCGGCAGCCAGGTCGCTTGCCTGGGGGACCCCGACCCGCACCCCGGCCAGGAACTGGGCCCGGCTGATGAGAGACTCGTTGTCTTTGCTGAAGCCTGGGGCCCCGTAAACCAGAAAATAGGAGCCCTCATCCTTCACCACACCCACCAGCACCTGGGGGGACAGGATGGAGGGATGGGGAGAGGGGAAGCACAGACAGACAGGCAGACAGAAACAGATGGACAAAGAGCCAGAGAGATGAACAGTTACAGACCCAGAACCAGGGAGGAAGAGAGTTCGAGGTTGGGGAAGGGAAGGAGAGAACGAGAAAATATACCCACATCTCCTTTCCTCTCTGTCCCACTGACCACCCTGGGACTGAGTCCTGAGGGAAGAGGAGGTGGCCACGGGGCCCAGAAGCCTGGGCTTTCGGGACTGGGTCTTGAGGAACCCTCATGCCTGGGTCCCCGGGGGAGGGGCGGGTGGGAAAACAGGCCTAGAAGAACAAGCGCCACCCGTCCAGCCACTAGTCACCTGCAGGCCGTGGAAGTCTCCAGCATTGATGAGGGCCTCGGGCGTGTCACTGAGGAAGTCTCCGTCCACCACAGGCACGAAGGAGAAGCGGAAGACGCTTTCCTGGGGCAGCACGTGCCACTCGTGGTCCACCAGGTCCTGAGCTGGCCGCATCCGCAGGCAGGCCGCCAGTTCTGTGTCATTGCCACCAGCTCCACCCGGGGGACAGCCCACGAGGCGGGCCAGCAGTGTGGCCCTGCGGCGGGCCTCTCCCACACCCACCGTGGCCCAGGGCCCATTGGGTGCACCGCTCTGCAGCACTGCCCTACGGAACAGGCCTCGGCTGGGTGGGGACAGCAGGTGCATTCCTACAGAGGCTGCACCTGCGCTCTCCCCAAACAGAGTCACCGACATTGGGTCCCCTCCAAAGGCTGCCACATTCTCCTGCACCCACTGCAGTGCCAGCCTCTGATCCAGCAGACCCACATTGCCAGGGGCCTCCCGGCTCCCCGGCAGGGCCAAGAAGCCAAAGGCTCCCACCCTGTAGTTCATGGACACCAGCACAGTCCCCTCCACCTGGGCCAGGAAGCGGCCGTCATACACGTCCAGGGAGGAGGCCCCGCTGTAGAAGCCGCCCCCGTAGATCCAGACGAGGACCGGGGCGGGGGACGCAGGCCTGGGGTACGGAGTCCACACGTTGAGGTAGAGGCAGTCCTCGCTCAGCTCGCGGTTGGGGTTCCACATCTCAGTGCCCTCAAAGCCGGGGTACAAGGTGTCCACGTATTGATAGCAGACGCTTTGGAAGGCTGTGGCATCGAGCACCCCCGGCCAGGGCCGCTTGGGCTCCGGTGGCAGGAAGCGACGGGGGCCCACAGGTGGCTCTGCGAAGGGGATGCCCAGAAAAGCAGAGACAGGGCCCCCAGGGGCCATTAGGCTAATGCCTCGAAGCCGGCCCCCACGCACCGTCACCAGCAGCTCTGGGTCCTCTGGGCTCTCAGCCTCTGCCCCTCCTCCCAGAAGGAAGAGGAGGAGAAGGAGTGGGGAAGCCAGGGAGGGCGTGTGCAGGGGACACCACGGGGGCCTCATGGCTGCCAGGGCAGGCAGGCGTCTGCTGGGAGAAAGAAAGGCAGAGGGTGAAGGCTTGAGGCTGCCAGGAGGGAGGAGATGATTAGGTAACACTTCTTGCCCAGGGGTTATCACTAAGCTGCAGAAGAGGTGGGGCAGGTTGGCAGAGAGGAGGAGAGAAATGGTGGGAGGGAGGGAGACAGACAGAGACAAGGACACAGACAGGGAGAACCAAGGGGGGACAGAGACCAGGCGTGTGCATGCAGGCGCACGCGCGTGCGCGCGCACACACACACACACACACACACACACACACACACGCACGCACAGGCACAGACGAACAAATGCAGGGAACAGAGAAAAGAACTGCCGAGCAATACTCTCCCCTGCCCCGCAGACGACCCACCACCCTCTCCTTCCCAGCTGGGTGGACTGGGTTGGGCCCAGTGCGGGCAGTGTCAGCAACAGCACTAGAGGCCGCAGGCCACGGCACAGGCCACCCGACAGGGGCGGGGCGGCGCCCTCACTGATGGGAGGCGCTGATGGGGGAGCTTGAGGTGGCGTGAAGGCGCAGCCTCTTCTGCGTTGGCCAGGGCCAGGGCCCTGGGGGAGGGGGAGGGTTGGGCACACAGGGTGTGAGAGCCGCAGGTCCCGGGGTACCCCGAATCCTGCCTAGTCCACACCCTGCTCCATCCATCCCCACTTCATCCTGTCTGGCACAGCGCCCTGGTGCTCCCCGGTGCCCGTCAACTGCGCACCCCCGTCGCCTAGCCTCAAAGAACAGACTCGCCAGTCCTGGCCCCAGGACTCCAGTCCCCCATCTATCCGATGCTGCAGCACACGCTATCGCCAGCGGGGGGCAGTAGAGACCGAGAAAAGGTCGGCGCTCCCCGCCTGGAATCCTGTAGCTGGGAACTTAGGGCGGGGGGCTGGGGGCTTGAGGCAGTGCCGAGGGGTCTGAAGGGCGAGCCGGGTCGCCTGTGTTCTCGGAGCTCCGGAGATCCCCGGCTGCAGGGGCGGGGGCGCTATTTTGGTGCAGCAGCTGCTGCGGTTCCGGCATCTCCAGCCAAGGGATCAAAATTCCCCGGGTCGGAACTCCCCCCTCTCCCGCCAGTCACCCCTCACCCAGCCCCCGCAGCCCCGAGCTGGGGTGGTGGTGATGGAGATTAACTAGGAAACCCGAGTGGGGCTAATTATAACTGGGGGCTTCCGCTAAGCCTCCCCTTCCCCCAAAATAGAGACGGAGTCCCCGCGGGCGGGGGACGCCTGGGCCTGGGAGGGGGCTTCGGCTGGGCGCTGCTCAGGGGCGCTGAGGTCGCAGGATCCGGGGCAGGGGGCGGGGGGGCCGCCCGGCGCCAGGAACCTGCGCAGCTCGGATTTCGCCCTAAGCAGGGGGCGTCTTCCAGTGGCCCCAGATAGACTTGGGGGCGAGCACGGGCAGCGGCGCTCGAGGGTCCCCACGGGAATTCGAGAGCAGAGGCGGGGGCCGGCCCTGGAGGTTGCCGCGCGCGCCGGCGATCGTAAGTATGCGGCGGCGAGGGAAGAGTTAAGGATGAGTGTGGGGCGGCGGGGGGGCGTCGCCGGGCAGGCCCCGGGGCGCGGTGGGCGTCCCGTTGGCGGGCCTGGGTCCCTCGGGGAGCGCACCGGCCCCGGGACACGGAACGGACCGCGGGCCCGTGGCGGGTCGGGGGGGGGGGGGCCCCGGGCGGGGCGGGAGACTCACCTGAGGCGGCCGAGCCGGGCCGGGCCGCGCCGGGAGCTGGAGGCGGCCGATGTTCCCCGGCGCAGGCTGAGCCGACTCTGACAGCCGCCGCCTCCGGCCCCCCGCACACACCCCCTCCGGGCCGCTCGGCGCCCCCGCCCGCCCCCGCCCCCGCCCACTGTCTCCGCCCCCGCCCCTCCCCGCCTACTCGGGGCGGCCACCTCCCACGAAGCCCAGCTCCCAGAGACCCCGGGGCCCAGACGGACTTCAGCGACAGACGCCGACAGACGGACAGACACGCAGTGACAGACACGTTCGAAAGACCCGCAGCGGCGGAGCAGACACCCCTGGGGACAGAAGGTCGGACAGAAGCCCGGGGAGACAGACACGCGCAGCCAGTCTCCTGCAGTGACAGCCAGAGACAAACGGTGACCGACATTCACAGACGGACGGACACACCTGGACACACTGACAAGTTGGGGCTGGGGGAGGGGGAATTAAAGAGCATCCCTGACCGCGACACAGCAGGGGTGGCAGGGGCGGACTGCCACGTGAAAGTGTGGCTGAGGACCCCCTCAAGGGTCCGGGTGGCACCGGTGGAGAAAAGAGGTGCGACGCCTCCGGGGATGAGGGCACACCTGTGGGAATGAGGATGTGAACATGAGATCACGAAGGGACACGAAGGGAGCCCCCGAGGAGGAAAGAGACCCTTGGGGGGAGGAGAGGTGACTCTGGGACACCAGACAGGGAAGGCCAAGGGGGTGGCACGCCCAAGGCTGTGGGGCGAGTCCTCACTCCGCTGCTGCAGTGGAAACTTCCGGAACCCCCGCGGGTGGGTTTGCGCTGGTTCCCTGATGGGTGACCTCGTACTTTCGTCACCAGGGTCCGGTCGGGGCATGACATCACCAGCCCAGGCTCTCATTGGCCGCCGCGGCCAGCAGGTGGGAGCGGCCTGGCCCAGGCGCCCCCAGCCTGGTCGGAGGGACCTGGGCCGCACAGACGCCCCCAGGTCCCGCTCTGCACGGGTTCACCCATGGGGACCGTGGGACCGCGGCCGCGGCGTTGCTGCGCCGGAGGTGAGGGTGGGAAAAGTAGTCAGACGTGTGCCTGCGCCGGTGCGCCAGGCGCCAGCCCCTTCTTCTCCGGGGCAGCTGGCTCTGGCGCCTGCTGCCCGCTCGCTGCGTGGGAGAACGGCCGGCACGGGCGAGCGGCGGGGCGTGCGTGCGCGCGCGCGGCGGTGCGGGGCGCTGCGTGGGGCGGGTTCGCGCGCGCACGCTGGCTCCGCCGCCGATCGCTCCGCCGCCGAGCGCACCGCCGCGTCTCGGGCCCACGACCGTCCCCGCGAGGGGCGTGGGGCACCGGGTGTTGGGGTCTCGCCGTTCCTTGGAATCGAAGAGACACACCCAACTCTGGGCCGCGCGGTCCCGGCTCTCCGAGCTGCGTTTCCACAGCCCCAGGCTGCCCGCCCGTTCCTCGGGGACCAGCCCCGCAGGCGCGGGACCCCGCGCTGGGTCTGTTCTTCGCTTTCGCGTGGCGACCGCCAGGTGGCGCCGAAGGCAGCCGCTCCAGCCTCGGAAACTGGGTCCGTAAAGGCCTTGAAGGTGATGGGGGCTTCCCTCCCTGTCACGCTCCAAAACGGGCTATGCCACGCAGTCACATCAGACTTCTCTGGTCATGAGGTCCTAGGCCCAGACCACAGACATAAGGGAGGTCGGAACAGCTATGGCCTGAGGTAGTCATAAACCAGTGATAGCTTAGAAGGTGAAAAGACAGGGCTGTTCTAGAAGCTGGCCCAGCAGAGACCTCCTCTGCTCGCTTCTGCTCGCTTTGCAGTGGCATCAGTGGGGCAATACCTGTGGGGGAATCCATGGCAGGTAAGGGCAAGACAGGTTATGGAGTTTCTTTTTCTTTTTTTTTTCTTCTTTGGGCCGCACTTGCGGCATATGGAAGTTCCCAGGCTAGGGGTCTAAACAGAGCTCCAGCTGCTGGCCTCCGCCAGATTCGAGCAACGCCAGATCCGAGCCGCATCTGCGACCTACACCACAGCTCACAGCAACGCCGGATCCTTAACCCACTGAGCGAGGCCAGGGATCGAACTCGCAACCTCATGGTTCCTAGTGGATTCGTTACCCCTGTGCCACGACGGGAACTCTGGTTGTGGGGTTTCTGAAGGCAGTCAGAACTTTATTATTTTGAGGGGGGCCTGGGGGTGAAATATGGAGAGTCAGCCAGTAGGGAAGGAAAGGAGAAACTGCATCTGAAGGTGCTTGAGATTCTGGGGCAGGAAGAGGATGATGTCAATACCTTTCTGCTCCTTCCGCAGGTGTGGGGAGGGCAGGGGCAGGGCTGCACTAGGGAGATGGGAGGAAGGGCCAGCAGGCCAGGTAGGGAGGGAGGTTGGGATCTGAGGAGGGTGTCCTGATCTTGGAGCCCGTGCTGTGCTTCCCCAGGACCTGGGTCAGGAAGGGAGGTCCAGTCAAAAGGACCTGCAAGTCTGCCTGGAGTCCTAGGGCGTAGGTGTGGTAGATGCTGCAGAAGGCCAGGGCTCTGCAGCTGCCTGCAGCTCTGGGAGATGTGCTGAGGGGCCACGTGCATCCTCAGCCTGCAGTTTGTCCCAGGATTGTGAGGAGGGAGGAGACCATGCACACTGTGCTCTCACCTCAGAAGCTTTTTCAGTTAGCAGCGGACCACTCCAGAGAGCCAGGATAAAGGATGCAGGAGATCCACAGCGTCCTGGAGCAAGCCCTGGACGGGGTTCTCACTCAGGAGTTCTGCTGCCTGGTGGGGAGACCTCTGAAGGGACAACACTCCTTGTCTGGGCTTCAGTTTCCCCACGTCTAAAATGGTGGATTGGCCTTGAAGATATGTCAGAATCCCAGGGCCACGTAGAGGGGCTGATCCATCTGGTATAGGGTGGAGTCCTTAGGTCTGCATTTTTAGCAGGTCACGAGGGTGGTCTGACAACCACAAGAGGAAAAGTGCTGGATGAGGTGTCTCCCCATAGTTGAACCAGACTGACCTTCTCGGGATCAACAGGCTGAGTAGGTCAGCAGGAGGGGCTGTGGGTAGTCAGCAGATTCAAGAACCGACAGGGACACCTCTGGACACCAGGGGAGATGGACAAAGATTTGAGCCTGTTCTATAAAATTTGGTTGTGATGACTTTTGTACACCTATAATTGTAGTAAAATTCATTAAGTAATAAAAAAATGGATAGAACTTCCAGGAACAATTCCTCTTTTTACCTTGAGACTTTCTCTAACCTTTGTCAACAGGGACCTCACCTGTTGACCCATGACACCTTTCCCTGTGTAGTCCAACACAGTCACCTCCCCGACATCCTCTGTGACCCTGCCCCCCACAACCGTCACTACAGAGAAGTTTTTTTTTTTTGTCTTTTTGCCTTTATGTAGAGCCGCACCCGCAGCATATGGAGGTTCCCAGGCTAGGGGTCTAACAGGAGCTGTAGCTGCCGGCCTTCGCCACAGCCACAGCAACACGGGATCCGAGCCGCGTCTGCAATCTACACCACAGCTCATGGCAACGCCGGATCCTTAACCCACTGAGCAAGGCCAGGGATCGAACCTGCAACCTCATGGTTCTTAGTCGGATTTGTTAACCACTGAGCCACGAAGGGAACTCCTGACAGAGAAGTTCTTGATCCATTTCTTCCTTCTCTATGTCTGTTTATCCATGATTCCATCTGGCTTCTGTCATCAGTGCTGCCAATTCTACTTTGTTTGCATCTCTCTCTCTCCCACCTTTGTTAACACAGGGAACCCCGACTTCCACTACAGTCCTTATTCCACCTCTGCCAACAAAAAGGATTCTCATCTCTTCTCTTGATTGGTTAGGGTTCAGTTCAGCTATGTGAGACAAAATCAAACAATAAGGGCTTGAATTAAATGTAATGGAAATATATTTCTCTCTCAGATAAAAGGGACCCAGAAGTAAGCCATGCAGGGTCGGCAGAATGCCCTTGATGTCAGGGACCTGGTTTCTTTACACAGAATTTTGTTACTTAATCATCTTCAGTATGTAGCTTCCACTGCATGGTGTGATATGGCTGCTGGAGCATCAGCCATCACATCAACCTTCTTACCAGCAGGAAGCAGGAAGGACTGAGGAAGGGTAGGATACTCCCTTTAAGGCCATTTCTTGGGACTCACAGACACTGGCCAGAACTTCATCCTGAAGTCATAACTGGATTAGGTCACAACCTATACAGGAGGTTCAGCGATGTAGTTTTTGTTCCGGATAACTGTACTCACCTAAAACTTGGCTGTCCTAATACTAAGGAAGAAGAGGGAGCAGACACTAGGGACAGTTATTGTTTACCGAACCTCATGAGGACTTCCTTTGCCTCTGTCAATACAGGACTCAAACATATTTCTAAAATTTTTCAACTCAGGGATGACGACCCCCCACCCCGGTGCCCCCCTACCCCGCTTCCTTCATGAAGGTCCCCATCCTGCGTTTAGCCAGTCTATACCCAGCTGCCTCACCCCGACGTGCCCGGGTTCTCTGGATGCGCTGCGAGGCGGGAGTCCGCTGGGGGGCGCTGTGCGCGAGCCGGGCGGAGCCGCTGTGCTGCCTCGGCGCTGTCTCCACTGTGCTCTGACAAGGCGGAGGCCGATGAACCCGCTGGGGCTGAAGGAGGGAAAGGGGTTCAGGACGGGCAGCCCCAGCCAGGTCTTCTCATCACCCCAGGGCTCAGAGCGAGGATGGGCGTTGATTAGGTCCAAGGATGCCGTCAGGACCGCCCCGCCTAAGACTGGAGGGCGCCTGCTGAGGCCTCTGCCCCACCCGGCGTCAAGCTGCTTTGTACCTGTGGAGCCGGAAGCCGGCGTTGTGCCATAGGCTTTCCTCACCCCTCCAGCACCCCGTGACATTTCTTTCTTTTTTCTTTTTTTGTCTTTTTAGGACCACACCCTCGGCATATGGAAGTTCCCAGGGGTCCAGTCAGAGCTGTAGCTGCCAGTTTACACCATGGCCACAGCAATGTGGGCGACCTGCACCACAGCTCATGGCAATGCTGGATCCTTAACCCACTGAGTGAGGCCAGGGATCGAACCCGTGTCCTCATGGATACTAGTGGGGTTCGTTACAGCTGAGCCACAAACGGGAATGCCACCCAGTGACCCCTTCTGAAGTTTGGCCTAAAAATTCATACTCGATCCACGTTACATCATTTCATATGATTTCTCCTTGGACTCATCCATCCATCCTGTTTGAATCTTTCCCCTCTTTT
This sequence comes from Catagonus wagneri, assembly GCA_004024745.2. Taxonomy (NCBI): domain Eukaryota; kingdom Metazoa; phylum Chordata; class Mammalia; order Artiodactyla; family Tayassuidae; genus Catagonus; species Catagonus wagneri. The sequence goes on along the minus strand of PVHT021183640.1, from coordinate 1,308,664 downwards.
GCTAGTTTTGATCATTTTGCACAATTTTTAGCCAGTCTCTGGAGCATCTAACTTTATTTTCAGTTCTGTTAAGTATTTCATCAGTTTATAGTATTTCCTGTGCAGTTCATCAAACATCCTTTATTCTCTCCCCTCTTCTAGCTGAGGGTAGAGTGGTGTGTGGTGGTCCATATTCTTAAGCTCTGATCGACTCATTTTAGACATCAGTGCCCTTCTTGGGTTGATTTTGGTTCATAAACTGTAATGGTTCCGAAAGGGGTGAAATGTGTAATAACTCACAGTGAGTACATTTAGCCCCGTGTTACCATTTATCTGCTCTGCTGTCAGAACCCTGGAGGAAATGAGGATCCAGGAGTGTGACTCAGCACCCACCTGACAATTCCTGGCATGCTGGCCCGCTGCCCACTCAGATCCTGGTTTCCACACAGGCTCCAGCCAACCCTGATGCCGGTTTCAATTTAAATGTTAGCAATGCATCTCGGATGAGTTCTTGGGAACAGCTGGTGAGGTCGAACTAGGTACTATCCATGTTTGACACCCAGGGAGCTCCTGAAAATGTTCCCAGCTGCTCCTGGCTGCCCTGCAGGTTCTCGGGCAGCCGCTGAGAGCCATCTCAAAGCAGAGGTTCCTTGAAATCCTCCGTGATTTTCAGGGATTGAGATTCAAGGAGGAAGGGCGCCCCACCCTCAGCCGCCTCTCTGGAGGCTGGCGGGCTCTTGGGACAGGGAAGGAGCGCAGGACAGAGGACATGAGATCCCCAGTGACCCTGCGGTGCGAGGAAAGTGGAAAGAGCTTAAGCTGTGAGGCGGCAATACTTCCAGCCCTCCTTGCCCCCCTTCTTCCTTTCCTCCTTTATGTGGTCATTTTCATCACCCCATCCATCCTTCCTCGCCTGCAGGAGAAGCCCCAGATTCTCCCAGGTGCACATGCACTTCTTTTATTTTATATTTATTTTTACCGAATAAAGTATGGATTTTGTGAACAATAATGTACCAGTAGGGTTAGTTAGTTATAACAGATCACACGCACTTCTTTTCATCATCAGAGGGTCTCTCCGTCTCTGTCACTGGCAGCCTGTACCTGGTGGGGAGCAGGGATGCATCTGGAAGAGAAGGTGTGAGGGGACTGGGGAGCTCTCTGAGAGGCTGGGGTCTAATTCTTTTGCTGTGTTTTCTTTTTTTTGGTCTAATGCATGGTTACCTTGGTGAATGTTTCACTGGCATCTGCAAGAGAATTCTATTCTGTTTTCAGGAAATAGAATTCATTACCTAGATCAATTGGATTTATCTTATTAAGTTGTTTAGGATTTCTGCATTCTTCCTTTTTTTTTTCTTTTTAGGGCCGCACCTGCGGTATATGGAGGTTCCCAGGCTAGGGGCTGAATCAGAGCTACAGCTGCCGGCCTACACCACAGCCACAGCAACGCCAGATCCGAGCTATGTCTGTGACCTACACCACAGCTCACGGCAACACCAGATCCTTAACCCAATGAGCGAGGCCAGGGATCGAACCTGCAACCTCAGGGTTCCCGCTGTTGATTCGTTTCCTCTGTACCATGATGGGAACTCCTAGGATTTTTGCATTCTATTAAACTCTTTCTACATTCATTTCTTTTTTGGTCCTTTTGATTTATTCTGGACTGAGAGAAATGAATCAGTGTTCTAATATTCATGTGCTTCTATTATTTTTTTTGTAGGTTTAGCTCTAAAAATGTTGATACTTTGCAAATGGGCGCATAGGTGTTCGTAACTGTCATATCTTCATTGTAAACTACACACTCTGCCATTAGAAAGTGTCTTTTGTTGTGGCTCAGTGGGTTAAGGACCTGACATAGTGTCCATGAGGATTTGGGCTTGATCCCTGGCCTCGCTCAGTGGGTTAAGGATCCAGTGTTGCCCAAACTGTGGTGTAGGTCGCAGATGTGGCTCCGATCCTGCTCACGTTGCTATGGCTGTGGCACAGGTCCCAGCTGCAGCTCCAACTTGACCTGTAGCCTAGGAACTTCCATATGCCGCAGGGGTGAAAAAGAAAGTGTCTTTCATGATACCCAAATCACTATCTATAGAAGAAAAAAAAAAAGATAAATTGGACTTTGAAGTTTTGCTCTGTAAGAAACACTGTTAAGAGAATGAAATAAAATACAAAATGAGAGAAAATATTCACAAATCATATCTTACAAGGGACCCGTATTCAGAATACATAAAGAACTCTCAAAATTCAGCCATAAGAAAACGAACAACCCAAGTAAATGAGTAAAAGACTTAAACAGACACTTTACCAAAGGGGATTTGTAGATGGTAACTCCAAGGGAAACGAATCCGACTAGGAACCATGAGGTTGTGGGTTCAATCGCTGGCCTTGCTCAGTAGATTAAGGATCTGGCGTTGCTGTGGCTGTGGTGTAGGCCAGCAGCTGTAGCTCCGATTAGACCCCTAGCCTGGGAACTTCCATATGTTGCGGGTGTAGCCCTAAAAAGCCAAAAAAAAAAAAAAAAAAAAAAGCAAAAGAGGTTCAGCATTACTGTCATTAAGGAAATATGCAAATTAAGACCACAATAAAACACTATCACACACCTATTAAGAATGGCTAAAATTAAAGAGTACTTACAAGGAACTTTCCGGGTTAAGGATCCAGACTTAGTGCAGCTGTGGTGTAGTCTGCAGCTGTGGTGTGGGTTCAATCCCTGGCCCAGGAACTTCCTTAGGCCCCAAATGTGGCAAAAAAAAAATACTGACAGAAGTTCTCTGGTGGTCCAGTGCATTAAGGATCCAGTGTTGTCACTGCTGTGGCTCGGGTTGCTGCTGTGGTGTGCGTTCAGTTCCTGGCCCAGGAACTTTCACATGCTGTGAGTGTGGCCAAAAAGAAAAAAGAATTTTTTTTGAGCTGTTGAGTATAAAAATTTTGAATAAAGAACTTTTTTTTGTGTATTTTAAAATGGATACATAGGAAATTGGCCTTCCTTTTTCGTCAAAAATGAGAAGTCTAGTAGGAATTATACAGTACAACCAGAGAATGCACACAACACATTAAAATGTTTAGATTTGATCTTATATATTTTACGGTTTACTATGATCTAAGTTTGAATGGGGAAACTTTGCATTTTTCTTTTTTTTTCATTTTGTCACACCCACGGCATGCAGAAGTTTTCCGGCCAGGAACTGAACCTGTACCACAGCAATGACAGTGCCAGATCCTTAACCTGCTGAGTCAACAGGGAGCTCCTTTCCTACATGTTTTAACTCTATGTTTATTTGGGGTTTTATTTAATCTGAGGTAAGTGCTAATTGGAAGCATCTTAAAATGTAAAGTTAGGGGCTGGTATCTGAGAGGACGCAGGTTTGATCCCTGGCCTTGCTTAGTGCGTTAAGGATCTAGTGTTGCTGTGAGCTGTGGCGTAAGGTTGCAGATGCAGCTCAGATCTGGCATTGCTGTGACTGCAGCGTAGGCTGGCAGCTACAGCTCTAATTCAACCCCTAGCCTGGGAATTTTCATATGCTGCAGGTGTGGCCCTAAAGATCCAAAAAAAAAAAAAAAGTAAAATTATAAGAGTTCCCTTGTGGCTCAGTGGGGGTAAGGATCTGGCGCTGTCCCTGCTGTGGCTCAGGTTGCTGCTGGGGTGTGGGTTTAATCCCTGGTCGGAGAACTTCTGCGTGCCACAGTTGTGGCCAAAAAAAAATTATAGATGCAAGGTGACAGTTTATAGACTTGCACACATCGCACGAGTTACCAGAGCAATGCCAAACATGTTCTTCTGTGAGCTTTCTGGCTGATTTTTAATTTAGAAAAGATTCTAAGACATGGCAAGTAAGGTTAAGTTTCAGCTGTACAAGGTTATATCTCAATATAATTTAAATAATTGTAACCAGTATTTTCTCCAGTCTTTGGATTTTTCTTCTATTCCTTTGTATTGCAACTATGTCTGTGAATCAACACACTGGATCTTTGCCATTTTCAAAACATTGTGCTCTAATTGCTGGACAAAGCCGCTGGCACACAGATTGCCAAAACTGTTAGCCTTGAATGCCCTGGTAGATATTCCAAAGAAAAGTAACAAAAATTTATAGAAAGGAATTGAGGAATGAAAGAACAGATAAATATTATGACCTTCACTTTCTTGTTTGCATTTAACTAGTGAACTTTTGGCCATCAAAAGTTTCTGCATCACTTTGTTTGAGCTGTGTCTTTTCTATACGACAGCTGGATTTTTCTTTGTGTGCCGATGTTAAGGTCTTTTTAAAAAGTAGGTGAGCTTCAGGAGTTCCTGTATTGGCACAGCAGGAACGAATCTGCCTACGAACCGTGATGTTTCGGGTTTGATCCCTGACCTCGCTCAGTGGGTTAAGGATCCAGAATTGCTGTCGCTGTGGTGTAGGCTGGCAGCTGTAGCTCCTATTTGACCCCTAGCTTGGGAACCTCCATATGCTGTGGAGGAGCCCTAAAATGACAAAAAGACAAAAAAAAAGTAGGTGAGCTTCATTCATTTTCTTTTATTTATACGATCGCTGTTTTTTTCTCACCCCCCCCATGATTTCTGTTCTATAACTGGAAAAAAAAAAACAAAACTACTTTCATTGTTTGGACTATGCTTTCTTTTGTGTATAATTCTTCTGATAATTTGGAATATTAAATTATTTTACTAGTGCTTACTGGTATAGAATATGTAACTTATACTATAGCTGTAATTCTGTTTCTCTCTGAATTAATTCCCTGCTATGAGCAACAATGAAATCATATCCTCTTCTCCCGCCTTCCTGTCCTCCACCTCCTTTATTTGTATTTATTATGTCAAATTTTTTGAGTATAGTTGATTTACAATGTGATGGCTTTTTTTTTTTTTTTGGCCTTTTGTCATTTTAGAGCTGCACCCGTGGCATCTGGAGGTTCCCAGGCTAGGGGTCTAATCGGAGCTGTAGCCACTGGCCTATGCCGCAGCCACAGCAAAGCAGGATCCGAGCTGCGTCTGCGACCTACACCACAGCTCACAGCAACGCTGGATCCTTAACCCACCGAGCAAGGGCAGGGATCGAACCCGCAACCTCATGGTTCCTAGTCGGATTCGTTAACCACTGTGCCACGACGGGAACTCCATACAATGTGGTGTTTGATGCTGGTACAGCAAAGTGATTCAGTTACACACACAGATATATATTCTTTTTCATTATACGTTATTACAAGATATTAAATATAGATTCCTGTGCTGTACAGTAGGAACTTGCTGCTTATCTTATTATCTTTCTTAATATTTACCTTTGTACTTAAATAGTTTCATACATTTATTGCTTGTTAATCAGCGTCAAATGAGATACCTAAATCTCCAGCTGTAAAAGATAAGGCAATCATACTTAAACATCCTCTTCCCCTCCCATTTAACAATAAGTATTATTTTTATGTTGTTTAGGTTTCATAATGTACACACTGTCTTTTAACCATAATCCTGGAATACTGGAGCTGAATGTATTCTAGTACACAGTCTCCCTCTGTTTTCTCACCTTCTCAACTTACGGAGGGCAAACAGTTATGGTCAGAAAGATCCCTTTAACACTGCATCTTGACTGTTCTCCTCCGAGATTATGAGGTTTTATCTCTTCGATACAGAGAACACAGTGAACCAAGAATCCTGCAAGGTCAAACTCTGCAATCCGTGGATTCTGCTTCTGAGTTGATTAAACCAGTGCTGAGGGGGAGGGGAAACAGCAACTGGGACCCAGTAAGCTTGCCCCTTCCTCAAAGAGTGGTAACTGTCAAGCAATATAAGTTGCCTGGGGTGGGAGGCATCAGGAGATAGGTGAAACTCTCCAAGAGTGGGCATTGCACTGAGTGGGTATTGCACGCCCTGCCCATGGTGCTTTCAACAGCCCAGGGTACCTGGTGAAAAAGCCAGCAGGTTCATGCAGACAACGCTGGACCACTGAGAATTGAACAAGATTCTGCGTCCCCTCTATGGGGCTGTGCCTGACATCACCACCATCTCAAGATACCTTGGCCATGGCCCTGGAGTGCATGTACCGCATTCGTGGCGCAGGAGTCCAGCAGAGCATGGTATGGACTTAGCAAATGCATTCTTCAGTGGACCTCTGGCCACTGAGTCACAAGATCAAGTTGCCTTTACCTAGAAGGGGCAACAATAGACCTTTCAAGTGCTTCCCTCAAGTTACCTGAAGAGCCCCACCATATGTCATGGGATGGTAGCCCCAAACCTGTCCCTGTTCTCTTTCCCCACCCCAGGAAAATGGGCCCATTGCATTGATGACTAAAGCTAACATGTAAAGACTTGCAATCTGCAGGCTTTGTTGGAACACCTGCAAGGGAGGTTTTGGAATTGTTTGGTTGGTGAGATATATGTTGTCCCAGAAGCTGTGTTTGGTAAGATGCAAGACTCTCCAACCCCTAAGAACGTGAGAGATGCAAGGTTTTGTAGAGATTTGGGAAGTTTAGGGGACTTTTATTCCCCACCTGGCACAGTGCCTCCATCCCTATGCTGCCAGGTAAATAAACGCATGTGTGGGACTGGGGAGGCACCAGTAGGACACTTTCTTTTTCTTTTGAGGGCCGCACCTGCAGCATATGGAAGTTCCCAGGCTAGGGGTCGAATCAGAGCTGTAGCTGAGGCCTACACTACAGCCGTGGCTGTGCAGGATCCGAGCCATATCTGCAACCTACACCACAACTTGTGGCAACGTCGGATCCCTAACCCACTGAACGAGGCCAGGGATCAAACCCACAACCTCATGGTTCTTAGTTGGATTCGTTAACCACTGAGTCACGAAGGGAACTCCCGCAAGCTACTTCTGAGAAGGCAAAATACCAGTAAGGTAGCTCTAAATATCTCACAAGCAGGGTTGTCACCTGAGTTAGGTGTGTCTGTGATATCAGATGTATGCATTAAATATGTCTGTGACTCCAGAAAGTATGGGTCAGACATTGGCAGAGATAGGGGAAGGGGAGAGTGCCCCTAGGATTTTGGTTCCAGCTCTGGAAGGGGGACAGAAACCCCATCTACCCCCAGAGCAACAGCTCTGAGATGCGTCCATGTGCTCTTGCAGATGAAGCTCCCAGAAGGGACTAAACTGCAGCAGCCAATAGGCTGAAGGGGTTTTGGCTGGTGATCACTCAAGAGCATTGGTTGTTAGCCCTTTGGGAAGCCAAGGGGGGTGGATGATTCATGAGTGGGCTCCCGTGGGGTCAGGATTTGTAGAGGGATATTCAGGTTTGTCTGGAAGAACCTGAGGCCATCCTCACTGTTTTCCACATCCCAGCTCATGAGGCATGGATACCTCCTGGCAATCAGGAAGCTGATGCCCTAGCTTGAATCTGTTCAAGCTGATGCCCTAGCTTGAACACTTCAACAGATACAGCAGATTGGGTACCTGGGCCTACACTGGGACAGGGTGTTGTCCGGGATGCTGGATTGACCTTGGAATACAGTGACTTGGTTCCAAATAGCACCCAAGGCAACTGCCAAAATAGTCTGGGCCATTCACTGGAGTTCCAACTGGTAAGGGATTGGCAAATGGATTATACTGGCCTCCTCTCTCTGAGTGAGGGTTCTAAACAATATGCCTTCAGGTTCAAGGATCAAACCCTGCCATAGTAGTGACCTGAGCAGCTGCAGTGACAATGCTAGATCCTTAACTGGCTGCACCACAAGGAAACTCCTATATAAGCTTTTAAGATTTGGCAGTGGGTGCAGAAAAAACATTTCTCTTGTGGGCAGCCCAAGACAAGTCTGGTAAATAAGTTCCCTTGCTCATTAAAACCGTCACCCACCAATCTAGAGGGGTCTGCCTCTTCCTTCAGTCTCTCTGTGCCGTTTTTTTTTTTTGTCTTTTTGCCTTATCTGGGGCTGCACCCGCAGCATATGGAGGTTCCTAGGCTAGGGGTCTAACAGGAGCTGTAGCTGCCGGCCTTCGCCACAGCCACAGCAACGCGGGATCCGAGCTGCATCTGCAACCTACACTATGGCTCACGGCAACGCCGGATCCTTAACCCACTGAGCAAGGCCAGGGATCGAACCCGCGACCTCATGGTTCTTAATCGGATTAGTTAACGACTGAGCCACGAAGGGAACCCCCCTTGTGTGTTTTTGAACTAAAAAGAAAAAAGTCCATTTCACCTAGGTTATCAAATTTGTGGGCATAGAGTTGTTCATAGTATTCATTTATTATCTTTTTAATATCCAAGGGATCTGTAGTAATGTCTCCTCTTGCATTGCTGATATTAGTAATCTGTGTCCGTTCTCTTTTTTTCTTAGCCTGGCTATAGGCTTACTGATTTTATTGTCTTTTCAAAGCACTAGTTTTTGGTTACATTGATTTTCATTGATTTCCTGTTTTCAATTTCATTGACCTCTGCTCTAATTCTTAGCATTTCTTTTCTTCTGCTTACTTTGGGTTTAATTTGCTCTTCTTGGAGTTCTTTTGTGGCTCAGCGGGTTAAGGATCCCGCATGGTCACTGCAGTGGCTTAGGCTGCTGCTGTGGTGCAGGTTTGATACCTGGCCTAGGATCTTCCACATGCTGCAGGCATGGCCAAAACATTTCTTTTTGCTCTTTTTTTTCTAGTTTCCTAAGGTGAAAACTCAGATGATTGATTTTAGATCTTTTTTTATGTATGCATTCAATGTTATACATTTCCCTCTTAAGTGCTGCTATCACTGCATCTCATAAATTTTGATAAATTGTGTTTTCATTTGCATTTATTTCAAAATATTTTAAAATTTCTCTTGAGATTTCTTCTTTGACTCATTTTTTAGAAGTGTATTGTTTGGGGTTCCCATCAGGGCTCAGTGGAAACGAATCCGACTAGTATCCGTGAGGACACAAGTTTGATCCCTGGCCCTGCTCAGTGGGTTAAGGATCTGGTGTTGCCGTGAGCTGTGGTGTAGGTCACAGACGTGGTTCAGATCTGGCATTGCTGTGGCTGTGGTGTAGGCTGGCGGCTACAGCTCTGATTTGACCCCTGGCCTGGGAACCTCCATATGCCGTGGGTGTGGCCCTAAAAAGCAAAGAAAAAAAAAAAGAGTGCATTGTTTAATCTCGGCATTGTTGTTTTTCCACTTATTTTTGTTATTGACTTCCAGTTTAATTCCATCATCATCTGAAAGTGTACACTGTATAATTTCTATTTTAAATTTGTCCAGGTGTGTTTTATGGGCCAGAATATGACCTGTCTTGGTGACTGTTCCGTGTGAACTTGAGAAGAGGTAATTTACTTTTAATAGTCCAATCAACAATGTTTTATTTTAAACCCATTAAATGAAATATCCTGTACTATAAAGTATAAGAATGGCACTGGACCTGGTAATATTTTTTTAAACATGACATTCATTCACATCATAAAAATAGAACTGAATCATGAAACCAATATCCAGGAAAGAAAAGTGTGACCCAAACACTACCTATAACAGTTATTTAGTAACTCACAGTTGTGCACCACAAGCCAAGGTTTCCAGCTGTCTATGTGTATATCTTTAAAATTATCTTAAATTTTTCTTTTGAATAAAATGCACACTTCAACAAATTCACCAAGGCAGTCATGCTATAGTTATTTAAGATTTCAGTTAGAAAGGAGAACTATTGAAATAAAACTTTTATGTGTACTCTTTAAGATTACCACCTGGGAAAAATCAGTTTTACTTTCTAAAACATTCGGGGGTTTGGAGGCAAAAGCACATACTAGCATTGTTCCAACTGGAAGTTGATCTAGATATCAGGATGGAAAAAAACAAAACAAAACTAGGAGTTCCCTTCGTGGCTCAGTGGTTAACGAATCCGACTAAGAACCATGAGGTTAACGGTTCGATCCCTGGCCTTGCTCAGCGGGTTAAGGATCCGGCGTTGCCGTGAGCTGTGGTGAAGGTTGCAGACGCGGCTCGGATCCCGTGTTGCTGTGGCTGTGGCGAAGGCCGGCAGCTACAGCTCCTGTTAGACCCCTAGCCTGGGAACCTCCATATGCCGCGGGTACGGCTCTAGATAAAAAGCAAAAAGACAAAACAAAACAAAAAACGAGTTCCCATCATGACTCAGCAGTTAATGAACCCAACTAGTGTCCATGAGGATGTGGGTTCGACCCCTGGCCTCGCTCCGTAGGTTAAGGACCTGGCGTTGCCGTAAGTGGTGCAGGCTGGCCTCTGTAGCTCTGATTCGACCCCTGGGCTGGGAGCCTCCATGTGCTGCAGGTGAAAAAAAAAACAAAAAACAAACTCAGTAAGAACTGAAGTTCTCCAAAGCCAGAACATAACTTGTGCATTAATTGCTTAAACAGATAAAAAACTCTAAAAGCAACCCTGTAAATATATACTCTTACAGAATTAACTTTTCCAACTAGAAAACAAACAAACAAAAATAAGAGTCCGGAAACGGCAAGATTATAACCAACTGGAAGTGAAAACTGAGTGACTGCTTATGGTCTGGGATACTCAGCTAATAGTTCCTTCAGTTACATTAGTTTTGGTCCGAAGCTTCAATCACCTGGCGTTGCAAGTAGCAGGCCTACAGCACCCTCCATCTGGATAGGAAAGCAGCAGATGTTCCTGGACTAACTGTATGGGCTAGGCTAGTGTCAACAGTACTTCCTAATATACCAGACCCTAGCAAGGAGACTGGATGAGACATAATAAATGAAAGGTGAGATTCAATTTGCCTTGTGATATCACTTTGCTGCACCTTTAGAAATAGCCTCAAGCTGACCTGATCTTCCTTACCTGCAATCCCCAGAAACCAACTGCCATGTGAGAAATACGTGCACAAGCTTTCTGTGATTTTTTTTTTTTTTTTGTCTTTTTAGGGCCGCACCCGTGGCATATGGAGGTTCCCAGGCTAGGGGTCGAATCGGAGCTGTAGCCACTGGCCTACACCACAGCCACAGCAAGGCGGGATCCGAGCCGTGTCTGGAACTTAGACCACAGCTCACAGCAACGCCAGATCCTTAACCAACTGAGCGAGGCCAGGGATCGAACCCTTGTTCTCATGGATACTAGTCAGGTTCGTTAACCACTGAGCCATGATGGGAACTTCCTGTGATTTTTTTTTTCTTTTCTTGGCTGCACCCATGACATATGGAAGTTCCAAGGCCAGTATCCAACCTATGCCACAGCAGTGACCTGAGCTGCTGCAGTGACAGTATGGCATCCTTAGCCTGCTGCACTACAACGGAACTCCCTCTAAGTTTTTTAAAAAACTCATAAATCTATAAATGGTGACATTCATTTCTCCAGCTTTTTTGGGGGCAGGGGCGGCATCCACACCATATGGAAGTCCCCAGGCTAGGGGTCAAATTGTAGCCACAGCCACGGTAACGCCAGATTCCGGCCGCATCTGAGACCGGGTTTGTGACAAACCCGGATTGTCAACCCACTGAGCGAGGCCAGGGAGCAAACCCCCATCCTCATGGATGCTAGTTGGGTTCTTAACCCACTGAGCTACAACGGAAACTCCGCATGCAATGGCTTTGATGTGGGATCTCACTTCCTGGACCAGGGATTGAACCTGGGCACAGCAGTGACAGCACCGAATCCTAATCCATAGACCTCCAAGGAACTCCTTCATTTCTCTAATTTAATGCAAGCATTCCTCCTAAGAGGAGAAATCCCATACTTAAATTAGTTAGGGTATTAGTCCTCACTAGAAAGGAAATGACAGCAATAATATCAAGTCATATTGCAAACGGAAACTGGCAAGCTCTTGTTCTCCCCCTCCCTCTCCCTACAGTGTTTGTTTTAAATCACAAAGCCTATAAGGGGTTTATAGATTTACAGGAACTACATTAAAGCAGTGGTGATAAAATAAATCTGCCAGTAAGAAAGTTAAGAACAGAACTGGCTTACACTTGAAATGACACTTTATGATCTTAGGTTCCTGAACAGTGTGAGCTAGGCATTCGATTCTATCCTAGAAATCACTATGCATACATAACACAAGCAGGGAAGGGGAGAGGAGGGGGTGATGAGAAAGGGGGGGATATTGATTAATGGAGAAAAAATTCACAAGGAACGAGCTTCACTTGAAAACGGAGGTTTTGAAAAATATATTGGAAACCTTTTACCTGAGACGGTCCTGTATCATAAACATACTACAGACATAGAGACGGCCAGTAGGTACATGAAAAGGTGTTCAGCATCACTAATCATCAGGGAAATGCAAATCCAAACCACAGGGTGATATCACTTCATACCTGTTAGAACGGCTATTATCAAAAGATAAGAAATAGAACGTATTGGAGAGGATGTGGCAAAGAGTGAACACCTGTGCACTGCTGGTGGGATGTAAATGGGTGCAGCCAATACAGAAAACAGTATGGAGGGTCCTCAAAAAATTAAAAGGAGAATTACCATAGGATCCGGCATTTCTCTTTCTGGATATTTATCAAAGAAAACAAAAACTAACTTGAAAAGATACCTAAACCCTCATATTCACTGCAGCATGATTTACAATGGGCAAGCTATGGAAAGAGCCTATATGTCCATCAACGGACAGATGGAAAAGGAAAAATATGTATATACAATCTAATATCATTCAGCCATAAAAAAGGAAGGAAATCCTGCCATTTGCAACAACATGGCTGGACCTTGAGGACATTACAGCAAGTGAAATAATTCAGAGAATTACAAGTACTTCATCTACGCCACAGCCACCGCAATGCCAGATCCTTAACCCACTGAGCGGGGCCAGGGATCAAACCGGAGTCCTCATGGATGCTAGTTGGGTTTGTTAACACTGAACCACAATGGGAACTCCTGTTCTTTTTTTTTTTTTTCGGTCTTTTTGCCTTTATGTAGAGCCGCACCCGCGGCATATGGAGGTTCCCAGGCTAGGGGTCTAACAGGAGCTGTAGCTGCCGGCCTTCGCCAAAGCCACAGCAACGCAGGATCCGAGCCGTGTCTGCAACCTTCACCACAGCTCACGGCAACGCCGGATCCTTAACCCACTGAGCAAGGCCAGGGATCGAACCTGCAACCTCATGGTTCCTAGTCGGATTCGTTAACCACTGAGCCACGAAGGGAACTCCTTGTTCTTTAATTTTTTAAGCAAGTATTACTTTATATATATTTTTAAACTCTGGGGATTTAAAATCTTTTTAAATTTAATCTTAAAACATTTACAATGTTGGACCAATTTCTGCTGTACAGAAGTGACCCAGTCATACATTCTTTTTCTCATATTATCTTCCATCATGTTCTATCCCAAGAGACTAGATATGGTTCCCTGTGCTCTACAGTGGGGTATCATTTCTTATCTACTCTAAATGTAATAGTTTGCATCTACTAACCCTCAACTCCCAGTCCATTCCACTCCCTTCCCCTCCTCCTAGGCAACCATGAGTCTGTTCTCTACGTCTGTGAGTCTGTTTCTGTTAAAGTCCTAGTCTTTTTTTTTTTTTTGTCTTTTGTCATTTTAGGGCCGCACCAGCGGCATATGGAGGTTCCCAGGCTAGGAATCTAATCGGAGCTGTAGCTGCCGGCCTACGCCAGAGCCACAGCAACGCGGGATCTGAGCCGTGTCTGCAACCTACACTACGGCTCACGGCAACGCCGGATGATCCTTAACCCTCTGAGCAAGGCCAGGGATCAAACCCGCAACCTCATGGTTCCTAATCAGATTTGTTAACTACTGAGCCACGACGGGAACTCCACGTCCTAGTCTTTAATGTCCGACTCCCAAAAGGGGAAAAGGCAAAAAACAAAGTGTGTGTATGGGGTGTTGGCCCTTGAAATCACCCAGAAGTCATTTCAGATGAAGGGAGCGGGAGAGAGGCAACAACGAAATGGCTGTCTACCCCTTTTCCTGCATGTATGTGATCAGAAGTAGCGATCAGTGGACAGAGCAGATCCCTGATGTTTGGAGAGCATGGCTCTCTGCCTGCCTTACAGATCCCGCGAGCTGCGTGCGAGCAACTGCAGGAACACAGGCATAGCCTTGTGGCTGGGGCGCCGAAGGGGTAGCTGCTATTGCGTCGAGAGCTAGAATTGACCCAAAGTAACTGAAATTTGCAGTTTACCATCCAGGTCTTCTCCCTGGGAGTTTCAAGCCTTCAACAGATGCTAGAATTCCAAAACAGTCACAGCACACGGATTCTGCTAACGCAGTCCTTGTCCAGGCAGGGAAATAGACTCCTGGTGTGTCCTAGCTCATAGCCTTCCCAGAATCCTCCTCTCAATTATTTTTTAATTACCTTCAAAAACATAATACAGCCTCCCAGAAAGCCAGACATTAAAGTAGTAAGGACAGATTTTAAGCTGTTAACATACTGTTGCAGTAGGAAAAAGAGTCTAGCATACACTGAATTCCACTTTGATTTGCACAGAAGTGATTTGGCGTTTTAAAGGGAGAGTGAGGGTGTAGGCAGGAGGGCAAAAGCGAGGGCTCAACTGTGTTGGGAAAGTGAAAAATAACAAGAAGGAGAGGTGGTCCACATGAAACTCATCTCAATTTGCTAACTGGCACTTATAAAATTCGTTTCCTACCCTCCACAAAGGCAAGGGGACAGGAACCCTATCTTCAGGTGTTGGCTAGAACAAACAGCTCTTTTCACAGCCTTGAGTTTTCTCAAGTAGGCACTTCAAGGAGGGCTGGGCATCATCCTAGGGATGGGGTCTTGAACTGTTAGAAACTGTGTTAGTGTCAGTTCAAGTCTTTATAGGTCAAGGTTGAAGCTTAATGAAGAAGGAGACAAAGGAACCAGGCCAGAGATTGGTCAATGAGATAATCTTGGTCAAAGTAAAAACTACAGATACAGCCAAATTTGCTTAACAATCATTCCCAACAATTAGTTCTTTCATGCATTTCTGAGTTAACCTTACCCCATAATTGGAGTAGCTGAGCCTCTTCCCAAAGTTTGAATGCACTTATGTGTGTGTGTGTGTGTGTGTGTGTGTGTGTGTGTGTGTGTGTGTGTATTCATAGGAGACATACACGTGTGCATTTTCACAAAACCATGTCTACTGGTTTCACCAAACAAGGCATTCCAAGAGACTTGTTATGATGGTACCACTATTTCTGATTTGAACGTGGTGGTCTAAAGTGTGACTTTCCATTGTCATTCTGGTTTCCTGTGGAGGGCCGTTTGGGTTGTTTCCAACTTCTATTGGAATTGCAATAAACTGGATGGCAATAAACATTCTCATGAATGCCTCGTTGAAGTGCTTCTTGAACACAGATATGGAAAGGTGGAATTACTGGGTCCTTGAGTATGCATTTAAAATTTTAATAGAGGCCACCAAATTGCCTTTTTAAAGCAACCCAACCCACTTACACTCCCACCAGCTGGGTAAGAGTGTTTATTCTTCCCACTTTTCCCAACACTGGATAGAATCAAAGTTCCTAATAGTTGCTAATCTGCTGGGTCAAAACTAGTCATTTTGTTTGATTGTTTCCATTAGCCATCCATGTTTCCTTTTCTGGGGCCTGGCCCAGATCCTCCCATAGTAAAATGACTTTTGATTGAATTCTGCATCGTCCCCTGGCTTTGGTGGTGGGGTCCCAGCCCCAGAGTAATGCTAAGGGCAGGATGGGGAGGGGGAAGAACAAGAGGCAGGGGAGTGAAGAAGTTTTCACCTACCTCCCCCGCCGCAGCTGGGGCTGAAGCTAAGGAGAGGCCCCAGGGTCCAAGGTCTTGGCCAAGAATATTCTCCATCCAGTTTTGCTAATTCTCTGTGGGGGGCAGGGGAAGGGAAGGGGGACGTCCTAGGAACAGCTCTGAGTGGGCCAGGCAGCCTGGGGGTTGGGCCAGCAGTCGGCTTTTTCCCTGTTGACACCTCCTGGGCTCGTCTTATCTTCTAGATAGTCCTCCCTTCCTGCAGCAGATAGAAGGGGGGAAGTGGGGGCGGTGCAAAGGTGAGGCTTTGCTCAGCCCCCACGCCCAGCAGTGCAGATAACCTGCCCATCGGGCTGCGTGCTGCTGTGCTGCTGTCCCCTGCGCTCCGGCACCGGTTCTGCTCCCAGCCTCGGCTGTGCCAGGCCAATGCAGCTGCTCAGGATCCTGCGCCTCCTCTGGATGCTCCAGGTCTCCCTGGGAGCCACAGGTGAGGGGGTGAGGTGAGGGAGGGCTGGGGAGATTCTCTTGATGTTTCGGGGTCGGGGCGCGTGTGTGGGGGGGCTGTGGATCTGAGATCTAAGGGAGAGCTCCTGGTGCACGGAGAACTGAGGCAAGGGGAGAGGAGGGGAGCTGCGTCCAGGGGTGCCGCCTTCCACCTGGGAGGAGGTTTGCAGGGGTCCGCACCTGCATGGTGGGGGTGGGGGTGGTGGACGATCTCTCTCTGGAAGAGTGCTCTTCCCACTTTGATTCAGTTTTCTGAGCTCCTCTCTTTTTGTTGCTCCCGCATCCTGAGTCCTGATGCTTCCTCCACCGGGACTCTGTCTCTGCTCCCGTTTCCTCCACCTGGACTTATCCCTCCCTTTACTTCCACCGTTCAGCCCTCTAGAGGGACCCCCGCCTCGGCCCCAGGCCCCCCACTCCTCTGGGGCGTCTCTACTCTTTGGTCTCAGTGTCCCCTCCCCAGCTCGGCTCCTAACTCCCCTAGCCCACCCCCCACCCGCTGTTTCTGGGCACTGCTGTCATTGGCAGGTGGGCAGATTCTGATTGCTCCCAAAGGGTGGGTTCGAGGCCACCTGGTGTGGCGTCCTGCTCCTTCTCTCTCCTGCCCCTTAGGAGCCCCGCAATTCCTCTGCACTTCCCTTCCCTCTGCCCCCCAGTGTCGGCTCCCAACCCTCAACACTAGACCTTCCCCACAAACAAGTCCACAGTCCATCCCCTCAGTCACCTCCAGGGCCACCTCCTGCCTATTTAAGGTCCCTGGCCCCCTGCTAACCCCTGGGTGCTTCCTGCTAACAACTGCTGTGGCCGCCACCCACCCTCAGCGTTATGAGGTCTCTGACCCTCACCTTCACCACCTGTAAAGTGCGGTTGGCGATATCTTAGAAGGAGGGGCTCGTGCTCATAAATGAATTAACTCAGTGGCTGAAACAGACTAGGTGACAGAAAATACGTCTATTTTTATTATTAACTCACGGCTACACCTTAAGGTCTCTGGGACTCAGGCCTGTCTGCTGAGTATCTCTTTCTGGAATTTTCTTTTTCTGTCCTGTCCTGCAGCCTGTGTGTGGTCCTCTCTCCTTGTCCCTCAATCGCAATGAAGTCTGAGCTTCAATCTCTGTTTTTCCCTTTGTTCTCTTTGCACCTTCCCCTCTCTGACCCCTCGTCTCCCGCCATGCATCCCTCCCCTCAGCCCAGGCTTGGCTGGGCTCTGTTTCTTTCCAAAGAGGAGAGGCGCCCCGACAGCAGCGGGCTGGGGAGCGGGGCGGAGGTGGGCCAAAGGGTGTGGGTGGAGAACCAGCGGGGACCAGGACAGGTGAGCAGAGCAGAGAGAACAGAGTTAAGGAAGCGTGGTGAGGACGAAGGGATGGGACTGGCGAGGGGAGGCGGCAGGACCCTCTGCTGAACCGCGTGCTCTGCACGGGGATCCCAGGGCTGGGACTCCCTGCCCTCCACCCCAGCTCCCCTGGTGCGGGGGAGCTGCCGCCCGGGGAACACACAGATGTTGGCTTTCGGACTCTTGAAAGACCCCAGCTCCAAACTGCCTCTGCTGGGGGAGTAAGTGGCGGTACTTCCTACCCCCCGTGTTACTTAGCTGGAAAAATGAAGTAGGACATAACCTATGTGGCATTACGGTGACAACGCGACCTACCAATGAATTGCTCTGTTCTACCACCAATACAGGAACTTCAGCCGTGGCCACACCCACCTCTAAGGCACGTTTGAGTGCTGCCCTCAGCTCCCCACACGCCAAAGGCACAGCCAGGTGGCCACCGGGTACCCCTCAAACCGCTTCTCCCGTTCTTGACAGTAGGGATTCCAAACCTATTGCTAGCTCCACCTCCCCTCGCTTGAAATCCATTTCTAAAACCCTGCTCAAATCGCCAGTCGATTCCAACACCTCAGCCATCCGCATGTCCAAGTTTGTCTTCAAGGTCGAAACCACCCCACCTACCCTGACTGTTTATAAGGGCATGGCAGAGTGCGTCAACCCACTGAACCTTCTAGTCACCACCACTTACCCCACCGCCACCTGCATGACACAGACCCAGGTGTCCTTCACCAGCTCGTACACAGCCCCACCCGTGACAGGGAAACCGCAGACCACCAGCACCAGGACTCATCCTGTGACAACTACCAAGAGAGTCACCTCAGCTGTGACCAATTCTACCACCATCACCACCCCAGGGAAAACTCCCACAACCAGGGCCCATCCCTCCTCCTTTGTCCCTGCCACCCCCACGACCCTAGACACTCTGACCTCCTCTCTCACTGGTACCACAAAAAAGACTATTCCAATCACTGCGAGTGTCCACACAGCTCAGTCTCCTACCCCAACCATCGTGTCTACCTCTGCAACTAGCCCTTCTCTAACTACCAGGAGCATTTTGATGACAACAGAGACTGAGGAAAGTGCCTCACCCACCACCAGTAGTCCCTTGATTGCAACCACTACTTCCTTTCCAAACAAGGTCAGTACATTTAAAACATCTACAACCGCCGGGCACGCACCTACCCTCACTGATACGTTAGCAACACCTACAGCACCGGTTGTACTGGCTGCTCCTGAAGCCAGCACTGCACAAGGCGCACCAACAGCAACTCCTCTGCACGCAATGAGCTCTGTGAAAACGACACTTATTCCGATGACAGACATTCCTACAGAAACTCTCACCACAGTAATTGCTTCTATTTCTTCAAACATGTCTTCTAGTACTCCCGCAGACACAATGATTTCTACCACATTGATCACGTCCAAATCCAGCCCTGTGCCAGCTACCACTGATGCATACATGACACCTACTGCCAAGGGATATGGCTCCACTACGGCAGCCACCACGGAAACAGGCAGGACGGGAGGTGCAGACTCCCATGCTTCACCCACCTGGGAAACCACATTTATCCACACCAGGGACCGGTCCTCAGAGCCTCTCATTTCCACTCCACCAGTCATATCAGCAGACACTCCCACAAATGAAACCGATAATCTGAAGTCCGCGGCAACTGGACCAATGGCCACCAAATCCTTGACATCGACTGTGAGAATGCCTCAGTCTTGGGCACTTGCAACAAGCAAAGAGCCAGTACCCACCTGGACCTCACACACTATGTCTCTGTCTACACAGATGACAGCAATCCCAAACACCCACACCACATCCACTTTTTCATCACAAACAAGAGACGCCAAAGCCACTAACATGCCAACAACACCTTCCCTGAAAATCAGAATGAAACGTGCTTCCACATACAATAACAACAGAAAAACAGAAGCACCACGTATTAACAGCACATCCCATGACACTATCGACAAGAAACAAAATCTGTACACAGTCATGAAAAAATTCAATAATGAGCCAAAAATAACTTACAAAGCCAAAAGCACAGGGATATATGGAAATACTTCGCAAAA